>VYXC01003877.1:2142759-2174443 GCA_013397175.1 Platysteira castanea
AAAAAAAAAAAAAAAAAAGTGAAACAGCAGAAATAGAACAAAGCATTCAGGAACGTCAAAATCAGGACGCATCTGTGGAAACAGGCAGATTATCACACCTGACTATAGGATAATTTTTAGGATGAATGTTAATCTCCTTTTTTGGAGATTAGATTTTTTTCTAATTAGATTCCATTAGATTTTTTTCTTTTCATGTAAGCATCCACCCCACTGCATTACTATGGAGAAATCTATCTTCTACCAAATTTTTTATGATCACTCTTGATTTCCTTTGTTTTCATTACAAGGGAAATAAATAAAACAAGGATAAATAAATAAATAAAATAAGTCAAGTGATTTTTAATGGAATCAAACAAGACTTTTTAATGGAAAGTTTTTGCACTTTATCAAATATTCTTTTTCACATGTTTCATTGAAATATAATGCAGAATAGCAGCCCTGATCACTTGTACAAGCATAGTTCATCTTCTCATACAAAATATCTTTTTACATAGTATTGCAAATTAAAAACAGCCTGGTAATCTTCTTGGGCATTGTAAAACAATTGTATGTGCCATTAAAACAATTATGATGTTTCCTGGTGTGATTTCAGTCGATGCCCAGGAGCACTGTCCAGAACAGTTCCCAGGCATGGTGCAGGAATTGGACTGTTCCAAGCTGGCTATTTATGTGCAACCTCCTCCTTTTCAAGGTTGAGAGAGTTTGCTTGTTCAGGCATAGCCCATCCTGTGCCAGCAGTCTTCAGTGCCAAAGAACATTTCTGGGCATTTTTATTGTCCTAGTATAGACAGAATGATCACAATTGTCTTAATTGCTTTCTCTTACGGTTGTACTCCTCAACATAAACTGAGCATCACTGAGATCATATTTGCCTCATAGCCTCCTGGATATCATTCTGTAAGGAAGTGCCATGTATGAAAAGTCTTTTTTTACCATATTTTAAATTTTACATATTGCTATACACATATTCCTATGTAACTTTGCCAAAAATTTTTATTTAAACAAATCAGAAATTCATATGTCTCTTCACAAATTTTGGATTATCTGAGATTAGGACCTGCTAAAGCAAACTGCTCCATTTCCCAACATAGTCTTCAGATTTTTTATAGCATATATTTTTCTCAGTTTTCCAGTCATGTAAACAGTGGGGACTCTCTCACCTGTCCTTGTAGAAGATATTCCCAACTTTGGGGACATAAATGAAATTTTATTAATATTCTTCAAATGAAATTTTATTAATATTCTTCCTTAAATGTCATCTTTAGTTCCCCCTCTATTCAGGTCTATTAACTCTTCCAATATCTGCATTATCATAAAGCATTAATGAAATCACTGAATATCACAACAAATATCAATATGTACAAGTAATTAAGAAAGTGTGGAACCCCTACTGTTCTATAATTCTTTGGCAATCTGATTTTGTGACTGTTCCTGCTCAATGTTGACTTCAGAACTGGACTCACTTTTAGAATAAAAAATGAGACACAATTAAGATACTAATCTGGGAAACTAATAAGTTTCTGAACTTTAAGTTGCTTGAACATAACCAGTTACAGGATGATTCATGTCCTTCCTTTTTTTGCTCTTTATCTGAAGAGTTCACTGAGTTTAACAGAAGTTTTTCTTAATCCTAATTCACATACCTTTATAAGCATATAAATATTGGATTATGTAGAGTTTAGCAATCTCTGCCTCCTTTGCCTGTCATGGCTCGTGCTTCCTTTGAATTCTTACTCTCTTTAGAGTTGTGAATGAGATACAGCAGGAGCAGTCTAACCAAACCATTGCTGCAGTTCTCTTTCCAGCAGCTCAGATGCTGATGCCCACTAGTACCAAATCAGCCATGGTGTACACGGTATGATTACTGGGGGTTCGTGTGTGATAACAGAAGTGTGAACAGCCCATATTCATACCATCTCTAGGCACCAGATCACTTTTATCCTGTCACAAGGACTCTACTAGTTGTGTATGTTATCAGTGTGAGTTTTTATAAAGGAGTAAAATCCCAGTTAAAGTAGCTGAATATAGAAAAGGGAGCATGGGCAATGTGTGAATGATCTGTGCCTTGGTACACACCACCTAAGACTTGATGTTTTTCAATTTAATTCCCAGTTCTACCATTCTTATGTCTGTGAGTACTATGGGAAGCACATAAGCTGTGAAATAGTACATGGTCATCTGGTTTTCAGAAAATCTGGGCTTAATTCTAGATTCTGTTACAAATTCTGTGTTTTCTCAGCTGATCATTTTAAATCTCTGTCGCCTTGTTTTTTTAAGCTTTCTGTTTTTAACCTTGGAGTCAGATTTTTTTTCATAGTTTTGTGTAAATAGTAGCCAATGTTTACTTAACAGTATCTTCTGTTTTTCATTCCTTTTGTGATAAGACCATTTTGATGAGCACCTTTCTTCTCCAGTGACATGGAGAAGGAAGTGACATGCTCTCCAATCTCTTGTGGAATTGGAATGTGTATAAAAATAATATAATGTCAATAAATCGACGTCAAATCTTTCTTTCTGCTGAACCTGGCAGGTGTAAGAGCGTCTTTATTGTGTCCCCACGGGCACAAATCTCCTATGTTCTGTTTCCTTATCTCTAAAGTGGAAAAATAAATATTTTCTCCAAAGGCAACCTTCATACTTTTATTTTAAAAAAGAGACAGAATCAATGGGTGTGCAACACTAACTGTACTTCTGAGATTGTCAGTGTCAGCTGAATATTCAAAGATAGAAAATATTTCAGACAATCACATTAGAAAGAAGGGCTAAATTGGGCTAGTTAGGATCAATAACCAGAATGTAAAGAACATCCAGTAGTACTTCAGAGCTCTTTGCCTCGAGCCCTGAGAAATTACATATGTGCAAAACATGTAGCAATGCCAACAGATCAGAATTCTCTGCTAACTTCTGTTGCTATTACCTCTTTATACCCACTTTGTGCGGGTACAGATGCACAAAGTCAAAGCAGTGGAGACTGTAATCTACTATCAGGGACTAATTTCAGTGTGGCTCCTGCCCAGAGAACACATTTGATATAAATTTCTGCTGATTCTGTTGGAAATTCTGATTCCATAACCTCATAAACTTAACTCTAGGGTCCTTCTCTTACAATGTCTTCTTCCTTCTAACTATTCAAAGCAGAGCATTTAACAAAAGTATATTTTTTATTCTTTATCTGCTTTTCAGCATGTTTCCTTTATTGTTGCAACTGACGTTAAGTTTGTAGAAAATATCCTCCTATTCTTCTTTAATCAGAACTCTGCCAAGTCTCACTTTAACCACGATTTGTTCTTTTTCTTTCTAGTGGAATTGGAAATAAAATTTACTTCTTTTATCCTACTTTTATTCTTAGCCTCTTTCAACAGAAAGAATTCCCTGTGGGAGTCTTTATTTCCAACTGCCTATTCAAATGTTGTGTCAGATTTACAAATATTGAGGCTTATGCATGTTCAGTCTTCTTCTGTGTAAAATAACAGCTTGGGTTTTAACATCTTTTACCTCTATGTTTACTTGATATTTGAGGAGTATTTTACAGAACATGTAGCTATATTTTTCCAGATTTTTCCATCCCATAAAATTGTGGAACCACTGTCAGGCTGAGGATTGACTACTGAACTTCGTGCCACTCTGATTATTCTTATCATTACCTGAATGTTTTAAATTTTGAGCAGCACACAATGTTAAGACAATGGTGGAATTCAGTGTTGTATCAGCTATTAACTATGCCTTCATAACATTCAAATTTTTCATAAACATTAAAATAATATAGGCTGCTTTTAGTTTAGTTTAGTTTAGTTTTGTATTCAGATAGGCAGCTATTTTCACTTTGCAAGAGCAAGATGGGAACAAATCCTCTTCTGACTAATCAAATTGTCATCCTATTCTGAAGTACAGCTTAATTAAGCAACATTTAAGTAAAGGAAAAATACAGAGAATACATTTATGCTTGAATTCAAATATATGATTAGGTGTATTGAGCTAGGTGATAAGCACAAATACCATTCAAGTACGTTACAAATGCGTACCACAGGCACTCACAGTGACACTTCACATGAACTTCATAAGCATTTCAAGCTGTGATAAAGTTCTGCATTTGAAAGTGGAAAATTACAAAGGAAGGAAAATTCAGTCTTTCCCCAGACAGCACAGTGGGACAAGAAAGTGATATTTGAAGGATGAAGGAACCAAACTGGAGCCTGCTCTATGATAAAGGGAGGCAAAACCGAGCCAAGCATAAACATTTTTGCCTCCAAAAATCACTCTATGATTAGAGGTGTTTTTCAGTTGGACAGACACAAAGTTCCTGTATTTTTTTAATATTATATATATTTATATTTAATTTTTTTATTTCCTATCTCACCTTGGAAAAAAATTCCACTTTAAAATGTTCTAATTCTTCTTTTAGTAATTCAAACATCCCAGGAACTGTCTTAATCTTTTCATAATGTGGTGGTCCTTCCTTAATGGTTGAAATCAGAAAAGAGTTCTGCCTGTTCAATTTTCTATTCAATTTTCTGGATTAACCTTTTATTTAGCTGAGTTAATAAACCTTTTAACTGAGCTAAATCATTACATGATATTTACAAAATCATTTCAGATTTCTGGAATGCCCTTCATTTCCTAAAAATCCATTCTTTACATGCTCTTACAGAGGCAAAAAGACTAGGAAGTTATTGGTTTAAAGGACACATGCTGTGTATTTCAGTGCTCTTGATTGTCCTACTCCTGCTCAAACTGGTGAAAAGATTTTTCCGTACAGACTTTGCCGCATTCCTTCCCAATAATTTTCCATTATGCTTCTAGATTTTACAGGCTAAACCTTGATGAATTTTCTGTATACAGGTTATCTCATTATTATTATTATTATTACTATTATCATCATCATCATTATCATTATCATTAATCCTCATTGAACTCTCTTCAAGAAAAGGAGCAAAGTATTTCATGTCATGCACTGAATGAACATTTCTTGTCATTTAAGTATTCTCTGCCAAATACAGGTAAATGGCATTTGGTAGATAGGATGGCATCTCCAACTCCTTTATGGCTACATAAAGGTCACTGGAAGAATTCTGAGAGCTTTCTTGTTACTCAGACTCAGTTGCATTAGTTATGCCAAATCTTCATTGCTATACATGCAGAGAAATTAATTCTCCCATTCCTCCCTAAACCAGTACTCCAGAGTTCCACACAAATCCTGAAATTCCTTGCATTTCATGAATGTCCCTATTTTCATTTCCTAGAACATCTTTATTATCACTTTCCTAGGAGCTGAGTTCAGTCATCACTAGAAAATGGAGTTGTTATAAAATAGCCGTGTTGACAGATGGCATAAACAGCAGAGCAAATCAAATCTGCTCCAGTGTTTTAATGGCAACAGGGAATTATCACCATGCTGCTAAATGAAGGTCTTAAAAATGCAGTCAGTAAAGCATGTGTTGCACTGAAATGACAGTTTCCAGAATTCTAAGTCAACGAGGCAGCAACAATAGTAGCTGCTATGGCTGACATCAAGTGATATATGGCTCAAAGGAAGTTCACAAACAGGTTTGCCAGGAGATTATCTCATTCCTGATAAAGCTGCTTTCTGATAATATTGTTTGGACTCACTATGCATCAGTGGAAAAAGTCAAATAACCAGTGAGCAGGGTTTAATGTACTTCTTTTGAGGCAGAGTCTTCTCAAGACTGCCTCACATGTTTGAAAGAACCATTCCAAATCCTTGCGTGCTGCATTCAGTTTTGGTGGTTGGTTAATTCCTGGTGAAAAAAATTAACCTCAGAAATCTTACTCACCCCTTTAGTTCATTAGTTTGTAAGAAAAGACTTAAGAACTGTAAATGAGCGCACCTGGGATACATTTTTATTCATTTAATCTTTGGAGCCTAAAATTTGACACCATTTAGATATAAGATAAAATCTAGGTTTGTTAATCCCTACTAGCTCTGAGTACATTGGGTTTGAATTAGCATAGATGTATAACTGCAGTATCTGCCTCAAGTGGAGGAATTTATGGAGTGGCTTGATTTCATGTGTAAATATTTGGCTTGGTTTCCTGATGTACTGAGTATCCTCAAATCCATTAGATTTTAGCTAGAGCAGTATGAATAAAATTTAATAGATTTATGAGTATTCAGTACATCTGAAAACGAGTCCAATCCTCCTTTGAGATAGGCATAGAAGTTGCTAATGAAGCTCTTCAAATTTTAGAGAAAAATAGGGGAGACTGAAAAAAAATGTTCTTTTCATACCTGGAATGTCATGTCATCATTTCTTTCTGCTTAGTAAGGTTTTCCTTGTTCTTTCAAACATTCATGGACACAGAATACCACAGAGATGGAGAAGCAGCACTGATCTCCCAGCATAGCACTGATTCACTCACACTTCAGCAAGAAAACACCTTTCTAGTGGCCTTTATTCATAGAATGATTTGGATTGGAAGGGACCTTTAAAGATTACTCAGTGCAGCTCCACTGACATGGGCAGGAACATCTTGCACTAGATACAAGGTTGCACAAAGCCACACCCAACAAGCCCTTGAACACTTCCAGTGATGGGATGTTCAAAACTTCTCTTGACAGTCTGTTCTAGTGACTCACCAGCATCATTGCAAAAAACTTGTTCCTTATATCCAACATTAATCTATTCTCTTTCAATTTAAAACCATTTTCCCATGTCCTATCACTACAGGCTTTGATAAAAAGTCTCTCTCCATCTTTCTTATAAGCTCCCTTTAAGTGTGGAAAGTCTGTATAGGGCTTTCCCAGAGCCTTCCCTTTTCCAGGCTGAACAACCCCAACTCTCTCAGCCTGTCTTCATGAGAGAGGTGCTCCAGCCCCGTGATCATCTTTGTGGCGCTCCTCTGGACTCGCTCCAGCAGCTCGGTGTCCTTCCTATGTTAAAGGCCTCACGCACTGGGAAGGAGATACCTGTTTTTCCCTGAAATATCTCTGGTTTGGACATTTTTTTTTCTTAACTGCCTTAGGTTTTTGGAGAAGCCAGTTGCTATAGAGCGTGTGAAAAATGACACCTGTTAGTGTTGGGGTATTTCTTGTAGTAATATTGCAAAGGGCAAAATGTGGATCAGTGCAGGTATAACAAGAGAATGAATATTTTTCTCAAAATCTTTTCTCAAAGACATTGTAGATTCTGCTCAGAATAATTATATGCAGATGTTTCTTACCCCAAGTGTGCTGTTAGCATAGTTTACATCTTCTTGTAACATCCTCTTCTACTATGAAAATAATTCCAGTGTTCCAGTCTTCCAAATGAACTTGTTACCTTGGATGAAATAGGTAATACTTGACATCTTTTCATCTTTCAATTCTTTGTAAACAAAAAAAAATGACCCTTAAATATAGCTAATCATAACAGTGACCTTATTTGCTTGCCTAATATTATTAAAAGACAGCAAGAAAGTTGTTTGTTGTATATTCAGGTAAGTTATGACCACGGGTGCCAAATGACATCACCCTGTCTCATAACAAAATACTGCAGGAAATGAATGCAGAAACCCAAAAACAAACCCTCCAAAATAAAAAACACCCTGACTGGAAAGAATCTCTTTCAAAGCTGAACATCGCCGTTTCATTATTTGCTTGCCATTTTAATAATGTTTGTGATGCTACCTGTTGTCTAGGAAACACAAACTTACTCTACAGTCACTGATAACACTCTTGAGAGATGGAAATTTCTGGGGGACTCATTATATTAAAGTGTTACAAGTTTCTTAAAAATTTCTTTGTTACATATAGCAAAAGACAAAGGATATTGCAAAGAGTTACTAAACTCACCTAATTTGATAAGAAATAGGATAAGAAAATTTAAGATTTCTGCATCTAGAGAGGTAGAAGCAGCTTTACAGGGTTCTCTGTTTGTCATGGAGAGTGTTCAGAGGAGCTGTGAACATTGATCAAATGGCTGTATGTGTATCTTGAAGTCTCAGATCACTTTGCCTGATAAACCCACTGACTGGTTCACTGCATCTCCTGTGGGATTAAATTTTCCTGGCTAAGAAATCTGGACTATAATAATTGAACTATATTACATCAGTGTAGTTGACATCAAACTTAAAAATGCTATGGGTCAGTGACATCTTAAGAAAATTATCCAGTGGAAGGGAGACATTCCTATTTAAAAAATTTAAATAAATTTTAAATCTAAAATAAAGTCTCATTCATAGAAACACCTTTCACTGAAGTGGATTAAAGCAGTGACTCATATTGTAAGCAAGAGCATCTTGAATAAAAATGATACCATATAAATCACATGAATTTTAAATCACATCATTTACTTATTCTTTCTGTCACTCTGTTCTGTTCTTCTCCCTTCCTTTATTCTTTTTTTTCCTCCTATTTCCATCTGGACAACTTCTATCTATTTCATCATTTAAAGATGCTCCAGTGGATTTGATCGTCACCGGCAAGATTGGGTAGACAGTGGCTGCCCTGAAGAGGTATGTGAGTAGTTTACATCCTCAGCCCATCAGAGGCAATTTACATAGTGATGATGTTTTTTATTAAATTATTCAGATTATAAAGCATGGTTTCAAGGCCAAAGACATACTCTATTTATCATTCAGGGGAAATTCCATAAGGCATAAGAAAGAAGAATAATAATCTGAGCGATTTCACTCCCCATTTGAGGGAAAAAAAACGGACAAAAATAAAAATTTTATCTTTGAGAAACTACTTTAACTAAACAAAACCCCAGAAAACAGAAAGCGTCCTCCAAAACAGTCTCCTTGCATTGATTTTCTTTTAGATCTCTGACTTCTGCCAGAAAAAGGGAAGAAACTGTGATATTCATCACTTCTGAAAACCCTTTGCCAGAGTATTCTCAAGTGAAAAACAGGCATTGCATTTTGGTTATGAAATCTGGCCAAATCATTTAGTAAGGAAGAAAGTACACAGATTAATTGAAAGAGAGAAAATAAAAATAATAGTTAAAAAAAAATTAAAAGACCTCACACAACCAACCTACACGGCATTTTGGTTTCTTTTCATGGAGATGCAGTGAGAGGATGAGAAAGATATCTGATTGTGGTAGCTGTGGGCTGTCAAACAGGGACCATGAGCCTCCTCTGAAAGTTATTTGGGGTACTCCTAGACCAGAGAAGTTCATTTTCAAGAAACATTTATAAATATAATGACGGTGATTCTTTTCCAGTTTAAAAGCCCCTTCACAAGTATTTTTTGGTTTGGGGTTTGGGTTTGGGGGTTTTTTCATTTTTCTTTTTTTTCCCCCATGTTGGGATTGTGGTAATTTAACAAATTAATTTATGGCACTTTTAATCTTCTGGTGGCCATAAAAAAAAGCAGTTATTTTTCCATTTTTGCTGAACAGACTAAATTTCCTCATGAGTTTCAGCAACATAGGCCTTCTGAAATGTCAGGTGAAACCCACGGCAAAACACAGCCCCAAGTGTCTAGTTAGAAAAGCACATTCTGGTTTATTTTCAGTAGAAGCAAGGAGAAGTAATGATATAAATCCAGATTAATGGAAGAAATTTCCTTCTTATAACTCTAATTGCAAAATAATTGCAACCTGCCCACTGCCTTGTTACACGGTCTTGAAGCTTCAGCTTTGCAGCTTCTCATCAGCTGATTTAAAAGCAAAATTTCTGAGAGATTTATTGTCTGTGGGGGGAAATCTCTTCAAGAACATAAGATAAAAAGTTACTGGGAGCACGTGTTGTTATAGTGCATAACCCTTGTATTGCTTTAATCCAGGTTATAAATAGCTAGAACTCGATTGTGCTTGTAAATGAAGTTATCCAAAAACCTCTCTGCAGGACAGGAACATCCCATTCTGCTTCTCCTTTCTTGTTCCAGTTCAGCTGGTGCTCCTAGGTTTAATATATGATCTGCGAGGAAATTATGGATACACTAAGTGTACCTGAGAAATTAATAGTTTAATTTGCACAGTTTCAAACTACTTGGTGGAAGTTCACTGTTCAGGTTTTGGGCTCTCTGGAGTAGAAGCAACATCTTACTTGGCATCTTCCAGAATTACGCTCGAGCTGACTGATAAAGTTCAGTGAAGGATCAATAATTAGCACACAATCGTTAGTTTTAGATGCCTTCACTCAAGAGGATGAATAATGAGGNAATGTCCAGAACTTGGGAGAAAAAAACAGCAAGTGGACTTTGTACTTGTATCAAAATATTTGCCCATGCAATTAAATGTTAAATTATTATATTATGATGATTTTTATTTATAGTGTGCTAATATATTATTTATATAATATATAATAATAATTTTTATTATTTTTGTTTCCATTTTATAATAATTATGTCTCATATAATTGTTGTTATAGACAAATAATACATTACATTTTACTATTATGTAGAATTAATAGGCATATAGTGCATGGATTGCTTCATTGTAGTAAACAAATATTCTGTAGGCTGAATACATGCACACATTTTACATATATATGTGTGTTCTTCTGTCATAATTGCCTGTAAAGCCTAATTAAATGCTCCAGTTAACTACACATTGTTCACTATGAAGAGCTACTATTTAATTCCCACATATCTTTTTTAACATATTTTATGGTACCTGAATTGATCACATTTAACAATCTGGGGTGACTTTGAAACTTTGTCATTAAGTGTTGTAAATTTTCCAGATAAATGAAAAAATATATGTTGCTAAATGCTACATAGAGTACTTGAAAGGGGAAAAGGAAACAAAAAGGAAAATTAAAAGAAAAAGCTCTTGAAATTTCCTGACCTAAGGTGTCTATTTTCACTCTTTTTATCACAGCATCTTGTCCATGANCATTTTTGCTGAACAGACTAAATTTCCTCATGAGTTTCAGCAACATAGGCCTTCTGAAATGTCAGGTGAAACCCACGGCAAAACACAGCCCCAAGTGTCTAGTTAGAAAAGCACATTCTGGTTTATTTTCAGTAGAAGCAAGGAGAAGTAATGATATAAATCCAGATTAATGGAAGAAATTTCCTTCTTATAACTCTAATTGCAAAATAACTGCAACCTGCCCACTGCCTTGTTACACGGTCTTGAAGCTTCAGCTTTGCAGCTTCTCATCAGCTGATTTAAAAGCAAAATTTCTGAGAGATTTATTGTCTGTGGGGGGAAATCTCTTCAAGAACATAAGATAAAAAGTTACTGGGAGCACGTGTTGTTATAGTGCATAACCCTTGTATTGCTTTAATCCAGGTTATAAATAGCTAGAACTCGATTGTGCTTGTAAATGAAGTTATCCAAAAACCTCTCTGCAGGACAGGAACATCCCATTCTGCTTCTCCTTTCTTGTTCCAGTTCAGCTGGTGCTCCTAGGTTTAATATATGATCTGCGAGGAAATTATGGATACACTAAGTGTACCTGAGAAATTAATAGTTTAATTTGCACAGTTTCAAACTACTTGGTGGAAGTTCACTGTTCAGGTTTTGGGCTCTCTGGAGTAGAAGCAACATCTTACTTGGCATCTTCCAGAATTACGCTCGAGCTGACTGATAAAGTTCAGTGAAGGATCAATAATTAGCACACAATCGTTAGTTTTAGATGCCTTCACTCAAGAGGATGAATAATGAGGATTCTCATAGTTAGGTTTCTTCCTTTTTTATACAAACTTTGAGCTAAATTTTGATTAAATTGCATCAGTGAAATTAACAGTCTTTTTCAAGAAAAATACAAAGAAATTTAAAGAATAATTATCCTGCAGGTACTGATACCGTTCTTTAATGTATAAATTGTTTCTGAAGAATGAGAAAGAATAATGAAAGACAAAGAACAATGAAACACCCCTGCATATTAAAAGAAAGACAATGTCCACTGGGTTTTGACCACCAGATCTCAATAAAATGAAATAAATGTTTGCAGGACTCCACTTCTCATTAAAATGAATGGGACAGCAGGAGTTAGATGCAGTTCCCATATTTGCTGCAAGATAATTGGATGTATTTTCCTGCAAAACTGTGTGAACCATGAAAGAAATTATTCATTGCATCTGCAGAATTTTAAAAATGTCCAGAACTTGGGAGAAAAAAACAGCAAGTGGACTTTGTACTTGTATCAAAATATTTGCCCATGCAATTAAATGTTAAATTATTATATTATGATGATTTTTATTTATAGTGTGCTAATATATTATTTATATAATATATAATAATAATTTTTATTATTTTTGTTTCCATTTTATAATAATTATGTCTCATATAATTGTTGTTATAGACAAATAATACATTACATTTTACTATTATGTAGAATTAATAGGCATATAGTGCATGGATTGCTTCATTGTAGTAAACAAATATTCTGTAGGCTGAATACATGCACACATTTTACATATATATGTGTGTTCTTCTGTCATAATTGCCTGTAAAGCCTAATTAAATGCTCCAGTTAACTACACATTGTTCACTATGAAGAGCTACTATTTAATTCCCACATATCTTTTTTAACATATTTTATGGTACCTGAATTGATCACATTTAACAATCTGGGGTGACTTTGAAACTTTGTCATTAAGTGTTGTAAATTTTCCAGATAAATGAAAAAATATATGTTGCTAAATGCTACATAGAGTACTTGAAAGGGGAAAAGGAAACAAAAAGGAAAATTAAAAGAAAAAGCTCTTGAAATTTCCTGACCTAAGGTGTCTATTTTCACTCTTTTTATCACAGCATCTTGTCCATGATTAAATTCTTCATTCTTGAGAGTTTCCACTGAGAATTATTTTTCTCTTCCTTGTTTCTGTTGTTTCCCAACAGTCAAAAGATAAGATTTGTGAGAAGAATATAGACACAACTGAAACACCTCTGTACTCCACCACCACCCTTCTGCCAACCACCACAAGGTTCAGAGTTTTAACAACCACCAGAGGATCCACCACTTCCCACCTGCCAACTAGCCTGCCCACAGAAGGTGATGTGTATACACTGCATTTTTACACTGGAAAAAAAGTAATTTACAACTCAGAAAGAAATTTATTTCTTTTAAGTATGTGTTGATAATGACCTTTTCCCTCTGGGGCAGCAGCAGGAGTTGGGAATTGCAGTCAAGGCTCTCTCCGGAAACGGCTTTTAAATTGCTCACTCTTGCACCAGTAAGGTGGAAAGGGGATGAAGGTTGGAGGAGGGGATGCTGCAGGAGAAGCAAGAACAAGTCAGGCAGACTTCTAGAAAACTGGAGGTTACAATGACTTTTTCACATTCCTTTACATTCAGGCCATAGTCCAAAATCTGCTGATATAATAGTAGTAAAGGTCCCTGCTAAATCTAGAGGAAATTCCCATCACAGACTTAAGGAATTTGTAATTCTTTTATGGATTCTATTTAGCCGGGTGAAAATTATAGACAACCCAAACTAAAAACCTCTTTGAAATATGCCTTACCTTTTTTCAGTCAGTTGACACTGTTCTTTTCATGTGGTGCTCATTGTTGTGAAATAGTTTCTCTAGGCTTCTGAACCAAATTAACTGGGTAAATAATGGTGGGTCAGTTCTCATCCTCGTACGACTGGCTGCTTAAATCTTGCCTTTTTGAGCTTGGGATATCCTGCTTTCCTGGTTTTGGAGGAAATCCATCTGGGCAAGATAACTCAGATTAATCAAGGAACATCTGTAACGTGTGTGTGTGTGTGTGTGTGCGTGTGTGTGCACGCAATTGTTGAAATTGTGTGTTAACACAAGAAAAAGTGATAGGTACAGGCAGATTTTCCAAGTGGCCTGTGACAGGAAAAACTGAGCTGAAGGTATTTCAAAGTAGAAATCTACAGATAATAAAGGCTGGTTTTGTTTAAAGTGATAAAAGTATAGAAACTGTCAATGCAGCATTTGGACTGCATTAAAAAGAATATTCTTGTCATTCTGTTCATTAAAATTCACCCAAAAAAGAGGAATATGGAAGTAAATAGAGTTTAATATTAGTAGACCTTTTCAAGATTCTTCAAAAAGGAACTAAGTCATTGTCTTACTTTATTGTCATATGTTGTTCGTATAGTCCTTAATATGATAGAATGCTCAAGCTACATATGAACATGTAACATATATAAATTATTTATAACCATTATGAGACAGACTCTAATACCCTTATTTGCCAGTGTTTTGAATCTTTCTGAATGCTTTAACACTCTCATAAATGCTTTTTTTAGTGGCGAGAAAGTGTAGTGCTCAGCGTAAGAAACACCACAATCTAGTTCTCATTGAGTTGAGTACCACATAATTTTCATGTTGTGGAATTTCTTAAACACTAGAAATTGATTACTAAAATGATTCATGACCTAGAAAAATGCATTTTCCTTCAACTAACTGTGAATTTCCTTTACAGATGACACCAAGATAGCACTGCACCTAAAAGATAATGGAGGTAAGAAGGGGGTTTTTTGTCGGTAAATAGTGTCAGTATTTTGTCAAATTACACCCCACTGAACTTTATTATCAAAATCAGATTGTAGAAATATTTTTTACCAGAATCTCAAGGGACTCCAGCATCCCACATCTGTGTGGAAGATATGTAGGGCAAATAAGCTTAGGAACTGCTTAGGAAACTAAACATTTATAGCTCTCTTTATAATTCTATAATAAAAGAGCCCGTTCAACTATGGACAGATTAAGTAAATTTTAATCGTATTAATACAGTTACTGACTAGCAATGCAGTATTAATACAGTTATTGACCATAATAATGCCGTTTTTATTTAACTGTATTAAGAGAGTATATAGTGCTAGTTCTAAATAATAATATTGTGTTATAAAGTCATTCATCATAGTGAATTATTACGTGACATTTTGTTAATAAGCATACCCATTTTACATCTATGTCTGTACTAGCAGAGATCCTGTGTTTCTCCATGCACATTCCCTGTGCAAGTTAATAAGATCACCTTGTCATACCAACAAAAGGCCCTGTTAAATGAGGCTCTGCAGGGGACCACTTTTGTCCTCTTCTTTGTAAGTTCAAGGACTGAGACCTGAAGTTTGCTCCTTCTCCCTTTGAAGTGGATGAGAATTTTCCTATTAGAAAAGGACTGAGTTGTTAGACGTCACCTGCACCTGTGTTCACTGCCAAAGAAAACCTTCTGAGGTGGAAAGGAAGATTTGGGTTCATTTCTGAAGGCTTCAGAGTGGTTTATCAAAGCAGAGAATGATTTGCTGAACAAATTTAAATAAATCATATTTCCACTGATATAAAGGGGAGCATTATTGGCTTTGTCTTTCCAAGCAGGGAGCACCAATTTTCTCTCATGGGTCAAGGGAACAGGTAGCCAAGTGTGGCAGCAGGCACAGGCAGTGCACAGGGTGAGTCCAGCAGCTCAGGGGAAGCAACTGGGGTCAACTCAGGTCTAGTGACCTTCAGCTGAGTCTGCAGCAATGAGGCAGACCCAGGGTCAAGGCAGGAAGCCAGGTTGGCAAGGCAAGAAGGGAGAAGCGAGGTAGCAAAATGGCCCAGCTGCCAACAGACAGCTCAGGAAAGGACCAGAGGAAGCAGCTCCCATCAGAGGTCCGAAAGGAGGTGAGAGGATGAACCAGGTCTACACAGGGATTCTGCAGAAGCAGAAGGATAAACGGCTCCAAGACTCATCCAAGGAGGCATAGTCCATGGACAGGACTGGAGACAAGCTACCTTCAGTGTTGGTCCAGGACACAAGATCAGAGATGGGACTGAATATAGGTTCATCTAATACATAGCTTAGGTTTGGACCTGAGCTTGCATGGGGACCCCAATATCACAGGCAGAGGTCCCACTTACAGCAGTCCAGAAGAGCTGAGATATAGCAGTTTCTAGAACCCTCACAGAGAACTATTCAAGTTTTGAACAAACACGGAGTGCAGATGCCACTTAGCTTGTTGGTCTGTTTTCCTGGTATTTGTTTTACAGTCATATTCAGCCATTATTTTCTCCTTCCCTCAAACTAGAGATCTGTTCACTCTACAGGAGGGAGTTGTCATCCTCTTCCTTGCCAGTCTCCCCTCTGCCATTTTGCTGTCACTAACCACAGCATGGCTAGTCACACGCTGTATTGGGCAGTGAATTGGCCATTTGTTGGCAGTGGTGTTGTTTGACATTGCTTTGACACATAAGTAATCCCTTGGAGTAAGGTGATCTGTAAACTCAAGGTGGTACTTTTAGGCATTTTGTCTATAAAAATGTCCCTGAAACTTTCTTTCTCTCTTGAAATCAAATTGCTTTTTATTTTATTGTGAAAAGTGCTTCAGTGCTCTTAGAGGTCAACAGTCAGCACTTCATTCTCCTGTTCCATGTCTGCTCTGCACTGGAGGCATATTCCTGGCTGAACTGTGCCCACACTCTGCCCTGTGAGCCAGTGCTCCCTGGCAGGTGGCTGACCCAGGACCAGGCAGCTCTCCATCATGAGCGTCTCATACACCACTCATAGGTGTATGCTGTTATATAAAAAACAGTTCCAAAAGTGGGGTTTAGAAAACACATCCAACTTTCTTTCAGATTGGGAATTCCAACAGGATTATTTTTTAACTTGTCTATTCTGTGCCCAAGATCTGAAAAGAAAAACTCTGTAAAAGTGTTGAATCCTAGAGCAAGTGATAGATGGCTGTGGCCTACTTGGTAGGTGAGTTGTAGGGTTTAAGGCATTGGTTATATATAGAAAGTTCATTTCCACAGAGAAAGCTGCTGCATTTTAGGAGGACAAACCAACACCTGATGTGATTATTCATTTTCCTTGAGCTGTTCCTTTTATTCCTGAAATTAAAAAAAGAAAAGAAAATTTCTTCAAACAACACAAAAGCAAAGCAACACTCCAGGATTTCTCATTCACACAGTAAATGTAGCTTTTAATTTGAGAAGTTCTTTTTGATGAATCTTCAATTACACATTGAATTTTCCAATGTCCCCTAGATTAGACTCAGATAAAACCTCTGCAGCCGCAGGCACATTCTTTGATTCTCTGTGGTTTGTCAGCCTTTCATAAGGAGTAGATTATTCCAGGTCACGAATACAGGGTCTTTACTTTCTCACACTAAATCCTTTAAAACTCTAATGAAAGGGAACCCTTTATAATGGAAAACCAAAGCTATACTGGATCAATGATTGCCTATAGTTTGATGTGTCCTTGGGTGATAGCAGTCAGTATCTGGTTAGGTAGAACAAAAGGATTCCGTAGAAATTCTGCATCTTACCTTTGGCTAGAACTTTCAAAACCAAATATTATAAATTTATAAATTATTAAAAAATTAAATTTTTTGTTCTGGTAATACTGCTTTGACCTTTTAATTATATGAGAAAATCTTTTGCAACTGTGCTGTAATCCATCCACAATTTTCTGTCATATCTTAATGTACATTTCAGATTTGCTTGCTTTTGTTTCTTCTGCCTACCCTGTATCTTTACAGACATGACAGATGCCTATTACATACACGCCTAAACCATTTTAAAGTACAGCTGGCATGCCATCACAATTTTTGTTGTATCTTGGTTCTCCTTAAAATAACAAGCATTTTATAAGTTCTAAGACATGTCCAGCACTAAAAATGTACGCATTTTTTTGTTATTAATTTTAGATTCTGTTGGGTTTTTATTTTCTTAAAATTTAACACAACGAACTAAACAGTTTTAAAGCCTAATTTTTAATAAAAACTGTCAGAAATTGGCCATGGCTATCCCATAATGCAGTATTTCTTTGTTGAGAACTCTCTGGTGGATGATTTAGATGATTGGCCAGCATGTCTAGATGTTTTATTTGACCTTTATAGACACTTTGTTGTGATGATTTGATTGCTAAGAGTCCCCACAATTCTTCATCTTTAAAACTCAAGAGAAAAATCTGTCTGTTGGACAGAAGGTATCAGACAAATGCTACACTTCTCGTTCATCAAGGTGTACAGAAATTTCTGTTTAAAAAAAGGAAAGCTGTGCAAAAAAGAAATCTGCCTGAGGAAGAAAGCTGTTTTATTTATTTGTTAACAAGTTCATCCCGGCATATGTAGTTCTAGGAAATGTCACTATCATGCTATTTTCACTTTCATCTGGACATTTTCAACGATGCTATAGATACAACTAACAGGGATGTACTAACAGGATTAACACTTGTACTATATAGAGCTTAATTTGATTTTGAGAGATTAGGAAACTCATTAAGAAATAACCAAAATGTAGACAAAGTTTTGGAAAAAAGGGTACTTTTACATACTTTATATACAGTGATAAACTTACCCAAGACTATTTTTTTCCAATAGCGTCCTATGTCTGGAAAGCTTCCATTAGTCATCTCTCTTCCTAAATTCTCTTAAAAATTGCAGTCTGATCTATTCCAAATTATGGAGAAAACTTATTCCTTTTTTTCTTGTGTACCCTGAACTCCAGCTGCAAGACGTTAAACCAGCTAATGCCTGATAAGAGTCACATAAGTTTTCTTTCTCATATGTTAACTTGCTAAATTATTCAGAAAATTAGAACTATTTCACCAAAGAAATAAACCAATCTTTTAGGCAAAACAAATATTTTTGACATAAATGAACTTATTATGACCACACAGTTCAAAACCAAGTGACTCAGCTTAACAAGTCACTATGAACTAGCTGTCTTCCCCAATTTTAAAGTAAAACATAATAAATTAAAAAATTATAAACCTAACCTTTGAGATGGCTTAAAAATGTTTTAAAGTGGACTTTGTATAAGATAAGATTGACAGGATATGGCTTTGTTTTATTGCCAGAACTTATCCTAGCCACAGGAAATTACCTTCCAGAGGCTTCGTCTCATCTGATGTCAGCCAGGAAGCCACAAGCTGTTCTTTTAGGCCTTTCTCCTAGCCAGTGGCAAGCAGTAAGCAGGAGGAAGTAATCAATGTCATGCTAAAAGAAGTACCCAAACTGGGATATGGTGCTCTGTAAGGGTGCCTAGCTACAGAGAAAACTTTTTTACGGAGAAAAACTCTACTAGCTACAGAGAAAAATCTAAATTACGTACTAAGAATGGGCATCTTGTTTAAGGCTCCCAAGGTTTCCTTAAATAAATTCTCTTCAGGGTGTCCTAGGTAATGTGTTTTGTTTCCATTCCTATCCAGAAACCTGCAGGCCAAGATGCAGACCTTTTCTTCCAGTCTTTTCTCATGAAAAAGAGAGGATTGAGTCATATTAAGTATTATATATCACATAAAGAAGCATGATGTAAAAAAAAAGAGAACGGCTATGTGTAGACACTTCAACTCATATTGAAGTCTAGCATACTAGTTTAGTTTCTCTTTGTTTTTTTAAGACAGATATGAAATGATGTATGGTATCCCACTCTTACAGTTGTCATGACTTTGCTGTAAAGGCACACAGCTGATTTTGTTACACATTTACATTTTGTTGACTTTTTACCAGATCGAAGGGTTAATGTGAAAACCCCATGTAGCTCTAAATGCAGATCTTAAGGAGGGCTACATGTAAAAAACTGGATAAACTTTTAAGTAAGGGCTGCTTTGCTTAGTGTTTTGTCTTATCGTCTGCTCTGTTTGCTGTCACAGTGCAATGGCAGTGTGACAGCTGGGGCACACAAAGATCCTGTGATCTTAACTTCCTATTCTACAAGGAGTTAACCCAGTTTTGCAGTTAGTAGCCTCCTCCAATCTTTTCTACACTGCTTTGACATCAGTGTGCATGGGTTACTGTAAAGAATGGGAAAAATGAAGGCCAGGTGAAGGAAGGCTATTAGAGTTGTACATTTTGCATTGATATTGAAGTACATGAAGTTGTTCTGTCTCCCAAAGGTGTGGTGGGTACTCTGGTGAGTAACTCTACAAGCACTAGACACAGGATTAGACAGGAACAGCCTGATTTACCTTATTGTCTTGTGTTTGCTTTCAGCAGGGTCAAGAGGAGTCAGTGGGGTAACAGAACTGAAATGCTTATAAATAGCTAACTTTTTGCTCATCTGGATTTGAGTTAGCCACCTTTCCAGGCCAAATGGTGTGGTCCTTCATGGTACAATACTGAGCTTCATGATGCCAACTGTTTGATGCTACTAGGTATTGTAATGGCTTATATGGTCTCAAGCCATATATAAACCATATAGGTGATGCCTTTTCCTGGGCTTAAAATTAAAAAAGCTAAACACAGTTAGAGGGGAAAAAGGGAATTTACCTCAGGGTTTTTTCGGTGCATCGGGCCGGGCAGGGCATTCCTGTGGGATACTCGTGCCCGAATCATAGGTCTCAAGCCATATATAAGCCATATAGGTCTCAAGCCATATATAAGCCATATAGGTCTCGAACTAGAATTAATACAGATGACAACTGTTGTAGCATTAGGTCGTATTTTAGAGCAAAAGAATGAAAGCCCTTAGCTAACATGTTTCGAGTACTGTCATCCTATAAACAGAAGAATTAATTGTAATGTACTCTCATCAATTTACTACACTAAGCAGTTGATCAGTCTTGGAGAGACTTACTGAGTTGCCCTGGATCCTACAGAAAATTGATAGCAAAGCCAGATACTGAATTTTGATTTTTGTGTGTTATAGTTCATAATATTCTCACTCAGAGAACACCTTTCATTTCTTACATGCAATTGGAAATCAATTTTTAAAGCATTAGCTGAGCCATAACTTTATAAACCATCATGGAACCAAGTAAAGAAACGGCCTAACCTCAAAATGTTAACAAATGCTAAGGGATTGAACCCGCAAATCAAGAATATCCCACACCATTACTGTGAGTAAGTTGAGAACGCCAGAGCATGCTGTTCCTAAAGGAGGTAGAGAGAAAATTTTTATGGGGATTCCCTTGAGTCTCTGGAGAATCCTTCCAACTGCACATTCCCTTATTCCCTCCCACAGGTCATTAATCATCTTTTCAGGGATCTGCATTATGTACAGGGAAAAAGCTTGAGTTTGAAGAACCATATACCTGCCCCATTAAGCAAGAAGTCTCCAGGTAGATTCATGTTCCAGATGTAAATGGAGGGCCAGAAGAGGGGAAAAATCTGGTGGCTGTATTAAGCTTTCTGTACCTTTAACCCTGTGTGCTCAGCTGTACTAAACATTATGTCCCCCTCTTGGCAGGAGCCTATGAACTCAAACCCAGAGTCACACAGTTGATACAGTTTCCAGGCTAGAAATGACATCTGTAATAGGGTGGAGGGCTGCTGAGTGAACTTGATCTCTAGTTGCTTGTTAACCCCAGATCATACAGCAAGGGAAGGTTTCTGCTCTTTGGCAGACCAAAAAGGAGAAAATTCATTCTTCTGGTAAAAAAAAGGGGAGAAAAGAACAAAGTTTAGTACTGAGTTATCATCTTCAGGCTGATTGTTGCTATTTAAATCATCTATATCCGTGGCTTTGTGTGTCAGTCAGGAGGGTCAAATAAGGTATTGTGTTTTATCCCTTAATGATTTATGGGCATGTAAGTGAGTTTGAATTGGAGGTTCAACTGCAATGGTGTTTTTCCAGATGGTCTTTTACCATCTGATCAAAATGCAAGAGTAAAAAATAAAAAGGAATTTTGGAGGGAAAAGCAAAATTTTATTTTCCAAGTTTACATAATGAAATTCTACTTTTTTGTCTGTCATTCACCTTTTGTTCCACGTCACTTTATATAAAGGAAATTTTCCAGCCAGGAAGTACCAGAAGTTTTTCTATTTTTCCTCAGTTTTCCTGTAAAATATTTTGTATCTCTGCTCTCACTGAGAGAGATAGTAATCTCTGGAAATTAAACTCTTTTCCATCTCATATCATAAGAGGTGTAAATGTGTGTATCATAAATTTGTTTTCTCATATATAAAACTATCACAGTAGAAACTTTTCATAAACCTTAAATTTAGACAATATAAAACAGTGTATTTCATTATTTTGCAAACCTCAAGGGTTAGTATGCAGTTATGAGAAAAATAATGTTGACAGTGTATCCTCAGTGTGTTTACAGACAGCGAGTAGCAGTTTGTAAACACTAAAAAGCAGTCTCTGTAGACACCTTTGTTCTGTTAAAGTCAGCGTCACACTCCCCGTGTGCCAAGGCTAGACAAGATTGTCATTACTTGAGTTCTTTTGTTTTCTACTCCAGAAGAAGGTAGCCCAGCAGTAACTGGAGACATAATACGGTTATTTTAAATCAAAGATTTTATAGTTTTTATGTGTTTATAATGGAAACAATGAGAACATTTAAATTATTTTTTCACTTTTATTTTAAAACAACATTGCAGCAACAGAACAGTTATTTCATGTTAGGATTCTGTGCCTTTATATTAGGGGAAAAAAGCTACTTGCTCTTTCAATCCAGTCATTCAGCACCTAATGAGAAGAAGACTGACCTTGAAGATATTAACAGGCTCCTTCTGCTTACAAGTTTTATGCATTTAAGAGTTTGAGAAGGCATTATAAATATAGAGTATATTATATGTAAGAATTGCTTCTTGAGCAAAAGAAAAGGAAAGTTTGGGGAAAGTTCCATTGAGAATACTCCTTTTGGGAAAGGATTGGTCGTAAAACAAATAGCCTCCCATGGGTTTAGCCTTGCCTGGAACAACAGATGTGCTGTGATAATCTTAGTAAGATTTCTACACCTGAAAAAGTTTCCAAGTCCTTGTTTTTTCATCTATTTCCCTTGTTGGCTTTTTAAAAGAACTGACAGTTGATTTTACAGCAAAGATTATTTTCAATGTTGACTACACTGTTTATTGTCTCTGCACAAAGAGAGTGAAATCAATTTCTCATGAGTATTTGAGCCCTGGGGTCAATGGACTGAATTTCAATTATGGAAATTACAAGTTACTTAAACTTGTTGTAATTTAAGGAAAGCATTTCTTTTGTTTCATTATTTTTTGCATTTGGCATTCTGATCACTGCACTGATGTCCACACAGTGCTCCACCCCCAACTAGCCCAAATCTGGGCAGGCAGTTGACACCTGTGTTCTTTCGAAGAGATGGTGTTGTAGTTTGCAAAGCTGGATGCTGAAAGCTGAGAAAATATCAGATCAAAAGGGATTAAAGTGATGACCTTTACAGAGTGGTTAGGACCTTTGCTGAAGTCCAGCACTTTTTAATATGCAGAATATGATGTTATGCCTTCAACCATAACATAATAATAATACAAATTGTTCATTTAGTGCGAATCAGCCTGAAAATGGGTACAAGTGACAAAGTAGTTTTTGATGCACGAATGTGACATTGAGGTAGAGTATGAAACTGTCAAAAAGAAAATTATGAGACAAACAAGCTATGAATCCTCTGCTCCTTTGTGGGAGCAGTTGCTTCTTAATAGGGTGACTCACAACTAACTCTTCAGCAGTGGGAATTAATAATCCAACCACAAGGATGTACAATCAAGCAGGTCTTTCCTGGTGGCCTTTCAGTTCCATTTGTATGGCAATTTGAAATATATGTACAAGAACTAAATAATTGTTACAGTGCATGAAGAGAAACTAAGGCGAGCGTTTCTATATGTTCATCTATTCTCAGATGAAGTGAATATTAATGGCTATGTAAAGTACAAGAGCCTGCTGTCTGAAAATAAGAGGAACATTTTTTGAGTCACCTTTCTTTTCTGTCTTCTCCATGAATCTTTCATCCTTTTTTATATAGTGCTATAACTAGTAAGAAGTATTTTAATGACCCTTTGGGAGATAATTTTGAAAATAGGTCTGCCAGATTCCAGGCAATATCTCCTTTCCTCCACTTCAGTACAAAGAATGGCCTGAAAATTTTCACTGTATATATTGTGTTAAAAAACAAAATTAAAATAAAATCAAACAGGTCTGACACTACCTTTCTATTTCAAAAGCTCCTACACATTTGTGTGAATTAAGATTTAAGAAAGCAAAGTAAATCCCTTTGTGGGATTTTGGCAAGGAGAGATCTGGTTCTTGGATCCTCTTCATGTGTAAACTCAAAATTCATGTCCAAAATCAGTACAATTAAAACTGAAGCTCCTGTATGAACAGATACTCGTGAACTTTTAAAAAGAAAGATACCTTCATGATTAGGCTGTACCTGAGTGGGGATCATGTTTGCAATTTTTTATTAAAATCATTAATGCTTTCCACACCCTAGTTTAGCTTCCCAATTTATTGGGATCTTTTTCTTTATCCTCTGATTCTGTTACTCAGGTCCTTACTCTCAAAAGTGTTGCTGACATTATGGGAAAGAGCAAAACAACACTGTGGGGTTTTGACTGTCCTGAATCAAGACTGAGGAAATATGGACAAAAACAAGGGATATGTACATGAATCCCTACTCTGCCCCCAGAGATTCATAACTATTACATGGAGTAATAGTCAGATATATGTCTTGGCTAAGATAATGCATCTTCATTTTCCCTTTCTCCCTGTTGTTGCAACAGTGCCATGCAATCTGCTGCGTGATGAGCCTTGCAGCCTTCCTTGGTCTGGTGAGAAACGTGCTGCCGTACATGGATGTACGAGCTGTAACACTCAATCAGATTAACTGTCCCTCTTTTCTTTTATTGCCCCTCATGCAAGGCATTTACCACTATCTGCATCAATATACCTTTCTTCTATTATTTTCCAATTCTCTATTTTAACATTAGCATGGAGTGTTCTACTCCATTCAGATGAATGGTAAAAGACCACGTACACTTACTACTATTGTTGTTGTTATCGTTGTTGTTACTATTAAAAACAACAACACCGATTTGATTCAAGTGATACTCATAACCCAATATCTATCTTCAAAGAACAAATACAGGGGAGTCCCTGGCCACAGAGAACATAGCACTCTAAGACAACCAAACAAATATTTCAAAAGGATGGCACAGCAGAAAGGATGATTGCAGATATCAGTGATTTTCATTATCGTCAGCTTGCCAAACAAGCATGCTGAGAGGAAATTTACAAGTTGAACTGAGAGAAAATTTCATCTAAGCAAGACCAGAGACAAGCGTTGTATGGAGTAAGGCATAAAAGTGATTAGAAAGATTTCCAGAAAAGCAAGAAGCAGTGGGAGTATCACACAGACTCACCGAATATGCTGAGTTGGAAGGGACCCACAAGGACCATCGAGTCCAACTCCTAGCCCTGCATTGAACCCTCCTCAAGAGTCACACCATGTGCCCAAGAGCAGTGTCCAAATGCTTCTTGAACTCTGTCAGGCTTGGTGCTGTGACCACTTCCCTGGGGTGCCCAGCCACCCTCTGGGTGAAGAATCTTTAGGAGAATGATGGAAGTTTGTGAAGTCAAATTACCAGTGCTCCGTTGGTGTTTCTTGAACCTAGGACTTCTGAACGGCTCTTTTGCCTGCAGAAGTGGGCAGACCAGTAATTCTTTTATGTAAGAGTATGATGAAGAACAAGCAGTTCTACAGGTGTTGGTTGATATATTAAGAACCTTTTCCAAAGGTAACACTGTTGTTGAAAGACTTTCAGTCACTTATTTGGAAGCACTGCTGACAAGTTGCTTGTGTGACAGAGATAGCCCTCTTTTATCCTGACAGAAGCATAGCATGAGTGGCCTCTTGGTTTAAAGCTGGTAAACAGATGGTCTTCTGTAATACTTTGGTATGATGACCAAGATCAAAATATTGCAGAATCATTTTCATCCATCCAGCACTTTTGGCTGTCTGATTCAGTTGCAAGGAGTGGTTCCAAACTCTTCTACAAGGTCATGAATATGGCTTTCAGAATGTGTTTAATAGCTCGACCTCACAAGGTTTTGTGGCATGTCTCAACTGGAATATTTCAAGAACAATACAGTGTTCAAAATGTATTCAATTCATACCTTTTTTCTGTGGGACGATTGCAATAATTTTATAAGAAAACTGAAACAAAATTTATTATTAAAGTAATTAGGAACTTCAGACTCTCTGTTTTACATTCAAAAGAAAGGATGTTAATATTATTTATTGAATTAAATCAATAAAACATTTGAAAGTCTTTTCATTAAGATTATGAGAGTACCCGGTTGTAGAAAAGAGACATCTAATATCTTTTCCCAACTTGGGCTGTAGAAAATGAGGTATATGTAACACAGAAAAAGCAAATGCTCAGTTGCCATCTGTGTAATGGAATGAGTAAGGCATAAGTTACTGTGCTAAGTGTGCTCTTTGTGCAGCTTCCACAGATGATAGCGCGGCAGAGAAGAAAGGTGGAACACTTCATGCCGGCTTAATCGTCGGCATTCTGGTCCTGGTCCTCATCGTGGCTGCAGCCATCCTCGTGACCGCCTACATGTACCATCATCCAACGTCAGCAGCTAGCCTCTTCTTTATAGAGGTAAGACAAGAGTAACATGTTGTGTCACTAGTCCTGTCTCTTGGATAGGGTATTTGGGGTCTCCAAAATAGATCTTTCTTAACTAATTTAGAAAGTATATTTGTGTTCATAGTGTAATCTTTGAAGAAATGGGCCTTGTTTTGTTCTTAGCATATTGTTTTGTTCTTAGCATGTTTATCACTCAGCTCCTTTAACTATCATTGCTATTAATGTTTTTGCTTTTAGACAGGACATATATCTAGGAGGTCAGATACCGCACCACTTCTCTTTCCTATCCTTCATTTTCCTCACAACAGCATTTTTGGTTACCTTTCCTGTGCACTGTCATTTTATTTCAGGACCTACAGTTTTTCTATGATTTTCCTGGGGGGAAGAGAAAAGTTTTCATTCTTAATTCTATAGGAGAGCTGACTTATAATGAGGTTTTAGCTGGAAACTTGTATTATCTGTTCCTTACATCATTTAAAGGAATCTTTTAACACTTTGTCTCAGAGTGTGGAAAAGATTATTTTCACCTGATTTTTAACATCTATCATTTCTTCTGCTCTTTTTATTACTGTAGAGAGAAATCGACTCTTTTAGACCATGATTCATCTGACCTGTTTGAGACATCCCCTTTAAGATTAGATAAATTGACATTTTTCTCCCTTAAATACCGATAGCTGCCTTAGGGTGCAGATACCTACACTGCAGATGCTGACATTTAGTCTGTTCAACTCCACTCTAGACGAAAATATGAGAAAGGAAAATTCTCCATAGGCATTTGAGTCTACAAAAACCCATGAATACCTACACCTCCTTGTGGTTTCTTTTTCAACCCAGCAACATTCCTCTGCCTTGTGATAAGTATAGATTTGCTAAACATGAAAGAAAGGGATGACTGTTCATAACCCCCACTTGTAGTATTCCCTTACTATTAAGAGCCCAGATACTTACTGCTGGACAACAGTGAAGGTGCAAAACCACTGGAAGTGTCACTAGGGATATACCTTAGGGATTGCTATCGTAAAAGCCTGGACCAGGAAGATGTAGACATTTATTCTTAGTGACAGCAATGACAATTGAAGTGAGACATGAACATGAATAGAATGATTCATCTTTAACATCATATTATAATAAATATTCTTCTTAGATGTAATAGTAGTGACAGAAATCAAAATGAATTGTTTATCAGTATTCCTGCTCTAGTAATGTAACTGTGTTAGCCATCAGGGAACAGAATCCATATAATAACACATAGTTTTCTCTCATGTTTATGCAGCATCTCAAGCTAGTTCACTATTGATGTAGACTAACAAAATTCCACTGAAGTCCTTGTACGAAAGAGAAGGTTTTGTCACTTTCTTTTTTTCAAAGACAGATTAAATTTACACAGATTGAATTTCTATTCTTTCACTCTAGTAAAAGCAAGTTTCTTACCTGTCATGATGTGATGGAAAAGGCTAAGTAAATTGCAACACTACTTTTTAAGAAGAAGAGAAGAATACCAAATTACAATACACATTTATTTCTTTATTTTTGTTCTAAATGTAGTGACATGTTAATTTACTTCTTTCATTGATATCATACTCATCATGCAAATACAGATGCCTTAATCAGTGTTGTTAAACTCATTCCACTGAATTTAATCTTTAGGTGCCATTAATCAATCTATTAATCTATTATTAGTCAAAGCTAAAATGTCTTTTAGCAAGCAATGTAGTCATTTAGAATAAATAAAAAAACAGAAGCTTTCTGTATAAAATAAAGGAGAAAGCAGTCAAAATAAAATTTATGCAAAACAAGGTATAACCTACATTCTCTACTGGTTATTAGGATAATTGTGGTACTTGTGAAGAACCAGCATTAGCAAGAATTTTTAAAAGTACGAGTCATCAAGGGGTGGCCTTTCCCTGTGAGTTGTACAAACTGATGTAGTGGGAAAATCACAAGGGATGGAATAGGGGATGACTGTATTTCAGAACACTAACACAAATTTCAAAACTTTAAAACCATTTTTGTATCATAAGCCTAGAACAGAACAAGGTAATCCAGTCTGGAAATTAAATTGCTTTTAATAAGTTTTATAATTTAATTTTCAAAGAAAAAAGTTGTTTGATCAATTAAAAAGATAATAAGTAGAATATATTACTCTTACATTTATCTGAGCTATAGGACTTACACATTTCCAATGCAAAGAAGAAAATACCTTCTCAAACTTGCCCTTTGAAAATAATCAGGCAAAACCGGTATAAATAGGCCAGTGTTACAAGAAGTCATTCTTTATTGCGTTTGTGCAATTGAAAAATATTTGAGTAAACTGTTACAGATAACATGATAGCCCACGTAGCACAGGAGATGAGCTGCATTATTTATGGGAAATGAATGAAATATGGATCTGATGTTACCATTCTAGGGAAAGAGCTCAAGAGGATTGCCATGGGCTTGGTCATGAAATGAAAACAAGCACATAAATATTTCAGAAAATAATACTGTTTTCTATGAGTCTATTGATTAATAAACATATTGCACAATTAAAACAAGATGTGACAGATGGACAGGCAGCTCCCTCCTCGGCTGTCTAAAAAATTACAAGCACACTGTAGCCTGCCATCAAGTCTTCAAGCCAAATCAAGATCTGCACCAGTTTATCTATCATTAATAATTAATATAACTCTAAGGCTGGCCAAAAGAAGGAACAGGAACCTGGTGCATTTCTGTTTACTGTGAAAGAAGTTACTTTATGGAGGCATCATATAGATATTAAACATAGCATTCATTCAAAACTGATATAATTAATAGAGAAACTTCCTTTTGCATCTAAGATAATGTCATATTTGGTAGGTAAAATGTCATTTTCAACCAAATTTTGTTGGGTTTTTTAGGTTAAAGACTGTGTAAGGAATTTTTAGTTCATTTGTTTTACAATCATGACTGATTACTGAATAAAGAACAGTATAATAAACTGACTGTGTATCTGAGGCTTTAAGTCTCTTTCTTCCTTGTGTTGTCTGCAGATATCACCCAATATTCACTTACCTCCTCGCTCAGGGTCTCACATAGCTCATCTCAAATCCAACTCATGTTTGTCATGTAGTGAGCTCTCCCAGATACGAATGAATACACCCACACTGACTGTGCTGTTTACCCTTGCACTGATAAAGGCAATCTCTTGTGGCACCTCTGAACACCATTAAATGATATCCTGAGTGCACTAGTTGGTTTAAATAAGCAATACACACAAGCTAAGGAAAATACCATTTATTACAAAAGCTCTTGTCTTAGACCATAGTAACATTATTCTCTTACCTTTTTTACCCTTGAAGTCTGAAGAAAATGCTTCCCTAGGAGTTTTTGTTCAAACCTGTTTGGCGGAACACTCCAGCCCCACCTGGAGTAAAAACAGCTATTTTGAACAAAGAGTTTGAGAAGTCTTAAATGCCAGTGCTATTCAATTTGCCTGTGTTAGTGGGTAATTTTAAAACAATACCATTCAAACAGTTCAACTTTTCAAAAATGTTCTACTTTTTTTTTAAGTATGTAGAGATTCAAATCAAATGCACTGTTTTCCTGTTTCTACCAGCCTCCACACTGTTCAACATGTGTTTCACTGTTTAGGTTGGACACTTCTGTGGTGGCCTAAAGTCAGAATGAATTATCAGCTGTTAAACTCAAGGGAGCTTCAGTCAAAGTTGCAATGAAGGCAGGCTCTTCCTAAGAGCTAAGAGTAAATATTGACTAAAGATTAGCTTGCAGAGTGACAGAAGAGATGTTGCATGCCTTGGTTTTCTATTTACTTATCTTTAACCTTGCAATATTTCCTCTCCATTGAATTTTATTTAATTGCCAGTGGTTTCCTCTCTTTAATCACATTACATACTCTTACCTTGAGGAGTCCTGTATCTCTTGAGTATACTTTGAGCTGATTTGGACTCATTTTTGTAAAGTAGGATACCCGTCAAATAATGCTCTTCATGACTTTTTCAACAAAGTTTATGTCAGAAATCTAGCTATAACATATATAACTACACACTAGCTATAGCACAAAAGTGATCAATTTATTTACTAACCTATGTAGTATACTTGCATTCAGGATGTGAGATTTGATGGCCAAGAAGCAAATCACAATGTCCTGAATGTCATGGATTGCATACCCGTGTTACTCCACATAGCGCATGTGATCTAGATGACTGGTGCTCAGTGTAAAGAGGAGTAAAGAAATTCCCAGCTGAATCAGATGGATTTGCTCAGATTTCAATGAGTTGTGGGCCAAACTGCAGCTTTAGTTTTATATTTTAATTCTTCCTTTCTTTTCCCTCATGTTCTTTCTTTTTCCTATATTTTTAACCTCTAATTATATACATATGTGTTTGAACTTGGGCACTGAGAGCAATTAATGTCAAGGGAATATTTAGCAAATTGAAAAACAAACTACAAGTCCAACTACTTTTTATTCAGTTCTCTTTTGTATGTTTGCATCCAGTTATCTGTGGACAGAAACGTTGCACATGACACAAGAAGTTTTCACTTGTGTTTTTCTTACCTTCCTTCCTTCCTTATACTGTGATCTGAAGGCCTTTTAAGGCTTGAAATTTAGCTCAGCTGTCATCACAGTGCTCTGCCAGTGGAGATCAAAGGCAATATGATCTGGCCACAACTGAGAAGTGAAACCTGGTGGGATGGATCCTGTGCCTGGAGTGCACAGGATGGAGCAAGAGCCCTGTTGGATGGTTACAGGCTCTTCAGGAGGGATGAGCACAGCAGGAGAGGTGGAGGGGTGGCACTGTGTGTAACAGAAGGGGTAGAATGTATGCAGCTCACAGCTGGCAATGGCACAGTTGAGAGCCTCTGGGTAAGAATCAAGGGACAAATAATGCAGATGCCATTGTGGGAGTCTACTATAGACCTCCTGGCCGGGATGATGACAAATTATTCTTTGAAGAACTAAGGGACTCTTCCAAGTCAATTGCCCTTGTCCTTATGGGAGACTTCAACTTGCCAGAAATTACCTGGGAACATCATACAGCTGGTACAACCCAGGACAGAAGATTCCTAAAAAACCTGCATCACAACTTTATGGAGCAGGTCCTAAGGGAGCCAGCTTGGAAAGATACCATCCTTGATCTCCTGCTTGTCAAAAGGGTGGGTCTTGTGAGCAAGTAGAGATTGTCAGCCATCTTGGCCACAGTGACCACAAAGTGATTGAGTTTAAAATCTCTGTTGACAGAAGGAAAAGTGCCAAAATCTCAACTCTGGATTTGAGTAGAGTAGACCTCAGATTGCTTAGGGAATTAGTGAGTAAGATCCCCATGGAAAACATTTTTGCAGGTGCTGGGGTCCAGCAGTGCTGGTCACTTTTTAATCACCTCCTAAGAGCTCAAGAGCAGGCAATTCCCAAATGTTGGAAGTCAAGCAGACAAGGCAGAAGACCAGTTTGGCTGAACAGGAATCTTCTCTTGGAAATAAGGCAAAAAAGGAAGGTGTACGGCCAGTGGAAGCAAGGTCAGGTGACACTGGAAAATCACAGAGCTCCTGTTGGCCACTGTAGGGAGAAAATTCA
>VYXC01003877.1:2175245-2205245 GCA_013397175.1 Platysteira castanea
TGGGCAAGGGAGGGGATTGTCCTGCTCTGCTCTACACTGGGGCGGCCTGACCTCGACTCCTGGGGGCAGTTCTGGGTGCCACAATATAGGAAAGATATAAAGCTATTAGAGAGAGTCCAAAGGAGGGCAACAAAGATGGTGGCTGAGGTCGCTTGGTGTGTTCAGCCTGGAGGAGACTGAGGGGAGATGTCTTTGGAGTCTACAACTTCCTCATAAGGGGAGGAAGAGGGGCAAACCCTGATCTCTTCTCTGTGGTGACCAGTGACAGGACCTGAGGGAATGGCATGAGGTTGTGCCAGGGGAGGTTTAAGTTGGAAAAGGTTCTTCACCCAGGGGGTGGTTGAGTACTGGAACAGCTCTCCAGGGAAGTGGTCACAGCACCAAGCCTGACAGAGTTCAAGGAGCATTTGGACAATACTCGCAGGCACATGGTGTGACTCTTCGGGAGGGTTCAGTGGAGGGCTAGGAGTTGGACTCAATGGTCCTTTTGGGTCCCTTCCAACTCAGCAGATTCTGTGATTCTTTGATGTGAATGTATGATTGGGATGTTTCTTCCCAGATGGACACGATGATACCATTGCCAATCATGATTATGGGAGGCTTGACAACAGCTGAATAAATTTTACTTTGGCGATTCTCTGGGGGTAAGGGATTTTAAGGAGTCTAAACTGACATTGCAAATTAGGACTTCTTAACCTCAGGCAAAAGAGCTTTTCTCTTGTATTCAGCCTATAGGTACAAAAGTTATTAACATATGTGGACTCTGAAGCTGTAAGAATATGAATTTAATCAGTGCTTATGTATTAGCATCTGTGTATATATTAATAGTAGTTAATATGTCACACACTGAAGAGCAGTGTGGGTGTTTGTGATTAAAAATCAACATTCTTTTGAGCTGAGATCCTATTTTGAAGGTCACAGCTTTTGCCTTCATGTTCCCACCCTCCTTGGAGGTATTCCAGAGCTTTATTTTGCTGGTTCAGCTGCTTAGAAACATACATGTACACTTACACATGCACATCACACACATGCACATGCCTATGTCTTTTTTAGTTACTCATTTTACTTCATCTTGGATGTTTAAGATGGATAATTTCAGGAATCTGTTTAAATGGCCACACAGAGAGCTGAACTAGTGCTATCAAGCCAGGGAGTGACCTTCAGGAAAAAGAAAGGGAGGGAGGAAGAAACAAACAGCTGCAGATCCTCAGCAAATAAATAATAGTGTGTGATCAGAGCCTGGAGGATGCACCTTGACTCCTCTTTATTTAACTTAAATTATGTCTTTGCTAGTAAATTAAATAAGGCTGGGACTGTTTTTTAGCATGAAGACCAACCAGCATGAAAGGATCTGCATTCCTGTCATTTAACTCTGCCTCACTTAAAGCTGACAGCATGTATGCTATTATCATGAACTGAGGATCATTTCTGAATACTGAGCCCTAGCTAGGGTGGTCTGAAAAAGGAATAATTACTGGGTATTTTTTTTTTTTAATGATGGGCTGTATAGGGGATTGTATTTTGGTATCTGGAAATGTTCACTGGCACACACATCTAGCAGTAGATTTTCTTCAGATTTTGACCTGCTCATCCCCTGTCTGCTTAGAGGAAGGAAATAATATGAGAAAATAGTTTAAAATGCTGGAGACAGTTCTTGGTGTTTCAGAGCTCAGGAAATTATTGGACATTTCTGGCTCACCATTATACTTCTCTGCTAATAACAGCACATCACAAATAAAAGCCAGATTTAACATCCAGCCATGTTTTCCATGCACCATTTCCAGGTTTCTGCATTAATGTCAGAAATGCAGTGTATGTCTTCAAACAAATGAGAAGTAAATAGGAGACAGATTTTAAAAAATTAAGGGTTTTTGTAAAAGAATTAGATCCTCAGCTGTCTAAGCCAGCTGATGAAGCTTACACAGCTCCGGTGTTTTCTTCTGGGATGTGACACATTTTTCTTTACAGAGGATTATGCTTTTAGTTTGAAATAGGCTTCACATGGTCATCAATTAGTTTTTGTCCAGAAGTTCAGGCTGAATTGGATTTCATGAAGATGATGATTAAAAAGAAGAGAACAGGTATCATTTTTCTCTTCTTTCAAAGTCCTGCAGTATCCTGGCATTTGGTGTATTGTCATTGATCTCACTGTCATTGCCTAGTACTGATAGTAAAGTTATTTTTTCCAAAGCTTATCCAGCTCAGCAGGAACCAGCAGTTCAGCAAGGGAAACCTAAATCGACCACAGGGGAGAAGCACTAAAATAAATAATCAACACTGACAATAAAAGTCAAAGGTGTAGAGGAAGGAGGCATTCTGTTCTTCGTCCTTCAGCAGCCAGATCCTCAGATGAACATAAGACTGCAGAAACAGTTATAAAAAGATGGTTTAAATCACAAAAAGATACTTTAAACAAGTACTTCTATTGAAAAGAAAAAAAAATGAAGCCAGTAAATGTTGGGGGCACACAAGTAAATTATTCTAATAAATCTTAAGTCTGAAGCAATCCTTATTTGAGAACAGTTTCTTCAAAATAAGAGTTTAACATGCTGTCCGGCAATTGATCTTTTCTTATTCCTGGAAATAAATATCAGAAGTATAGTTTCAGATATTTGTAGCCTCATCCATTCTGACTGTGATTTGCCAAATAAATAGGGTATTTCTAGAAGAGATTAAAACTGATGCACAAATTTCAAGTAACTTTGAGAACAAAAATACATGTTATGGGCAAGGTAATTGGTAGCAGAAAGATCTTTACTTCTCAGAAGAAACCAAAGGCCTGACTACTGAGGTCGGTTAACACTGGACAAGTACTTAGACTAATGGGTCTTGAATAGTATCAGATTAACATTTAGTCATTTAGTCGTTTAGTAAGACCTTTCTATATATAGTTTTGTTCCCTTTTTCTTAATCTCTTTTAGTAAGTCATAATAGTTTTTCTAAGGTTTTGACAATAAATCCCAAATTTGGATAGCTCCATATTTGCATATTTCTATATCATCAGAGTTAAACAGGCCTTCTTGACAAAGTGTGGTTAAAGACTACAGCTTTTAAATAGATTTAAACGTGTTTATACTCCTGAATTAGACAAAGAAATTGACATCAGTGGAAATGTAAGATACAGCCCTTCAGTAGAAACAGTGAACCAGTCCTCTGGAACTTTGAAAGATTGAAATATGGAAAACAAATCAATAGAGGAAACAAAGATGTGCCAGAGCATTCAGTCTAAAATATGCTCAATAACTTCAGCTTTTGTGTAGTTTAGCGGGAAATCAAGTTTACTAGGGAGCTCTGGAGAGTCAAGACTTTGAAAGATTGACCTTCTCATGCTAAGTCAAGTATTTAAACTCAAGTAAATTCAGTTTGAAAAAAGAGTATGCACCTCTTGATGAAACTTGTTCAAGTTTACTGCTGAATAGGAATGAAGAGCTGATCCATGCACAAGCACTCTGGGATTTTATGCTGCTTGGAATATACAAAGCAACTTCTGGTATTGTTTTAGAAATATTCCAGAACAAAATGTGTATGGCAGGGTTGAGGAGATGACAGATATTTCATTACTGTTTCCCTTCAATGTTCTTCTGACATTGCAGATCTGTACAGAATTGTTCTTACTCCATTTTTGTATACTCAGGGAAGGATAGAATAAGGATGGGATGGGGATAATAGAGGCTAGGATGTAAGAATGTCAAATATGTAATACCTATTGCCAAGTTCCTTCTGTCCATTACTGGTAGAAACTTGTCTTCATGCAGATGTATGAAAGGAAATGTAAAAGCTTATAATTGTTGCAGCTAAAAAAATATACATTATTACAATTGCTTTTAATGAGTTACCATCTCAGATGAAAAGTGTTAAGTGGCATAAATTTTAGACCTAGTGATAATGTCAGCATCAAAAACTCTCAGGAGCAGGGCATCAATCTTCAGATACCAGTATTTCAACACAACTGTCCATCCTCCTGTAACTGATCTTGTAATATTGGTTACTGTTCAGCAGGAAATAAGAACCAGTATTTCAACACAACTGTCCATCCTCCTGTAACTGATCTTGTAATATTGGTTACTGTTCAGCAGGAAATAAGATGGTCTACAGCTAGCAACCCTAAAAAAATCATTGACTGTAACACTGGAAACCATGTTCAGATCATAATAACTGAGTTTTATTTGGACTATGTCCAATTAACTGCACTCAGATATGTATCAAACCCTTTTTTTAACGTGTCTAAATGAGATCATATGATTTTCATGGATAAAAGAGGCCCTGTAAGGCTCAAAATTCCCTGAAAGATGTCAAAAGAAACTGGTCAAAAAGAAGAATACACTTGGAAACATATCCATGCAACAAGAGTGAGAAGTTACTCCAGTTTCTACTGTTCAGTTTTAATAGGTGGAATCCTCTCCGTTTTTCCCTCAGAAGTAGAAAAAATGGTATAAATTCTGCCTCTAGTGCAAGATGGATGTAAATATACTCAGTCTTTGTATTGTCGCAGGAAGTCAAACATCCTGCACAGCCACCAGCAATGGTGTACAGAGACATAATGTAGGAAACATGAAATGTAGACCTCACTTTCCGTGGATTATCCAACTGCTAGATTTTATTTTTCCTTTTATCTTACTGATCTTCAATAGGAACTAACATTTTAAACGTGTACCATAAATTATTTTCCTGCATCTCAACATGTTTTTTTCTGCATCCTGGTCATGTAGGGTCACAAGTGCTTTCCTTTCAACTTCATTGCTTAAAATAGTGAACTCAAGGAAGCTTCAGTCCCATGAAAAAAAATACTAGTCCTGTTTTCCTGCTTTGTAATGCACTGAAAGGAAGCAGGAGTTGGAATTCTCCAGTTGCAGATCAGAGGATTTCCTTTAAGTATTCTAATTCCAGAGGAAGAAACATATATTTTCCTGCTAAAATTGGGAATTAGTTAATTAAATACCCAGCTTGCTTTATTCCAGTTTGGTTTGGGTTTGGTGGGGTTTTTTGGTATATTATGTTTGGTTGGTTTGTTTGGGGGTAGGGGTTTTTTCTGTTTACTTCTTAGTCTTCACAGACAACAGAGAGGAAGAACGCATTAGGTGTTTCCTGAGCTGCTTTAGTAACTGAAGGAACTTTGTAGCTCTCAATATCTATCAAGTTACTTTTGGGTTTTTTTCAATTAAAGCTGAAATGTTTTTACAGCTTTCAAGGGGTTACATAAGGCAATGAATTGCTGATTTGTCAGTGCTCTCTTTTAAAACTGTCAACCACTCGCCTGCACATAAAGAGGCTGAAATTAAACAATCACTATAAAGGGAAAATCTCACCTCAGACGTGACAAGAAACCACAGATATCTGTAACTGAAATATTAGGAAATTACCTTCAAGGCTATTGCTTTACTTCTGGAAAAACGGCTCATATTTATATCTTATGGCTTTGTATCATTATAACTGAGACACATCTGTTCCATAACTAATCATCTGAGAAGGCCAATTAAAAAGAGTAACACAAAATGGTAAATTTAGTATCTATCAGCAGTGTAACATGGAAGTAGTAACTAATCATAGGTACATCTTAAAATTAAATTAGGGAGCACCTTAGTATATTAAAATGCACCTCATCCTTACGTGTCGCCCTTTGACACTGTTTCTAGTTATTTTTTCTTGCTAGTTTTCCTTTGGTTTTGCATTTTCCCTTTTCATTAGAGACCTCTCTGTCAAATTCCGTTTTTATTTGTAGTGGTGCAAATCTGAAATAAAGCCCTTACGTTTAATTGCATTATTTTTGATTTACTTTAGAGAGCCTGAGAACAGAATATCCTTTTTCTTTAGCAGTAACCAAACTGTCCTTCTTAATTTTGAAAACACACAGAATCAAGCTTGGTTAGAAAAAACTCTCCAAAGTTTGAATAGACTAAGTTTTCTTGTTAGGAAGAGACATCCATTAAAGAAGACAGTGTTCTGCCTTCCTACTTTGTAGGAAGGTGCTGCACTGAAAGGCCTGGGATTTTAAATTACCTGCCAAACAGAATTTAACTCTGAATGCCTCAAAAAGAACCTGATCCTGCAACAGGAGGAAAAAGAAGCAGTTTCTTTTATGTGGTATCTTCCTGACAGTGATCATCGAGGAAGACTTTGTGCTGTACCTGCAGTCAGCTGTGTGGTTTGTCGGGGACAAGATTCAGTGGCACCCCAAGATTTCTTTGTGGACTCCTGCCCAACAGCACCATGAGACCCAGCAAAACATCATGGCTGTGGCTGTGCTGAGGTCACCAACACCACCCCTCAGCAGCATGAAATTTCCTTTGTGATTGAAAGAAAATAAAAATGGGGTATTATGGGGACAGAAAATCAAATGCAGTGTTTATATTCAGAAGAAACATCATAAGAGTAAAATTATTTAGCTTTTGAGCTGTCAGTGAAAATATAGGCTGTAACTTATTTTCATTGATTCTCCTCTCATTTTCCTGAAAAGTTTCTATATAAGTTGCTGTATCTTCTAGCCCTCCTTCCAAGCAGATTGTAATTCTTGTCAGTAAAGAAAAATAAATCAGTGTATTTGGCAGATAAAATTTTCATTAAGGAATAATCTTTTTAGGAAATCTTTTTCTTCTCGCTGACTCTATGAAGGAATTTCCCTATTTTCGTGAAATCTATTCCCTTTGGCATCAGAGTAGTCACCCAAAATCTTAGCATTACCTGACATTAATTCTTTTGAAAATAGATTGTTTAAAGCACTTTTCCTCCCTTAAGATATCATTATAATACAGGAATTGTTTTATCTGCCCTAGAAAATAACTGTTTGTTTTCTCTGTTTAGTAGCTGTTTTTAAAGCAGGCACCCAAGGTCCTAACAAAAATTGGTTAGGACTTCTTAAGGCTCTTGTATCCAAAGGTCTTAAAAGTTTAAATAAAGATGTTGCTTCTATTTGAACCATCAAAGTAAACTACTCAAGTAGAAATTATGGCACTTGAAATACAAGGTCATTATTTTGAGAGTCCTGCATAAGCATGCCAGAATTTTATCCTAAATAATTTTTTCAATTAAAGTTTCTGTCAACTCTGCCACATATTTTCCCATGGCATAGAGTATGTTAGCAAATTCCTATGCAAAACTAGGAAGGAAGAGCATTGGACAGATCCTCTAGAGGTTAGTGGATCATCACTTCTTTATGTGACAAATCTGATAATCAACCATTTTAGACAGGAGCTGTTCCATTCTCTTCATTGCTAAGAGTAGTGGTAGTTATTCACATCTTTGAGAACAGTTATCACTCACAAATTTAAAGAGAGGTAATAATTCCTCTGACTTTTGCTGCTTCTGAACTGTGTTTTTCTATTCCTGTAACAACTACAGGAGTTGGGAGTTGGGTTTAGTATTTTAGGTCAAAATTGCAGGATATTGTTAGATCTCTTTATTAACAATTTATTGTAGTACCCTTCATATTCTGAAAGTTATTTTTGTTGTTGCTGTTGTAGCGACGTCCAAGCAGGTGGCCGGCAATGAAATTCAGAAGAGGATCTGGACATCCTGCCTATGCTGAGGTGGAACCAGTTGGAGAAAAAGAAGGATTCATCGTATCAGAGCAGTGCTAAAATTTCTGGGACAGAACACCAGTACTGGCCTACAGGTGTAAGACGTTTATTTTGCCTCTCTTTAAAGAAAAGGAGCCCTAAGCTGCTGTAGCCTGATAGAAGGAAGATTCTGGATAAATTCTGTCCAAGAAGAAAAACTATCAAAGATACCATATTACTACTACACAGTAGTTTTTGTTAGTGGACTGAGACACAATGGTTCATGCAGAACACTTGTCAGTGGACACCTACAGTATCAGAACTATGGCACAAGTGCCATGTTATTTGCTTTAGGTGTGGGGATGCACAGTAATCAGAAATATAATAAAAGCTTTGGTGCGCAAGGGTATTGCCCTTTGGTTCAAGTCTTCTCTGTTATCTCAAACACTGAGGGAAAAATCTGTACCCTTTCAGTGCAAAGGGCACTGATCAGTGTTCTCAGGTGATTGAGAAAAGTATCTTAAGACAGGTAAAGAACAAAAAAAGGATGTTTCCAGTATTTATATAAGCAGATGTGAAATACACTTTTCAATTCTAAATTAACCTACCAACCTGAGTGAGTCACAATGTAAATGCTTTCCAGAATTAATACAGTGGTTCTTGTATGTTGCTGATTACTAGCCTGCTAAACAACTCATGATACACAGATTGGTAAGAACCGAAGACAACAGAGAATTTTCACAATGGTGAAATTATTTCATGGACGTTCACAATGACGTTGGGCTGATTTTCAGTTTCAGTGTTGACTAAAAAATGAATTATCAGATTTGTTTTAAGGTGTATCTTTCATTTCTCAGCAGTAGGTTGAAGTAAAAGCAACAGATCCTTTTAGCTGCCAGAGAGCTCATGGATCATTTCTTGGGCAATGGGGTAAGAAAAATAAGTTTTAAAATAAATGGGTTTCTATTCTTTGCCATTTCATTGTAAGTCCTTACTGAGAAGCACCACAGACTTCAATGCACCCCTTCCAGAGATTCAGATTCAAGTGTTATTGAACCCTGCTGATTCATACAGTGGTTTTGTTTAATGCACATAGTAGTTGCATAAATATATATATAAATATATTTTTTTTTATAGCTAACACAAGGCGGGTTCTTGTGACTGTTAAGACTGCATTTTTGTCATCCAGACAAAGGAAATGAATTGCATTACTGCATATTTCCACTGAGTTGTAAAATAATCCTTAATTAGAATATTTTTATGTTGTGTAGGGAAGGTGGTTCATGTAGTTGCAGTGCCATAAACTTTCTGCCTATTGGAACCATTCTTTCTGTAAAATCGACCCTTTCCCTCCCTGCATAGGGAAAGACAACACTATAAATTCACCCCATCAAAAACAGTTACTCCTTTCAGGGAAGGGGTTAATATACAAGAAGACCCAGAGCTTCCCTGAGGAGTGGAAACCTAAATGCTTTGATGATCTGGGCCTGAGCTATTGAAATGTAAAATTCAGGTACTGCATGTACATTTCATAGCAGTCACTGACTATCGATTTTTTTACATACTGTGCAAGGCACTTGAATGATTTTAAAGTGAGCTATACAACATTTGTGGTTTTGGATTTTGAGCAGTTTTAAAAAGTTGTAGATACCACCTTAATAGTACAATTACTTACATTTCTTGTTGATGCTTGTATGGCCTAAATTTGATTACTTAATGCTGTTAAAAAAAAAAAAAAAAGCAAACATGATTTTTGTTATTTTGTTCAGTAAATACTACAATACTGTATTTTCTGTATACTTTTATTTTGGGTAACACACTTTTATTTTCACCTGGTTTAAATCATCTAGCATGAGATTGAAACTGTTCAAAAACTAACTGGTATTAATCTGAAGGTACTAACAAACACATTGTCGTGAAGGTGAAAAACCTGTGGCGAGTAGTCATTTTAATTTGTGTGGGTCTGCTGAGCCCTATTTCTAATAGGCTGGGGTTAAATTGCAGGCTGTTAATTCTGATAGCAATAACCAAATGTATGCACATATATATGGTGACACTCATTTTTATTAAATAAAAAGGTATCAGTGCACATCATTTAGGAACATATTTGGTGTGCAATAATTATCATCAGTTTTTCTGGGAATCTTGGAAGTCATCAGCTAGGGTTCATTGGCCAAAAAAATAAATTTTAGAGCTTCTGGAATCCTGTTTGAAATAATTATACTAATAAATTTACAAAAATCTACATAGTACTGCAATACGTTCAAGGGATATTTCATATAGGAAGATTTATATTATTATGAGTTTACAGGTCTGCTCTTCATCTTTTTCACTCATATCTTTACCCAGGTATGTAATACATGTCATGCAATGGAGCTGACAGAGTATTTGTAACATGATAAGACAACAATGACAACAATTTTAAAGTCTGGTATTTTGATTACTTTTGGTTTAAGGCCCTCTTTCACAGCTGAAGAATGTTTGTTAGTATTTGCAGACTAACTTGTTATACTCCTTCATAAAATAATAGCAATTATTTTTTTCATTCTTTGTCCACCTCACATACTTTGGTGGGAGATTTCACTGCTCTGCTGGGAGCATCACAGTATATTTCTTCAGATTTTTGCCATGATATTATATGCTTTGGATTATAACATGAGGAGTTGCTGGGTTTATTTAATAAGGTTGATAGGCATATGCTTATGTCTGATAAGAACTGCTATCTGAAGAGAAAACCTCCTGCATACTAATGAATGTATAGTGTCTCATTGGTGTCTGCTTTGATATATTCTGTGGTATGTTCTATTTATCCCAGTAGGCAAAAGTTAATTAAGTAATCTGTTGCTGTTTTGTAATTCCATCTGGTTTTCTAATTTTTTAATAATTAAAATTGCCACATTAAAAATTATACAAACATTAATCTAGAGGTGTGATAAAATATTGAGATTAACTGAGAATCCTAATCTTATATTTTTATAAAGCAGCAGGTTAAATTGATCCAGACCAAAAAAATGTCATGTAACCCTCTCTCAGAAATCCAGCTAAAATGTTATTCAACAATTCATAAATTTCCATCCAAGTGTCTGAAACAGGGGCTGCACTAGCATTCCCAGGGGTCCTTCATTTGAACCTAACTCAGAAAAATTCTTGTTTACAGAGTCATTTATCCCAACAGTTACTCTAACTATTAAACTTTCCTATAAATTTATGTATCTAATACTCTTTAATTATTGCAAAATCTCTCAATTTTTTTCCCATTATTTTCCATTTTAGTGTCAACTCTTCCATAATGCCTAACATTCAATGCTCTTCTTCAGCTCATCCTCTTCCACAGAGAAATAGGAAAATTTGAACTCTAAGAACTCAAAGCACATTACTAGATAGCTCTTAAATCTCATTAAGATGAAACACTAAATCAGATATATATGTGTATGTGATATATATACATGTATATCACACACCAAGAAATGGTTGAAAAAAGACGCTAGCATTTCCAAAATTGTATTCATATATTAAGAAATTGTGGGATTGCTGAGGAAGTAGAATTGTAATTTCATTCCCATGTGCATACTTATAAAGATGTGATCTTATTTAATTGCTTTCTATGTTTCTCAGTGCATCCTTTGATGTATTGCGGTAAGAAAACACAGATTCTTCACAAGAAATAGCTATTTCATATTTTTTCTCCTCCTTGCTCAAATTTTGTTGCACTTTGTTGCATACCATCCAAAGCCTATTCAGAAGACTTTGTTTTTCGTGGACTTTTCTTCCTTACCCATCAGCATTATACTTGAGGGATGTATACACCTTGATTTATTTCTGCTCTGAGCATTCCTGTGAAGGGAGTCAATTTTCCAGAGAACACCATGTGAAACAGTTCTTCTTTTTCTTATAATTGCCCTTCTCATTCTCTACAGCTTCTGCTGCAAATGATATAGATGTCTTGTAAGTAACAACCTGCTTCAATGCAACATTACAATTTAGCTTCAGATCAAGCTCATCTTTAGGACTAATACATGTGCTGGAATTTTGGGAGAAAAGATAATACATCAATGTATTTTAAGAAATTGTGGAAGCCAAATTAAATTTCCACAAGCTGAACAGAATATTTGACTTTGCAAACTTCACCATTTTTCTTGGTCAACAGAGTTCAATGTATAAAAACTCACTACACGAGTACCTGAGACATCTGAGTAGTCGAGCCATTAGTTTGCCATCCGAGTGTGGGAGCAATGAAAAAGGAAGGGGTGAGCATGGAAGAGATATTATTTTCTCTTATAATATCTTATTTTCTCTATAAAGTGAAAAGAGTTCCATTTCTATGTTCTATTAGAGAACCTCTTGGATAAGCAAAAGAAACTGTAAACTGTGACATAAATCATTTCATTTGTATAGAATCTCTAAACAAGGTTCTGGAAGCAGTTGTCAGGAGCTGGCAGATTTTCACGAAGTAGGTGGGTAACTAGAGCATTCAGAGCACCCCGTGTTGGATCATGTTCCAATTCACAGATCATCAAAGGGAATTTTGACTTTGAGTGCATACAGTGGAGAAAGCGATGGCTGTGTTATTATTTTCTGATGCTAAGCAGTGAAGCTTTGTATAAAGACAAGATTTGACATTCACCTAGAAGATATCTCAGCTGGACAAAGTCACGGTGCCTATGACCACAGTATTAGCCATTAGGAGAAAAGCTGGAATAGAGCACCAGTTTGGCTCAGATCAACATTTTTCATCTTGGGGAATTTATTGCTTCCAGTGAGGAGAAAGAGCAGCAGCAAGCACTGTTTTTCAAGATCATTGGAATCCTTGGAGATGTGCCTCTGGCTTCTTGCAGGGAACTGCTTGACATTTGAAGCCTAAAAAACTCCAGAAATAAATGTTACTGACCGACAGGGTAGCATTAACCCTAATTCTCATGTTTTAGACAGAGATTTCAAGAGCTGATACCTGCTATTAATTTCTTTATGGATGTAATGGTAAGTTGGGCTTGAGTGCTGGGGTTTTTTTGAGTAGGAGAAGGAGAAGGTAAAAATGAGGAAGGGGAGGAATTTCAGTTTTCCCAGATGCTCTAAAGGTACAGCAAGAAACCTTATGTACAGCCTGGAGAGCATTGGTACCATGTGCCAGTGGCACTGAGTGAAAACACATGAGGTCTTCCTTCATGTCCAGCTCAATAATTTAAAAATTAAAAAAGTCATCAGAACCACTAGCTTCTGTCTAAATCTGCATGAGTCCATATTTCACCCCATGGATGATTTATGTCACTCCTCAGGGAAAAAAGGCTTGAGCCATAAGGCAGCATTTTGAGGTGGAACAGTGTGCCAGTAGTGTTTCATCAGAAGCCAAATATGACAAAGCAGGACCCAGCTTGCATGGAAGTGAGAGAAACAAACCAGTTTAATTTTATCAGAGCAGCCAGTATCCCTATGGCTGGAGCACTGATAAAATATTCAAGTCTGTGAGCTGATTTGACTTGATTTAAACAATATCATAAATCTAAAGCTGTCCTCTAACTACCAGATTATTGTCAAATCTTAAGTGATTTTCTTGACTTTTAAATGTTTTATGGAGAAGAAAACAGTTGAGCATGCCAAGGAGAATAAAGTATCTGTCTGACAGGAATGGAGTCTCATCTCCTGATGCAGTTCTTTCCTGATCAGAATAGTTGCTCCCCCATGAACAACTCATTTTAGTGGGTCTCATGCTGACTCCACAGTCTTTCTCAGGACATTTCACACATTTTAACACAATTCTCTTTCTCTTGCAAGATTTTTCAATACCTATCTCCTGCCTTACTTTTCTATTCTTTGGTTCTTCACCTCTGACTTAACTCTACATTCTCACGGCTTTGCTTTCTTGCGCTCCTTTAAGCTCTGACTTATGTGTCATCATGACCATTTTGGTATCACTCAAAATAAGCCTCTATCTGAAAAAAAACCTCCACTTGATTTTTCCTCTGTATGTGGGTTCTGATTAATTTGAAGGTAGATTTTCCTGTTATTGACTGGATTCTGCCCACATTAATTAGCAAGCTAAATGCTGAATCTCTTGGAAACGTTTTGCTTAGACATTTTGGTCAAACAAACTACTGGTCTCTTCAATGGAAAACTTGTCCCAAATATTTTTTTAAAGCAGCAAAAGGACTTTAAAAGACAGACCTCAAGACATTACTCTTAATTACATCCATTTAACTAAGCAGATAATTTTACCCAATTAATTAATATAGATGTCTGTTGTCTCTGTAGTCTCTGGGAAGGTAAGTGTTTAGGGATATTAATCAAATTCTTCCCATGCAGTTTGCATTATTTCCTTTGGTGTAGCTCTTACTTGAAAAACAAAAATGCTATTTTGTTAATTGCTAATATTAGCTTGAAAGAAATTTGGTTTATTGACTGCTTGGGTGGCACAATATTTCATCAGCCATATAGAAGCTGTTAGTAAGACGTATTACTTGTTCCCATCTAGCTTTGTTTGGACTGATGGCTTTATTACCAGACCTTTCTTTTCAGTTTCAATGAGAGTTGATAATTTTGTTTTGGGAAGCAGCAAGGGATACCATAATCTGAGTGTCAGATTTGACTACACATCAGCAATTATGTCCTTTATTAAAGATTTTCACCTTCAAAGTTTTGAGCTCTGACCTACCTACAAGGACGTCAGGATTTCACCACTGTTTTAGTGATAAGATGAAACTTTCCAAAAGAAAATAGTGTGCCTTTCATGGATATGTGGGCATTTTCACAATTACCTGTTTCCAGGAGGAATCCTCTTCCTGGAGAGATGAGTCTGGCAGTCTAGGTTACAGACTGTGACTGAAAACAACTCTGTAAAACATAAACTGTGTGTTTACAGCTACACGGCTGTACTATCAATGGATGAAATTGCTTCCAGCTGGGGCCTGACCCTTCCACAGCCCCTGTCCAACATGGACTGTGGGCAGGATGAGGGCAGGGCAGGGGATGCTTGAAGCAGGAGCCATTCCTGCTTGGAAAGAAAAGAGACAGTGGCACCTGGCAAGACTTGCACTCTCCATAAAAAGAGGGTGACCTTGTGCCAACCTCTGCCTTGTCAGTGCTGAGCACTAGCAAAGAATCTCCTCAGCAACCCCATGGGGTCATCACTTGGGAGTGTGCACAGCCTTTGCTCCATGCTGGATGGCCTTCTGCAGTCATGCACACGCAACTTGCACACCCTCACCCTCACCTGCTCCTTTCAGCTGCTGTCAACCATATATCTTGAGTTTCAAATGCTTTCTCAGAGCAAGAGCACTCTGTTACCATAAAAGATGACACAAGTTTCACTCAGTATCTCTTCAGCACGCTTTGCATCCTGAGGTGAGGACCTGACAGATCTCCTCCCAGAACTCTGTCCTCCTCGCCTGAAGTCCAGGTGAGCATGTCAGTGGAAGGTCACAAGTGCTCAGGGGTTACTTTGGCTTGCAGATTTTTTGCCTAGAGGGACCCAGAGGTGACAAGAAACCTGGGGAGTGATTACAATCTTTTAAACAAGATCAGATACCCAAAAATTTTGCTAAGGATGTAAATTTCCTGGTCTAGAGGTGTCATTGGAAATTGTAGAAGTAGCAAGCAGTTTCAGGTTGTGTCTTTGTCTCAAATATACAGTTAAATCAGGGATGCTGGATTCCCACAATCAGTAAGATGTGGATATTCAGACACATGCTGCTATTTTACTTGCAACAGACTGGGCATAGGACACTTGCCCATTTATGTTATGTCATTTTTCATCAGCGTCATCCTCAGGAATCCAGTTCACCAATATATAGATTTGGGTATACATTTCCTTGGAAACACTTTCTTGGGAATTTAGCTCCTGGAGCTGATGTGAAAAACCTCTGCATCCCAGTATGCTGTTCCCTAACTTGCTAGGTGCCTTAGGAGTGAGGAGAGGTAAAGCATTCCTGCAGGATGCTGAGGTATCTGTGATGAGCATCATGAGCAATAAAGAACGTGCAGACACATATGCACAAAGAAAAGCCAAACTTTTCTCCCTGCTTCAGAACAGGAAATCCTGAGCAAGACAGTAATGAAATCAGATGAACCCTTCACTGGAGAAGCAATGAAGTGCTGTGTGGAGGCTAGTCTAGCTGTTTTCTATTCTAATGGTTTAGAACAGTCACCTTGTACTTTGGGAACTAAATGATATATGGAGTTTTTATTTGCCTAGTCCATGTCTTCTCTCCAGACACTGCCTGTTGCAGACTGGAAATCTGTCAGCTTTTCCACTTCTAAGATAATGTATAAACAACCCAAGGTTTATAGACACAGTTGTTTTAGTAAAAGTTCTGTCACCTGTCTTTGCATTGAATAATGATGCTTTGGCTTAGAGAAACTCTGAGCTCTGTGGTTTTGTTCCTTCTTTCTCCCTGCAGTGAATATTAGTAGTTGTACAGCATGGAGAGAGCTTGGCTGAAGTACTGCAAATGAATGTCAATTGTTTCGTGTGGTAATGGGAAAAGAATGAGTAAAACCATGCTCAGAGAAGAAATACTCCTCACCTGATCTACTAACACTCGAATATTTTCACAACAATTGTTGTGGAATGATTTGTAGTATTAAAAAGAGGGCAGTACATTTCATCTGAATAAAGGAGAAGTTGTCTTTCATTTTCCATGAGGCTATAATCATGAAGCAGCCCAAAATATGAATAAAAGGTTTCTTTAGGTTTCAATATATGAATTCCTACTGGATTGATAGCATTAGTGTTTCTCCTGTTGATTACAGGCAGGATGCCACTCTGTTGTGCTGTGTATTTTTAGTAAAATCATTTTAGATATTTTGAAATTAATTTTCCATATTTAATTAATTTAATTTTTGACATTAGCACAAAACCCACCGCTAAAGTTTCAAATATTTTAAGCAAACATTTAGCAATGCCATGTAAATACTAAAAAACTTATAGGTAAAAATCCCAAATACAAGCATCTTTTTACAGTTATTACTAAAAAAAATGTTGAAAGAGAGGAGGGAAAAAAGTGAATGATATTTAAATACACTAGCAACCATCTTTCTTCATTAATCATCCCACTGACCACAATGGCTGAATGAAGGCAAAGTTTCAGTTCTCTTCTACCGATATTAAATTGGGGCATGCAAGTCATAAAGAATCATCAGTTACTGAAGTGTCCAAAAACAGGATGCTCCAGCTGAACAGCACCTCCTAGGGTGGCAAAGGGATGCACATCTGGAGAGAAAGAGGAGAAATTAATGGTACACCCAGTCACTGTATTGAAACTTTTGAATACCCAGACCAGCTTAGACACTGGGCTGTTTGCTGCTCTCTTCCTGTAGAGCAGATACATCAGCTATGGTAACCTGCAAGGTGGAGTGTGCCTGTGAAAGCACAATAAAGGACATTCTCACACCTGCTAGGTTCCGCAGAAAGGAGGGAAAAGAGAGACTTTATTTACACTTATCATATTTTATAACATTCTCAACTCCACAAGGGATTGGAGGACATGCCACTTCCTCCTCAATCCCACTGGAGAAAAAAGATGCTCATCAAACTTTCTCTTATCAGAAAAGGAATGAAAAACAGAATAGACGGTTAAATAAACATCGGCTATTGTTTACATAAAACTGTGGGAATATTCTCTGACTCCAAGGTTAAAACAGAAGGCTTAGCAAAAAACAGGACAACAGTGGAGTTAGTCTTGTTAAAGTCCACCATTTCCAAAAAAACACAACCAAATAATAATAATTAAAAAAAAACAAACAAAACCCTCAGCTAATTCTGTGCAACATCTGAAAGGAAAGATTTCTGAAAAAAAAAATTTATCACAGCGATTAGCCAAAGGGCTGGGGAGAGTGTGCTGGTAGATTTGAAATGAGAATTATTGGATGACATTCACATGGCTTTCTTGAAAATAAAGAGCAGATTAAGCATCTGTATCAGAGAAGCATTACAGCCTAAGTGGAGCTAATACCATTAAAAACTGCTCATAAATTTAAGTGTTGTTTTAGCTTTTGTTCTTTTCTTTTTCTTTTAAAGGGTTATGTAATGCAATACACAACTTTATTCAGGATGAAAAGTTGTGTATTGCATTACATAACCCCTTAAAAGCTGCTCATACATGACTTAAACAGAGACACAATCCCTTTCAGGAAAATCTTGCCAGCCACCAGTAAAGTTCCCTGCATTGAAGCACATGTAATTGCATTAAAAGGGAAAACAGAGATCATGCTTACAAATGGAATTTTCTGACCTGATGACTGTCCAAGCAGAAACTGATGAGGGAGCAGGTTGCTCCAGAAATGAGCAGATCCTCACAAGGACTGCTAGTTGATGAGTTGCTCACAGGAAATTTTAACATGGGAGCAGCTGACAGCTGGTCATCAGTGTGGGCAAAGGCAAGAGGCTGGGCTTCAGGAGGAGGGGGCACATGCCACCAGGTCACCTCAAGGGTACAGCACACCAGAGGCCATTAGCCACCTCTGCTCTTACAACAGAGATGGAAACCCGGCAGGAATAAAACGTGCTCTTCTTTGACTGCTGGCAATGAAGCACTCCTCACTTCATCACTGGCCTCAGAAACCCCATGATAAATGGCACTGCAAAATCCAGTTCCCATTCATATCAGTCAGGATTTACCTTGGCAAGGTTTGGATTACTGGTGTGCTTTAATTATCAACCTTACTGGCATAGCAGTGGAAAAAGAGAACAGGAAGCAGAGGAACCATGCATAAAGAAAGCACAACAAAATGCGGTTGAAAGAGGTTGAGGTGAATTTCCCACCTATTTACAGTTTCTTTCTCCTTTTCTCAGTGCTAACTAGCACAGAAATGTTCAGTTTGATAAAATTTCCTACATGAAAGTGCACACACCCTTAGGATCCTTAAGAGGGCTAAGTAGACATTAAAACAAGTGAAGAAAAATTGTAAGTTTTCCTTGTACCTGAAGTGCCTTAAAATCTCAGGGAAAAAATTTAAAATGCACACATGAAAGAAACCACAGTAATTTATCTTAAAATCCATATTTTTAAGTGAGCTCCTAAAACAAGTCAGCACAACCTCACCCTGGTAATGTCACAGATGCCCTGCATCATGTATCCACCTAGATCATATCTATTTGATTTGAAGCATGGGCCAAGGAAGCTCCTACCTGCTCACCTGTTACCATGGAACTGCTGTAACCAAGTCCTTTACAGCTTCTACTGCAAAGTCTGAGATTTCCAGTGCCCAAGTTCTTCTGTGCTTTTATGGGGACAATACTACAAACTGCAAAACACAGCCTTATTTCTGGAGTGCCAACAAGAGCTCCCAGGTTTTAGAGAAGTGAGAAAGCTTAACTAGGTGAGCAAGTCAAAGTAGGAGTATGGGCAGGTGAATGAACACAAGAGAAATATGGCTGGAAACACCAAGAAAGAGAAGTGTCTGATTCCCTAACGGGCTCAAAATCCAAGTGAAATTTGAACAACGGCAAAACCAGGCATTCTTCATATTTGTTCTCGCAGATGTGCCAGAAAGTAACGAGGTGTCTGTACAGGACAGCCCTGGGAGGAATCCCGAAATACTAGCTACAGACACGGCCAGGATTGGCAATGCATTCTGTTTTTGGTAACTCAAGCAATGCTGTTTCCCAGCATTGTAATCAAAGGGCTATTCTTTCATTGCAACACCAAAAAAAAAAAAAAAAAAAGAGCTAGTCTCTCCTTATAAGATTTCCCTAGTTTTGAGCAGCAAAAAGTCACTTTATTTCTACTGCTCTCAAATAAAACTCAAACTCAACATTGCCAATTTAATTTTGTCAGAATGGTAATTGAGGCCAAGATAGGCTGGTTAATACTTGAATGGAGATCCATACTGCAGCACTGGGTATTGCAGAAGTTGTTTCCAAAGTGTGGGCAATAATCAGAGTACTAAAAATAAATGGAGAGATAGACTTCTAATGCTCCAGGACTGCAGCACTAATGGCAAATGGGAATTAAAAAAGTAATCCTCTTTCTCATTCCAATGGAACTGGAAGTGAGATAATGCATCTGGCCTGCAGATTAATGAGAAATAGGGCAAAGAAAATGCTGAATTCGTTTTGGGACTTACAGATAGCTAAATAAATTTCTAAATTAGTTAGTTTACCATAAAACGGGATCTCTCACTTTAGTGAAATGGAACACAAGGGAAGAAATTTATCTGTGAGGAATTCAGTGTAAGCTCTTGAACTCAGTAAAATCTTCCAGAAAAAAATAGTTGAAACTATCTTCTAAATCTACCAGTTTAAAATACATTTTAAAAAATATGTGTACTTTGTTTCCCAAAAAGAGCAGAGCATACCAGGCCAAATTCATATTGGTAGCTGGCTCACACCATGGATTAATATTGTTATGTTAAACTGGTTATGTTGCCAACTTAAATGAGATGATACTCACAGCCAAGGCTCTGAACCAGTTGCTTGACAAAAACCAGAAAAAATAAGAGTCTCTTAAAAATTATAACCCTGAACTGATATAGAGTCATAATACAAGTTTTCTGGTAAGAGTGTTAGTACCCATATATTTTGTATAGTAATTCCAAAAAAGATTATTTTGTTTATAGGATATCAACCTAATTGTATTTTTGACCAAGTAATACCCTAGAAAAAATCATTGCTGTACCTTGAAGGTCTGTGTGGCAGTTTTCCTCCCTATACATCATCGCCAGTAATGCAGGTCACATAAGGCTGAATGCTGATGTCAGATGTCCGGGCAGGTGTGTTGTTTTCCTTTTCACCCTTGAGTAATACCTGTGCATTTTGATTGCCCTCGATGGATTTGCTCTCATCTAGCACTCCTCCAGGAGCTGGGCTGCAGGAAACAATCTGCTGATGAGGTGTGAGTAGGGCTACATTCCAGGTTACTCACTTTTACTGCCTTGATAAATTGTGCTTCCTGGAGCAAAGTGATAATTACAAACCCATCCTACCTAACCACATATATTATTACATAGATGAGCTAAACATGGAACCAAATCCACTGAATAAGAAGGGGTCATTTTCATACAAGACCTTATTATGACCTAGCCTTACTTAAAACAATAAAAGTGACAGGAAAAGCATTATACACTGTTAATAAGATTTTAGACAAGCAGAAGTAACTGGAATGTCCTGATGATCTGATTCATGAAATGGACCACTTGAGTCTATAAAGTCTAACAAATGTTTGGAACTATAACTTCTCCTTTTTAATCTGTTCACTTTTATTATAAGTGAACATTCCAGGCTGAGCATTTCATGGTGATTCTATATTGCAATTCTCAGGTGGCTTAAGTCTAAAAATCTTTGGATGTATGGTTTAGGTATGTTATATATAGAACTACAGTGCCCAAAGAAAGGCAATCTTGATTGTTACAGTAATGGAATGCAAAATAACGCTAATTTAAGGTGGGGATTTTTCCCGGTTCACTAAATAACAATAACAAAATAATACTTTCTATAAAAGAACAGGGGTTTCCCTGTTATCTTACAAGGTTTTTAATATGTCTGCTTTATTTTTCTGCTTTCCTTCATGCTGTTTTCAGAATTCTATATAAACATCAGGGCAATGTAAAATAGTGTATCATTCTTAACCTTCAATTTCATAGAAAGATGGAGATTTCATGTCATGGCCACTATAAAATAATGATTCATTGAAATTCAATCATATGTATGTTGTAATACTGATTTTTTTATAGCTTCCTCCAGGCATCTGCTAGCAGATTTATAGCATGTGCTATACTATTTTCCAGTCCTTCAATGTCCTAATGTTAAAAACTTTCTGACCTTTAAAAAGCCAAATTTGAGGAGCTTATCGACACTTTGTCATTTCAGCTCATCATTGTTCCCATACTCATCACCATTCTTCTTCAGGAAATACCTACATGAGTGTGAAAATGGTAGCCAAGGTGATTTTACTTCTGAATGTCCTTCACACACATATTTATAACTCTTCCAGAATGTCAGGGAATTTTCTTCTCACTATGGTGTTGTTTCCTTCTTCTCCCTCAGGTGCTTCACACATTCATACATCTTGATGTAGGCTGGGAAGTCCAGGAGGTGCAGTCAGTCCCCTATTGTACAGAAAGCAAAACCAGAATGTGCAGATAACGATCTGAAATGTGCACACACTTCTCTCATGGAGCCTTGCTTATAGCCTGCCAGATTATACGCTGCTATTGCACTCCAATTAATGTGATTGCTGGTAGCACAGGTACAGCCTGGTAAAAATGTCTGTTGCAGCCAAATGCTTGATGATTTAACATGAAGTTGAGAAGTGTGCACATCTCAGAAGAAGAAAACAGCACAAATCAAATCAGTGTGATGTTCAAGCTAGCCATTCTTCATCTTTAGTATCCCCTGAGCAACAATCTAAAGCAGACAGACAAATGTAGGCAACATTATATCTTATTTTCCCTAACAAAATGGTCTATAACAAGGGCAGCTCCTTACAGCTGAGTCACAGGGGCAGATCTCATTGAGCTACAGATTACATATTACCTAAGATCTCTGATTAAGGCCAGTGATTTAGACATAAATAAACCACAATTTTCAGTTTTAGTCACAGTTAAGGGCAGCTGCTCTCCTCACACTATTTCACTTGATAAATAGACCCATCAAAATCAAACACATATATGCACACAAATGCATGTTATTAGTTGAGTTTCATTCTTACCTACAGCCTTTGTACAGGGGATAAGCTTGCTGGGTAGGGTATCCTTGAGCCCTTTTATGGTCTTTTCACATTTTATAATTTCTGCTGCTATCATTAGTTAGGCATATGACACGAGTTCCTTTCTAATTAGTCTTCTCTGATCTGCCTGATGGTATTGTTTTAGTCAACTGCTTTCTTTAAAATTGCTATGCTGTAACATCACTCATGTTAACTTACAGGACTGTTTAAACTTCCATTTATTAACAATTTATTATTTGCACACCAAGATATAAAAAAGCTGGCATCTTCAGTTAGACTGCATGTTGTTTAAGCAGCTGTACTGCAGTCATTTGAAACTTGATAAACATAAGAAAACTTTGGATTATGTAGCTTTGAAGGTGTGTTTTGGGGGCTATGGGGAAGTTCCCATACCTCCTGATAGGATAGAGCTCCCTAACTCTATAAACTGCTGTGTGAGTGATTTTGCAGCAGCCTTATGGGCATTTTATTACCACAGCAATTTTTTCACTTCACTCAACCTGCTCTATGTGCTGACTGCAGCATCCTGGCAGAAACAGTCCCAGGTAGCTTAAGGTGTCCAAGTCATCCAACAGCAGTAACCCTTCGGTGTGCTATGGAGCAGAGCAGTTTTTGTCCTCATCCTCTGAGAGAGAACAGAGCTACAGCCAATTGCAAAGCCCCCTTCTGTCTACTTGTCTATGGCATCTCCAATGGCCAGAGAGGGGATGAGGAAGGACTGCAGGTCACCCACAGTGGGGAAAGTCCAGCACTACATTGCAGCTGAAAACCCTCTATCAAGAAGGATTTCCTTGGACTATGAAGTCCTACAGATATATCACTCAGAGGTTAGTAGAGCCTCAGAGGCCCAGAGTTTGGGACCCATCAGTGTCTCCTGCTTAAAAGGTTGTGGCAAAAGTGGTGACTTGCTAGAAGCATGGAGTTCGCTACAGTGCACAGATGCTGGTTTCTCACTTGCTATTCTTTTCCTTCAAATTCATTATCATTTCAGATCACCTTTCTGCATTAGTACCCAACTACTTCTCTTTATGTTATATAAGCTTGTAAGGCAAATTCTCAGATCATAAGTCATCTGCAACTGTGTTGAATTGTTTCTGTCATCCATTAGCTTTTAAATAATTCATGCCTTTCTGCATTTAGCTACATCCTTTCTCCACCTCATACAGCATCATTTTCACCTTTTTTGTCTGACTTAGAGTAATATAATGCAGGACATTTAAAATAATTTACATTGATTTATTTTCTTCAGCAATATATTCTTTCTGCTTCAACAGGCAGCAGAAGTGTTCCTTTTGTTATTAAAGCAGAACTTGCCATTGGAACTGTTATGAGCGACTGAAGAAAAAGCTTTTTTGTCCTTGTTCTTTTTTACTCCTTGCCCTCAACAGTTATATTAAAACACTGCAGATAGATATCAGTTCAGTGCCTGCATGTTTCTGAATAAGCAGAGTTAAAGAGGACAAAAAGACATATTTATCAGCTTCTTTTTGCAGAAGGCAAAGAGGGAGTTGTCTTTGTTTTAAGAAGAATAAGGATTGTCTCAAAGGTTACCCTTTCCTTTTGTCACTGCTGATAGCATGATGAACATGGTGGTTTCTACCCTGAAGAGCCACATATAGCTGATAAATACAGTCAGATGACAAGAAAAACTACATTTAGGGGCCATTACAGATCTGGGAGATTTCCATGCAATTCCCTGACTACCCACCTGTTTCTTCATCTGTGATCCCAGGAAAATCACTATGCCCTGACCCTCAAGGGGGTTCTAGGACAAAGAAATGCTGTCCTTGCCATGCTGTGAATGTGGCAGCATCTTAACTCTAGGAGTTTGCTTTAGGAAAGGGTGTTAACCAGCCCCTTTGAAATATCCCAACTTGTCCATAGTGCCTTCCTGAATGTATGTTGGGGCTCAACACCTTGATCCATAATAGGCATGGAAGCAAGGCTTAAACCTCCCACTCAGGGAGCTGAGAAGAGAAGCCTGTCTAAAAGGCTCCATTTTGGCAGTACTCCTAATACAATTCTGGGCAGATATCAAGCAGCAAAAAGAAACTCAGAGTTAATTCCTCTCATCTTCCTCATGTACATAACAACCTTTAACCTTTATATGCTTCCTCAAGCACATAACTTTGCTAAATCCTGTTTCTTCTTGCTGTCTTTGTCCCGTAATACATTTGCCAGTGCATTCCAACTGATGTCAAATTGAAAAATTCTTTTGTCTGAAAACAAGCCATTAAAATGCACAACATCTGTAATTTCTTAAGGCAAAAATCTTTTTAACAGCCGGAAGAATTAAAGGTGACCTACAAAGCAAAAGATCCCTTTTCCATTCTTTAATGCTTGTGTATAAAGAGCATTCAAGACTTTAGTTTTCAAAATAATAAGACTTTTTTTTATGTATTGTCTCCCTTTTGGGTTAGAAATGCTAGATTCTCACTTTGTTCTCTGGGCTGCAGTAAACCTTGACATCTTTGAAGTAAGTCCAAATAAAGGCTTCACAGCCCCACGGTTTATTGGCTGGCTGGCTCACCCAGGGACATGCCTGTATATCAATGCATCAGTTCTTTAGTTAGTAGTATCAATTATGATTCTTTTTAGGCAGAATTTGGATAAGAACCCAGCCCTACCACACAGGTAAAAGAGATGCAATTTCTTAAAGTTGTAGAGAAAGTGTTGGACCCTCATTTAAGTCCTGCTCTTGAAAGCTCCAGCTGACTGAATGAAGCTTTACTGGAATCAGCCCTGGAGGTGCTTTTAGGAGTCACTGTTGTCAACTCTGCCCAAATTCTTCAATGTTCAGAAAGATGTTAGTTTTTGCTTACTGCCTCAGGTACAGTAATCAAACCGAAATAATGATTAGCTATTATTTTCTTGCTGTTAGTGGGATTCAGACACTCTCTCCTCTGCTGATTTCAAAACATGTACCCCTGGGTGAAAATCACAATGCTGGCAAATGCACTAGTGCAACTCTGTTGAAAATAAATACTCATAAACAGATTGAAAAATCATGAACATGTTTATATGTCAGTGTGTTCTTAGTAAATAAGAATATTCAAATATGAGATTTAGCATTAAACAAATGCAGTCATGCTAACAGACAAGGGGTTTTTATCTTAATGATTTGTCTTCTGCTGGCAATGTAGAAATCGCAACCATATAGATAAAGAGGGAGTAGCTTATGAAGATAAATCTCTCTAAACTGGGTGCTTCATAATAGCACTAAACACAACTAAATTGTGGGCTGCATGTTTTCTCCAACACATTTGAATTCTCTGTGTACATGACAAATTTGAAGTGGATGATTAGATAACTTAAAGGTTTGACAGCAAAGAAAACGAAATGTTCCTCCCAGGATTTTAACAGGCAGTGTAACACACAGGTCTCAGCAGCAAGCTCACAAGTGAAAGGGGTCCTCGAGGTCGTATGCCTCAGTGAGATAAAGTACTGTTCCTTCTGGGGCTGCAGATGTAAGCGCATAAAAGGTCATACTAAAAGTTTAATCCTTTTGCTTGATTTTTCAAATGACTAAAGACTGAACTTTAGCATTTTATGATATTGCAAAAACATGAATGTGCCTTAAATTAATTTCCTTTCCCTGTTAGTGAAGAAAGGTTAGGACCTGTACACCCTAAAGTACTACATCAGATTATTATAAACAGAAGAAAAAGCTCATTTGTGAGTGAATATCTACCTGCCCACTCAAGATTTAGAAGATTCAACTATCTTAAACTGATGTTTAATGCTTGAGCTGTCAAAAATTCATCACGTGCTTTGTCAGTTTCAGTGTCCACATCAATCCCACCACCCAAACTACAAACTCCTGTGCTCTCTTGAGACATAAAAATCAGAGAAGTGCCTATTCTACTTAAGAGACAGAAGACACCCTTTGGAGAGGTGTTAACACTGACCCAACTCCCTCCTAGGAGGATAGTGTTTTTTATATTTTTTAATCTCAACCTGTAAATTTCCCAAGCCAGCTACCAAGTTGTGACTCGAAGGCTGAGCTGCAAAAAAATATAAGATTCTCACCATAACATTTATGGAGCATGGAGTGTTTTATTGTTCTTAGGAGAGCTGTTTTTCTCAACAAAAACTGATATATTTCATGGAGAAAGAAAATTGACAAACACTGCCAGCAATATATAGATATGTTACATCCTTTGGTGGATTTCCTTCAGGAACAGGATATGCCCAAATTAATGCAGTATTGAGAAACAATTCATCAAGGATATGGAAACACATCTGTTCCTTTGGATGGAGTAACAGTGACCTTTCTGTCTTGACTGTGTAGCATTAGAATTATGTTCATTGCAAAAACTCTGTAAATTCATATATAGTCCTAATAATTTAAGAATTTATTCCTGTAGATTTTCAAAACCTTTCACATAAAATAAATCCTTAAGCTTATGATTCTCAATTAGCATGTATTTTCCTTTCCTTCATTGTACTTATATGACTAGGATTTTATTAACCTAAATGTATTTTCTAAGAAGAAAAGCATCCATTTAAAAAAGCAAGTGTCAACACAAGACTCTAGTTGTTTTCTCTAAATGGAATTCTTCAGGATTTTAGCTCTCTTAGGGTGCTTTCTTATCAGAATGTTTACACATCTGATAAATTTTATACTCTCAAGTAAAACCAGTGATAACTGGAAGTGGAATACTAGCAGTTCACTGAAAGTAGCTCTTTTGGTTTTTTTTATTTAGCAGTACATCAAAGCAGTGGATCTGAAAATGTACTAACCCTACCTTAATCAAATAATGTAATTCCAAATATCTTTTTAATCCTTTCAGTTTTTACAAAAACAAACTCAAAGAGAGAACAAACTACATTCTGTATCTGTAAATATCATCTAAAGAACATTGGTAAATAGTGCAGAGTTTAAAAAATATTTTTAATAATTTAGCAAACAGATTGAACACACTGACATCCTACTTGTCACTATCCATCATTCCAAATACAGAAAATGTTAAATAAAATTTTAAATAAAGAAAAAAAAAAAAAGAAGAAAAAAACTGGAGAGAAGTAGCCAGCAAACCCAAGCTATAAGGAACCATAAGACTGGCACTGTGTTTTTAGGTTTTAGGCAATTGCAGCTCCCTGGATTGTATGAGGCATGAGGGCTGCAAGCCAAGCAGCTTCAACCACCTGTGAAAAGCAGTAATCTCCCTGGAAGCTCAGTCTTGAATTTCTTGCTCTTAAAATAGAAATTAATTTCCCCTCTTGTCTGTTTCTCTCACCTGAGGTACTTTCTACCGGCTGTAGAACAGAATCAGCTAAGAATTCAAGGCATGGGTGGAGAAATGGAGGTCTCCCCCTCCCAGTACACTTGCCCCACTTTGTAGAGGTTTCCTACAAAAAAAAAGTCCTTCCTCAGCATTTATCAACACTAAGGTTTGTTTATTTGGCTGTCATTTGAATTAGTTCAAACTACTTAGAAAGTACTTGTTGTCAGTTAGTATATTTATTTTGCCTTCAGGCTGGTGAACTGATTCTTCTCTGTTTCATCAGCTCCACATTTTCTTCCTGTCCTTCTCCTGTCCCCAAGCATTTCACACAACTATGGTGTGCCAAATTTCTACATTCTGATTGGGCTCATAGGCTGCCCAAGAAAGTCAGTGGGATCCAAAAAAACAACAACACAGCAATTAAGTTGTTGTTTTATGGTCTTCAGCACAGGCTGTGTTTCAGTAAAAAGCAAAAAAACCATGCTGCACAGAAGGGAACATATAAAGAAGAAGAACAGTAGCAGCAGATGTTTTTGGTTTAGATCATTGTAAATAAAAGGAACCTTCTACTAACTTGCCAGATTACTTTTGTAATTTCAGTAGTTACCAGACTTAATGCTATAAGAATAACTTAAACCATTACTTCAACTGAAAAATTTGTTTACAGACAACAACCTTTATCATTACCACACTGTATTTCTCTAATAAAATTGTTAATACCTACTGCAAAATCCTTTTTTTCCCGTAACTGCTTCTTCAGAAATTGTGGCTCTCCCTAGTTTATATGGTCTGCTTTAGGAGTATAGATGACTGGGGCGTTGTAACTGAGGATGAGAGCAATTAAGTGATCCTTGCTGGCTTCTTTCTATGTACAGGTGTCACAAGGCAAAGACATCACAACAAGCATTAGCTGTCCACTGGCTGTCAGCCTTGGCAGAGGCTGTACACTGGTAGCTTGGTTTACAGCCTCTCCCTGATGGAGCAGGACAGAATTGCTCATGACCGAGCCCACAGCAGCTGATGCATTATGAGACAACACCTCTTTAGATCTGTCGCTTTGCTGGGCAAATAAACTACATTGACACTCCTGGAGAGAAGCAGGGATTTTCAAATCCTAGTCGAGCCCTGGGGAGATCAGCTTTCTAGGAACTAGGGGGTGCATGACACAACAATCCCATGTCAGCAGAGGGTACACCCCACCAAGGTAAGCTGCAAACTGTTGCTTTCCATCAGCAAAGCATCTTTTTTTTTCAAGACAAGGAGATAGTACAGAAAGTTGCCAGTCAAGGCAGCATAACCAATGTTCTTAGGAGATCCACAGCCCATGAGGAACTTTTGACTCTAATCATTCATTTCACCACATTGCTGGAGAGATGCACAAGAATATTTTGCATCTTTTGTCCCTTCCACTGTTGTTATTTCCTGATCCAGTGTTAGGATCCATTATACTTAAGGCTGACACCAACTATATGGACAATAGTCATTCATGAACACAAGAATCGCTTCCAATTATACATTTAATATGAACCAATGTCACAAACCAAAACATTTTTCAATAAAATCTGTTATAAATATAAATAAGATGCAATTGAGTTCATAGGTCTGTGTAAAAGATCCTATACAAGAAAAAAAAAATCAGTTAATTTGCAAGAATGACAAAATGAAATACGGTAGCAATAAGCTGAAAGACAGCCATTAGCTTCCAGAAAAAGGTAGCTTTCCCATCAGTATTCTGTCCTGGGTCAGTAAGACAGCATGAGATTTCTCTTTGAGCTGTGTTAATTTTCTGCGAACAAAAGTTTAGCCTCAACTAATATGCACACACTTCAAACAGATAGGTCAGTAGCAAGGCCAGACGCACCAGCTGGTTTTAAAAATCCAAAGTTTGTACTATCAAGCTGCAGGGCAGATTCCCAGCAGGACACTTCTCAGTCCGTAACACCATGAAAAGGAAAACTTCTAGCTTTTTTCTGTTAAATTAAAGGTGGAGGCAGAAAGGTTTCTAATTATTTTTCTCTAGTTCTCTGGGTGTCAATGAGTTCAATAAACTTCGAGAGAGACAAGACAGGAAATACATTACAGATCGGATTTTCAGCTGGAGAAGTCAGTATTACCCTGTTTAACTAAATGATTCTGCTGGCTTATACCACAATCACATCTGAGTTCGAGCAAAGGTAAAAACCCTTGAGATTCTCAATTAGCATAACCTGTGGGGCTCTTTCCTCACCATTTACTCCCATCTGGTTTTATTTCTTTGCAAAGATAAATTTTAGATTTGAAGTCAACCACAGCTTAAAATCAGTTACTAAGGCGATTCTCTGCCCTAAGGCACTACTCTGCCCTCTCCTTGCAGGTAGAGCTCTCTAGATAGTGGAAGGGCTTTTTCAAACTTTGTCACTTCTGTTTGCTGGGGAGAGATGAGATGTTCTTCAACCAAAGCAATAGAGAATATTAGCAGGAACATTGTTGTTTGTTCAAAATAAATGAGTTTAAGCCAGCCTGCAGCCCTGCTGGGGCAGTTCCATGTCCTGAATGAATTGAGCACATAGTTACATGCCCAAATTGAAGATTGTTTCTATCATCAAGGACACATGTATAATTCCACGATATAGCTCATCATTT
>VYXC01003877.1:2207733-2227742 GCA_013397175.1 Platysteira castanea
AAAACAAAACAAAACAAAACAAAACAAAACAAAACAAAACAAAACAAAACAAAACAAAACAAAACAAAACACTGCTCAGTTCATGGGAAGAACCATTACTTGGGTCTGTTACCAGAAGGCATTACAAGGCTATGTTGCTAAGTCCCTATCTAAAGTCACAGCCCTGAAAATAATTAGGAAGAAATCAGAAAACTCAACATTCTCAGTATTTCCCACTGACTTGTACAGGATTGATCACTCAATTGGTCATTTTCAGTCCCATTCTGGTGTCTTCATCTTTTCTCCTAAACTTAGGAGACAGCTTCCCACCTAACTCACAGTTCTGGATTCTTCCCTAGGAACTGAGTTGAAGAAATGCTCTCTGATGTAGGCAGGTAGAAGATCTAGGAGAAGAGATGGGAGCGAGGCATGGAGAGTACTATAACTGTTTGGTTGCTGCTGACTCTTGCTATTTGTTTTAGTATGAAAATGAAGCCTGAGGAGGAAAAAGATTAGAGTAACGTATGTATTTTAGCAGATAGAACAGTAATGCATGTTTAAATGGCAGGTAACCAAACCAAAGAGACAAATTATGAGAAAGGCATCCCACTAACTGTAAAATAGACGAAAATTGCTTGCTTCCACCTATTCCAATGTTCCACCTGAAATGGCCAAGATTTTAACTTGACATCTGGACAGGGAAAGGATATACAGTGGCATAAAAGTGGTTGTTAAAAGTCACAGTTACTTACAGGTCAAATTCCCAACCAAAGAGTAAATCAACTGAGTTAAAGAGGAAATGGCAATGTTTCCATAGAGAGAGAGAAGAAAAGCAAATGAAATTGCTATACCAGCTTGATAGACACATTAAGTGTGTAGGAAATAGCAAGAAAGTCTATTGCAGGGCTTTTTAGTCACTTCTATGGACACCTTCCTGGGACTTCAGGGACAGACAAGGGGCAAGACATATTGATTTCTGTTATGCTGAAGAAGGGATTTTAATTTCTTTTTCCTTTTGTTTAAGTAGTAGATGTGACCATATCACAGAAGGAAGAAAGGAAAGCTTTTCTTAAAGTGAAGTCTCTGAATTGTGCTGCAATGGTTATCATTAAAATTCAGAATATGAATAAAGCTTGTGCTCAAACAATATATGAGGACTAAAATTGTGATTAAATTAGTCAAGGATCTTATTTGACATGTTCTTCAGACAGTAGTGGTTCAGGGCAGTGCTGACCGAAGAATAATATTGCTTTCCTGTCACAAACCTCACAATATTAATATTTGTAATGTATAAGAGAAATAAGACAGATCTCCGTTCAAAAAATGAACCTTTGCTGTGGTTTCCCTTTCACTAGTAGTTGATTTTGTAAAATTACTGACCTTTTGTTGTTTGCCAAAATTAAGTACAAGTTCCCAAAGAAAAACCTTTCAAAAATAAATTTTTAGAGGTGCCACATCTAAAAATTTATGTCTGAATAGAATGTCTAGTCTCTGTTCCTCAAATTCCACTGGAAACTTAGAGAAATAGAGAAACAGACACCAGGAATTCATTGTTGGTTTTTTGGTTTGGTTTTTGGTTTTTTTTATCCATAGCTGACTTTAGAGACTATTACCTCTTGCTGTTTCAGTAAGGAGCTTGGATTTTTCCTTTCCTCCCTATTTACTTGCACTAGTGGTAACAATGAAGAAGCTTTCTTTTTTAATGTTAAGAGAATTTCTAACCAATGAATTCTTCTGTTCAAGCTTCTTTTTCTGGCATATTTTGGTGTCAGCTGTATTTGAAATTCAACAAAGAGCTTGTTTATGGAAGATGTACCAGGACAGAGAGGTTTTGGCTCAGAGTTTCAGGGTTCTTGGTACATAGTCACTTGGCTAGAGCTGTGGAAAAGTAAAGGCACAAGAAAGACATTCCTGGACCCCTTTTAAAAACAGTTGTCATTAGTCATTTAGGACAAGCAGCTGAGGACACATAGGGTAGGGTTTTGGTCAGACTGTTTGAGATTGTTCAATAACTAACAAGCAGTCAGCAAATTCTGGGCCAGTTGCTACATTCCTAAGGGGTCTTATGTTGAATTATATGACCCTCATCACATGCTTTGGTGCCAAGCATCATGAACTCTCACTCAGTTGCCAAAGTCCCAGTTTTTTCTGTGTTACCAGTGGTCTCATTTTGTGACACTGACATGGAAAGCCAAAGCATGGTGCTGTCCAATGCTGATTTCTCTATAGAGACTTGGCTATGGCAGGTAGGAGCCTTGTTGACAAAATGCAAAGGCCCAGCAAATGGTAACTTTATCCAGGGCTGTTGCAGTGGTCCAGCCTGAAGAATTCAGGCTGAAGGTTTATGAGGGCATCCAGGGGGTGGAATTCCCCGCCCTAGACAGTGGGTCTGGGGGCGGGTCTGAGGCACAGACAGGCGTGTAGGCCATGCCCCCACTGGAATGCCACTCCAGGCTGAGCCACTGCCCCCTGTTCCAGAAGCTTCCATGTTCATCAAAGGTTCCTCAGTTGGATTCTCCCTGTTTCTCCCACCTCCCAGTTCTCCCTGTTGGTTACTGTCTGGATCACCCCATGTTATGTCACCCTTATGTTTATTCATGTCTCCTAATGCATATTCAATAAGTTGCTGGAAAGTTCTGTACAGTTTGTACGCTCATTGGACGTTTTGAAATGAACCCTGCCCTGAGACCCTTCCACTGGACACCTGTCACCCCATGTCATCCCCTCATTGGCTTGTACCCTTTGTTCCTCCCCTCTCTGCCCCCCTTTATAAGTCTATGTAATGGGTGTTCTGTGCTCTTAGTAGCCTAGCTCTGCTGGTGCTTGGTTCTCCCAGCCTCTCAGGGTCGGGGAATAAAGACTGGTTAGCTGCTACAAAGAGTCCTCTCTCCTCCTTCGCCTCTGCCGCCCAATACGTTGTTGCTCCTGACTGTTGCCAGCTCCAAGAGTGTTGTAGTACCCCAGCTTGGGAGCAAGGTGGGGGAATGGCTGAAAGAAGGCTCTCCTGTTCCAAGCCTAAGTTGTTCCCTTTAAGTTCTGTTTAAACCTATGTTAGAGTCATAAGTTATTACTTTGTACTTTAGTTACTATGGTTACCCCTTCCCTTGAATTCTGTTCCTCCCATTCTGTTTGCCAAGCCCTTTCCCCACCTCCCAGGCGGAGACTCCTTGCCCCTCTCCTCCCTTCTCTCCACCCCTTGGGCAGAGAAGCCCTGCCAATCTCTCCAAGGCACACCTTTCTCTCTGGAAAGTTCTCCCTTACCTGGTGTGCCATTGGATCCTGTCCCTTGAGCCCTCCTTTGTGTTCACCCAATTGGTTACTGTATTGTCAATCCCCCTCGAATCCTCCCCTTTGCTCCTTTCCCACTGGTTTCTGTGTTATTCCTCCCCCTGTATAAGAACCCCTGCGGAATCCTGAGACCTGGTCCTTGTCCCTGAACCCTTCAGGACAATAAAGCTCCTGGAACTCATACAAGGACCCGTCTCTCAATTCTTTACCCCTGGGCGACGCACTGCTCCACCAGGCTGCAGCTTGCCACTTACAAGGGCACTGCCAGGTCCGCGTGCTGCGACAGGCCCCAGGGTGCCTGCAGTGGGACGCGGTGGGCCTTGGGCAAAGCCTGCACCAGGGTCACAAGAGGGAGTCTACAGCAGCACATTAGGATCTGGCTGGGAAGCCATGGTTGTGCCTGGACCAGGACACCTCTGGCAAGTCGCCTGCTTGACCACCGGGCGGTCAGCAGTCCATCCAGTGACACAGGGCTCCTTGCCAGACTTTCTGCAGCAAGCAAAGGCAGTCAGGCATGTGAGCAGGTAATGCAGGTTTTTTGTGTACTAACACAGCAGGATGCCAACCCACCCTTTTCTTTGGCAGTTGTGAGACTGGGGGAGAAACAAATTTTTCCAAAACTCAGAGCCTGAAAGATTCTCAAATACCTTTACTTAGAGAAAGAAATCCTTGAATTATAAGCAGCACCAGCAGAAAAAATCACCTTTGATGTGGATTTGCTGTATTCACAAAAAACATGACAGAAGACAGGTTCCATATAAACCTGAAAAAATCATGACACTTTAACCAATTTGAGGAGTCGCAATCATTCCGAATTAAAAATCAATATGTGATTTTCTTGCCGCAGAATTTCCACGTCAAAATTAAATTTAAAGAATAGAACGTATTTTGAAGAAGGGCACATGTAAACTCAGTAATATTATTTTTTATTGCTGCTAAATGTGGGACAATTTTCCTTATTGCTATTGTCTTTGTCTATAATGATGATGCTTCCACTAAAATAAAAATGTTTGCAAATAAAAGGAGGAAATTGGACAGGTGACTGAAACAAAGGTAAGAAGAATACAACTACTGAAGAAAAAGAATGCTTGGTTTTTTGATTGAACAGAAACAAAGACTTCTTTGAGAAGTGGATATTAAAAACAAAGTATGAATAACATGGCATGGTTAATCAAAATAAAGTGCAAATCACAGATGAGGATGAAGAGAAAATTGCCTGACTGGAAAGCAAATGGGAATGAAGAGAATCTAGATTCATCACTTAAGCATTTTGCAAACATAAATCTGTTTAGAAAGTGTATGCAAAAACTCGGCAGAAATATTCCCTCACCTGAACGGCATCAAGATTTTGCTAATGAAAAATGTTGTTACAAAGTAAAATGCTCAGCTATAATTGCAAGTGTATATTCTGTTTTCCCATTATTTGGATATAACTGAACTGCATTAACTGCATGAATAGCAAAAAAAGAAAATTTCAAGCATGTTTAAAGCATTGGTAGGATTCCTCAAGAACAAGAAGGATGGCAAAGTTTGAGGTTGTAAAGAGCCATCAGATAGCAGACAATGATGACATGGAGAGGAGAGCTTTGCCAAGTAGCCTGCAGTTTATTTGGGTAAATTACACAGCAGAACACAGCAGTATCACACTGAAAGAAATTTGCAGTATGTTTGAATGTTTTAAGAATTTGGAATAGGCTGCATGGAAAGAAGAATGGATTGGTACAACAGAAAGACAAGAGTTTAGGAAAGGCTTCTTTTGCTCTTACTTTTCTCATTTGTTTGGGTTTTTTTTTTTGTGTTTTTTTTTTTTTTAAGTTGCAAATACTGAAATGTTTCAGAAAAGTTATCAGAAAATTAAAAGATAAAATTCCACATGTTTTATAGGAATTGAAAATATGCAGGTTTTCCTTGATATTAATTCCACAGTGAAAATTTTGTGAGATGTGAGAGTTAGTATTTAGATTTAACAGTGCCTTGTGATACTGAAAGGAATTGCACAAATGCCACAGGAAGTGGCATGGGCTGTACAACAGTGCAGCTTTATATGGAGCTTAAGAAAAGATAATTATGACAAGCAAACAAAGAAAAAAAAGAATATTTTCAAGCAAAATTCAATAATGCTTAGGCATATTTAAGGCTCTGTAACATACCACCCAATTAGATCATATGCCTGGGATTAGTGACTTGATGGAAAGCAGATTTAAGGGAATCTGACAGGACCAGCAGGAGGAAGTTAGCACTGTATGAACTCTGACCTGAAGTGACTTTATGTTGGCATGAAATGTACAGAAAAAAAGATGAGATCAGTGAAGGATGTCAGGGACTACAATGAGTAATGACAGGAAACTATGAGAGAAGGACTTACTGGACCAAAACCAAAACTATCTGAAGAATATACTACTTCTGTCAATAGGTCATTAGACAACAGGAAGAGATACCCAAGCAGAAAGAGATAAAAAACCCCATATGGAGTATCTCTTATGAAATCTCATTGAAAACATTGGAAAATTACAAGTGACCTGACAAAGAGGAAGGACAGAACAGCCTGAAGTTTTAACTATGACTGCTCTCAGTAGGTGATTTGCATAAGGTATCCCAATACAGAGACGGAAGACAGATGACAGGGAAAATGTGAATTCAGACAATAAAATGTGCAGCCTGGCCTCATTAACTGTAAATCACGTTTCAGTTGATGAATCTTAACTGTCTTGAGAGGACTATAAATTACTACATTAGAAAGTTGGCAGTAATGTGCAGCAAGTAAAAGAGGTGTTATCTTCCTAAGACACAAAGATAGAGAAAATAAGAAATGAAAAAAGCATTACCGAATTTTTCAGATGTTACTAATAATGGAATTGAATATAGGTGAGAAGACCAGACGTGGTAATAGGAAAGAAAGGCAGAGATCTTTATCACATTGAAAGTATGAAAAATATTGAATATTGTCAATCAGCACTGATACGAATTGGAGAAAACATGGGGAATTGAAAGCAGAAATGAAGCACCAGTCATTTTTAGTGCACTGGGATTTTATCATAAGGAAAACACATCGGTACTTTGTATATTGGAAGTCAGCTATACTGTAGAAACACTTTTTGCAGTTGAGGACAAAAAAGTGCCAAATTTGTCCTCAACTCACAATGTATGTTAAAGCTCACCCAACTGGAAAATGATATCTAGTATTAAGGGCACAATCCGTGTCTTGTCTGCTTCATAAATGCCTATGTTGCCCTGAAGGCAGGTTTTTGTTGTTGATTAAAAGAGGGCACGTACATATAAACACACACACACATGCATACACACATTAAGTTTTGAGTTCCAATAGAAGAAAGCAAAGGGTCTGTGCTATTTTACGAAAGAAACCTTTAAAATTTAAAATACTTTTGGCAACACTAATAGAAATTATATGAAATTTTGCAATTTTGCAAGCATTAACTCTCACCGACTGTGACATTCCTTCTCTCTAGGGAAGAGAAAAGGAATGGTATGTGTAAGCACTTAAATCTCTGTCTATTAGTTTCTTATTTCTGTCTATTAGTTTCTTATAAAAAGGCTTAGAGAGTCTTTTGATAAAAGCTGCACTACTTTTAATGTATGTGATGCTCTGTGAAACAGCAATTTGTGACTGAGGGCAGATCCAGTTTTTCAGAGGCACTGACCTCAGGTTTTAAAAGTATTAGAAATTTTGATTTGGGGAGACCTAAGGAGTTACAGGCCTTTGGGGGAATCTGGGACTAAGCTGATCTATAATGAGTCGTCCAGAAGTCAGCTCTGATAAGGATACTAGTAACATATTAAACATGTTGATCTAAAGTATATTCATACCAGCAATTTTATTCATTCAAATATATCAAACCTTCAGTCTTTCTGTCCTTGCATGTATCAGGGATCTGGTTCTGTGTTTTGTCTTTTAGAGCTGGACCGTTCTACTGGATAAGTCAGAAAAACAGTGCATTAGCTCAGGAGGTCATAGATTTCTTCACTAAGCCAAGGAAATTTAGCCTGTTACCCATTTCCCTTATCATACTGTAATATGAAATCACACATGACATCAGAGCTCATGCAGGGCACTCCAGACTCTGACTCATTATTGCTTTCAGCAATTACAGCCAGATGTAGATTAAGACCACAATCTATTGCTCTTTTAAAGTTACGGTTATTTATAAAAAGATTTTTTTTTAAGTGGAAGAAAGCTGAAAAGTGGGGAAAGAAACAAACCTCAGAAAGGGCAAAATATGCCAAGTGAAGTAAAATAAGAGAAAGGCAGAAAAAGCACAGATTTTGTGGGCTGTAGGCAGGTGCCAGGACTACTGGACTGAACTCCAGTGAGGGTAAACTGGACAGGACATGAAAACCCACTGGATGAACCCGACCTGAGAATTCCTTGGATGTGATAGGTAACAGTGTGAGATGCTATCAAAAGCTACAGAAAGCGCTGTAGAACAGGTCTGAATTTCCCAGGTGGTTAAGGAGAAGGCATGTGCCAAACTTCACAGATAACTAGAGAGGAGCACTGGCACCTCTAGGTAGTCTAGTTTTGCAAGATCAATAGTGTCTGCATGACCAGAGCAGTAAGAACACATAAGATTAAGATTACCTAAGGAATGGTAACAGAAATAATAATTATGGGTATCAATATCCTGAAACTGGCACAAATTGGCAGAAAGTAGTTAGGGATTGACTGTTTATCTAGGAAAAGATTCGGGCAGAGAAATGTAGGTGCAGAAGTGGAAAAAGGAAGGAAGGAACAAAAAATGTGGCATTAATGTGTACAAATTACAGCCAGTGGTGCCCAGGAGTATCTGTAAAGCAGCCCTGTACTTCATTATTACAGCGAGAGCAGAAAAATAATTCAAACCCATTATTCTGAACTGGTAGGATTCAAACATGTCTCTGCAGTTGGAAGGACACTTTGGGAAGGAAAATCTGTTCCCTGGGCAAAAAGGAGAGTACTAGTATGCATGGTCCAAGCACTCTGGCACCACTCTGAGGGTGCCTGTCAGCCTGGTAGCATCAGCACTGCCCCACACGTCCTAGGAATGAGCTTCTGAGATGTTGCATCTTACAGCTGGCTGTTTGCAGTCATGCTGCAAATGTTTAAGTGGGTGATAATAGTTTGTCATCCTGTGCTGGTAGGTAAAGCAAGGCAAGTGCATGCCAGTCCTGGTGAAGGTGCTTATATTCCAGACTGAACTTGAATGATATTCACGCCATTGCTTCCTCTGCAGCACAGCTCTCAGAAGAGGAAAAAAGAGAAGAAGGGGTGTCTCAACACAGTAGAACTTTTTGCTTATTTCTTTTGCTTGGCTTTTCTAGTGTCTTTTGCATTATACATGCACATATCCTGTTGTCTAATGACCTATGTAAGGTGTTTTTTAAAAGTTAAAGGCTTTGATTATTGTTGCAATTTAAAATAAATAAACCTGCTCAAATTTAGTTCTGTTCTTTGTCAGTCTAGAAGTGCTCTTGTGCATTTGCTTACATCTTTCCATTTTCCTACTATAGTCCCAAGAGACAGGGATTTACTACTTTTCAGAGAGTTCATCAAAATTGCCAGCCAGGAAGGTTTTTCTCTCAAAATTGAGAGGTTTTTTTCTTATTACTTTGTCTGCATTTCTTCTTATCATTACTAAAGCAAATTTCTAGCAGCCATGTAAAAAATAAAAGTAAAACCTAGGAAATTGATACACTGACAGTGATTACTTCAATAGACCTAATATACCATCTCTTACACAATATTTTCCCATCCCAAAATATTTACACTTTTCTTTACTTTCCTTATCCTGAAATATTCTGTCACTTCTGTGTTAATACCCATTAAATATCAGAAGACCTCTGTCAATCCCAGTAGCTATTAATCACTTGTCCAAGCTACTGTATATACACGAGGCTCTTCAGCTTCTCTGTGTAGCCAGTCTCTCTGGCTCTTTGGCTCTCTCATCATGGTAATTTCTTTTCTCAGATCTCCTACCAAATAACATATATAGAAGCATGGTGATCAGGAGTGTATGCAGTGTTGCAGAACAGGAAATGTTATGGTCCTGCTCTCTCATCCAGTGCCTTTTCTTATGATAAATAGATCCTCAAATCCGACTATTTATCCAGTGCAGGCAGCAGTGAATGACCTTTAAGAAAGCAAACATCCAAAGAGAACACCCTTCAGCACATGTGGACAGACTATTTTTCAATTATTTCATTGCAAATATTTTAGAATACACAGGGCTAAACCAAGTGGTTATACATTCACTTTTAAGTGAAGTGACAAAACCATCATTATTTAAACTGGCAAATTGTGCCACAATTTCAGACACAGCTTGGGATCATTTCAGTTGGTCACAGCCTTTTTCTTTTTCATTACCTATTGTTTATGCATTTTATTCAAATCTCCATATTCAGAACCTGTGCTGAGCACAACACAATATTCTGGGAGAAAAAGGAAGATTTTCTTGCAGAACTTGGTCAAAAAACGCTCCTAATCACTAGTCTAATAGCTCTTCATTCTCCAGAGTGACACATAAAGAAATTGAAATCTGGCACTTTCCTAGTAATGCAGTGGATCTGTTCTAATCTCAGTAGAAGATGAGTGCCTACATGCCACACTTGGTTTGCAAAATTTTAACCATGCTTTTGCTGAATGAAATAATACTTGAAGATTCAAGTGGTAATCCAATGGGGAGCCACAGCTCCTCCATACTCTCTGTGGCATAGAGGTGGTGTAATGTGACAGACTCATTTTACACAGCTGGTCACTAAAGGCTACCTCAGTCTCAGAGTGCCCCAGTCAGGATCTCCTACTGATTCTGTGTAAAAGATGGAAATAAAACACAATACAGAGCAAAGCTAAGTAAGAGTCTCAGGCAGTAAAGAGAAGGCAACACCCAATCTGAACAGGAGTTCCTTTTATGCTTAAATCTCCTCCATGTGAGCATTTTCCATCACACAGATATCAACAGCAGTCGCTGAACACAGCTTCTACAGACCTCTTGGGAATTTTGGAGACTCGAAACACTGTAAGATCCTGTCTTTATTGTGGAAAGATGGTAAAACAGTGTGGAGAACAGACTTGCCTCCTCTCCTAGATTTGGTAGGATACTTAGGGTTTTCATTACCATGAATTTAAATGTTACTAAAAATAAAATATTTAGCAAGATTTCTCTGGTATGCCATCACACCCCAGAAAGCATCAAAACAGAAAGACCAAAAACAGAAGAAAAAATGAACTTCACTGGGTGCATTTATTTCCTTTAAATTCAATATGTAAAAAAATTTTTTTCCTCTCCAAGTTTATAAAATCTGCACATTTAGAAATTACTTATAGGGCTGTATCCTGGTATATCATCACCTTTGATGATGCCAGGTTCATGCAAAAGTAAAATTCAGTACTTTCTGCTTACAGCCATGATAGAGATTTCCATTTAAAATATGAACATGAGTCAAGCGTAGCCTCTAAAAGTAGGACTTACAGTTTAATCTGGTAACCTCTATCATCCCTGCGGAGACACGTGCACCTTAGAGAAGTTCATTTCATCTGCTGACAGGTGTCCAGGACAGGCAAGACTTAGGCTTTCACTGTCTCCTAATTATTGGGAGATCCTAGATGCTTAAAGTTTTGGAAGACAATTACTGAGTGAGATTAATGCCATGTTTATTCATGAATGTTAAATATTTAAGAGCTTTACTCCTCTTTACAACATTAGGGACCATGATGGGCCATGTGTGTGTGTGTGTGTGTGTGTGTGTGTGTGTGTATACACGATCAGAAAGCACTAGACATTTCATTTTACACTGGAAGAACTGAGACAGAGAGAGTTTATGGCATCTCACAGGATTTAACAACTGATTTCACAGTGGAGACTAGCTCTAATAATTCAGCTTGATATTTTAGGTGTGGAACTACTCATGCCAGGGTTTTGAACCAGTGGGTGTATACAGGGACCATAAAAGATTTAGCTAATTTCTATTACTTTATCTACCCAGAAATCAGCAGTATGGTGATTAAAAATCCTGAGAACTTATTAAGGGGAATGACAAGAGTGCTGCCAAAGTTTTCCTCATTGCTAGCAGCTGTGCAGTATTAAATCTAGTCTAGACATCACTAACCAAACTACATTTATGCAGCAAAGATTCCTAGCAAGGATGTTTAGAGAGCACACAAGAAAAAATGTTTAGGCACTCCTTAATTGTAATGGACAAGAATTCATAGCAGAGGCTTGTACTGACCCTACACGACCCCAGAAGATTACTGTGATGAGGATGTGCTGCTTTCTTGTGCTGTGCTTCTTGGGTTGCATAAAGCAGGAGTTTTCAAACACAGTACTTGCTATGACTTTTGCATACCTCCATTCACAGAGTTACTGCAGAGAGGAAGGAAGCAGTGCAGAAGAAGGGAAAATAAGTCCGTTAACAAGGTTTTCTTCCAAAGTATTGGCACTCTGTAGAAGTTCCACTTTGTAGTATAACTTCTAACCAGTTATGTGTTTCACAATATACATTTTCAAAAGAGCTGACTAAGGTCAGAGGGAAGAAGAAAGAAAGCAAAACAAATGGCAAGCAACAAATTCCCTAAAGCGGGAATAAAATATTTCCCACCAAGTCAGTTTCAATATTCAAAAGTTTAGACAGAAGTGAAGAGGATACGTCCAAGGATACCAACAACACAGAGATAAAATAATGGTTGATGTAATTTTGATTCAGACTTCACTTGTCCTTTATCTGCAAAAGAACAGATGCTCTAGCTAGTTCCAAATTATGAAACTGTAGCTTCAAAACACATTCTTCTCTCCACTAAGCAGATTTAAAATTTAAATTAGTATCCCTACATTGTATGCAAGTCATCTACTTTATTTTCACAGAAAGAACAGGTTCTTTTATCAGATCTCAGAAAATACATTGTACTTGCAATGAGTTGTTAGTGACCACTTAAAAGTGAAGTAGGGGTAATACTTATCAAAAACCATAGAAACTTACAGTGTTAAAAGAACACACACAGATCTCTCTCTGACTAATTTACCAGAACTTAATACATTCAGTAACTGGTTCCCTGATATGTGTTGACAATCCTGACCGAAACCACAGAGTCAGTCACTTGCTCTAACAGATTCTAAATTATATTACCTAATTCAGAAACAAAGCACAATAAAAATATTGGGTTTTTTCAAATTAAAAAAACATATGATGTCCAGAAGAGGGGAAACTCAAGAACTACATCATTTGTTCTTCAAATTTGAAAGCTTTCTTCAGACAGGATGATAATGTTCAGTCTGGAAATCCTCAGCTTCCAGGTGACACCAAAGTTGTTAACGGAAAGCCATAGGAATTTTGCCATGTTTCTTTCCTGTGTCATCCATTTAAACAGCAGGAGAGAGAAAAACAGAACCTACTGTAGAATTTTGTCTTAGTTGCTCACTTTAGTGTGAACTATAGTATTCTATATGCATTTATGCAATAAGCATTTCACCTGGTTGAGGGGGTGACAGTTCCTGAGCAAATTGCTAAAGACTCATGAAGAATACCTATAGTACAGCATTACTTTAAAAGATACAACTGTAAGAAGAAGCAGATCTAAATAGGCGTGATACTGCACAGGTTACATTTGCAAAGTTTTTCAGTATATGAAATTACACATATTAGATCTGGCTCCATTTCATATCCACCCTACACTTTTCCCACTGTGTCTACAGGACCATTGTAAAGACAGCAGCTTTACTTGAGATGACATGATTAAGGGGAAATGGAAAAGTAGATCGATACTAATGCAATCACAGGGAAAAAAAAGAAAATCCTTATCTCATATCATAACATTGCCAGGATTGGAGTTGAAGGAGAACTTATTGATACAGACAAGAGAACTAAAGGAATACACATACAAATAACACCATTACCTGTGAAGTGGAGACAACCAGAGGAAATCTTTCAAGCTGTCAAGCGGAAAGATGAGAAGAATACGATGACAAATGAACTAAGCATGATGACTTCTGGAAAGAAAAATGGGAATGGAAGGCATCATGTAACCCTTTGGCAAAGGAGATTTAAAAAAAAACAATGTGAATGGAGTGATGCAATTAATCAAAGTGAAGTGCAAATCATGGAAGAGGAAGTCCAAAGAAGATTGAGAAAATTACTTGATTTGAAAGCATCAGGAAAAGAACAGAATCACCAAACATCAGCCAATAGCTTAACAAAATAGTACCCTCAATTCAAAATATAGATATATGAGAAGCTGAGATTATTATACAATGGCAGAAGGGTTCCGTTAATGAGAAATATAGAAAATGTGTTACACTAGAACAGGCTCCCATGAGGGTTTGATGTTCTTAGAGAGTGTAGAAAATACAGAGATGTCATAACATATTGCCTATCCCTTGGGAATGGACTTGCATTACCTCATGGAGAAAATGTCTTTCTTGGCAGTTAAAAGCAGGTCGGACTATCCCAGTCATTACAGAATCTAGATAATTTCTAACAAACAAGCTCTTGTATCAGAGAAATAAAGCCTGAGGAAAGAAGGCAGGCCTGCCAGCTGGGCAGAATAGCCTTTTCCAGAAAAAAAAAAGACACACATGATTCAAGACCTCACCAGAGGGGGTTTATTCACATGTTTTGAAGGAGTCTTTAGATGAAATTTATCCCAGGCCAGAAAAATAGAAATAGCATAATGAATCAGTTTGAACAGGAGAAAGCTGGGGGAAACAATTTTTTTTTTTTTTTTAACTTATATAACCAGTCAAAGCTGAGCTCATAACCCATCTATGTCACAGTCAACTGTTATTCTATTATTTCATTCTTTCATTGCCCTTTTTGGCTCAGCTTTCTCTTTTTCTGTGTATTTCAACTCATTTTCCTTTTCTGCTGCAAATAACTGTCACCATGTGATTCATTAAGAAGGTTTTTCTGGTACTGATTCAATAAACACCTATAAATTCAGATATTTGTGTCAAATACTTTACTGATATGACAATATGGATTTTTTTTATGAAGCTCTGAGAGTACTGCCAGCAGAATTCAAATTCTGCAGGATCAAAACATTTTGATGAAATCTAGAGATACATGTTTTCTATATCTCATGTATTCTTTTAGCTTTGTAAAGTCTTTCAGTTTATCTTTTGGATGTGCCTGTTCAGTTTGTTCCTCACACATTATCAAAAACATCTGGGATGTTCTAGCTATTTACAGCCAGGATAAACAGTGTAGGTATGTCTGAAATGCAGATATGTCTGAACGTTTGTGGATTTTGTTTTGAAATTGAAATTTTAGCCCAATATTACTTTGTATCACTACACTAGAATCAGGTTGAATAGACTTCTGAAACCATCTATAAAAGGAAGTGTGTCAGATGATTAATGGTAATGCTGAAAATGCAGGGGAAGAATGATATGATTATTTATGTTGTTTTGAGCAAATCATTAATCTTCTATTTCCAGCTGAACAAACTGGAGCTGATTGGTGGTTTGGGCTCTGTAGAAGAAAAGTACCAGGAGGATGTAAATGTTAAGTATCTTTCTTTTATTATTGCTACCAGTTTACATAAGGAATTTGGCAACGAGTGAGAGTGTGCATTGTTGTGCAATTCCAATACAAATGTTCTGACTGTCTGAGAAATTGTTCTCTTTACATGTAATTCAGTGGCAGAAGAGGAAAAAGAGGTAACAGTTTAACCAACCCTAGTAAATAGGAATTCCTGTGGTTAATATGGTGTTCTATAGATGAATCTACACAATGCCTGGACAGAGAATATTCTAAGCACATGCTCCTCACTACTTCCAAATCTGCAGAACAGATGTGAATAAATTTAAGCCTCCAAAATACTTGGGCTTTTTTTCTGACTAGTGAAGGATTAGCAAAAAGAAACCAAAGGATAATGAAAATATCTTCCAGTGCTTTTTGGGTAATACAGACTAGCAGTAGGTATAACTCAAATGCCTCTCCACTATTCCTCTGCTCTGGAGCCAAGTATAACTGAAGTGGAGCAGCTTTCCTCTTACACATGGATTTTGACAGCTTCTTCCCTATCTACACACACAGCAATGTGGAGGCACTGCCTCTCATATTCACAAACCAAAGGAAGAATGTGCACTAGCTTAGAAGATGTATTGAATCAGAACAGTGCGATGTCCCCCCTTCACTCAGAACTGCTCAGTACTAGAGCAGACTGTGCAGATCTCTTAGTAAAGAGCCAGTTCTAGGCACCTGCAGCTTTACACAGCCAGTCCTTAGGAGTTAGGCAACAGTAACACTAATCCACATTTGAAGCATGTTTAAGCATCCTTGTTCCACATTCATCCTCAAAGCTCTACAAATGCTTGATACATATCTCTGCACAGACTTATTTTACATCAAGGTTATATCCGACAGATTTGGCACCCAGTACTGCTCCTTTTCTGTGCCACTGGTGTTTTACCAGTTGTGTCTTTGCTGCATTCAAATAAGGAGATGCTCCAGACTGCTCCTCCAAGCCAGTGTGTTTGAGTCCTTCAAGATCCACATGTACAGATGCTCATGAGGAAACTTCTGTCAAGCCTAAGACTTAATTCTGAAAATGTCAGATTCTGTCAGCTCTACACCTGTGCCTGGAGAAAGATTGGACATAGTTCACCACTCCTGCCCTGCATACAGGGCAAAAATCCTGCCATAATTCTGGCATCTCAGGACCAAGGGATGAGGGAGGTCTTGTCTTTATCTTCTTTACTGTTTACATAGGACAATACCACCTTCTTGTCCAACTCATTTTGGTTATCCTTAGTCTCCCTTTCTACAACTGCCAACTATCAGCATAATAATCAGGTCTCTGTTTAAGAGCAGCAACCAGACTTATTGCTATAGGAAAACAAGAAAAAATGCTCACCCAAAACTGGATCTTCAAATAGAGTCTGGAACATCAGCTACAGCATCCTCTCAGATGAGGTCAGGATTTTTTTCTTCCAATACGATGCAACACAGCTAAAAACTGAACCAAAGCCTTCCTGCCAGACCTGAGCAGAGAACTAGGAGATAGCAGTTCATCCACACAAACTGATTTCAGAGCACGTCCAAAACAATGTTTATTCCCTTTTCTGGCCTCTTCAGGTTTAAGGTTTGCTAATCAAAACATTTGCCACCATTTAACTATGACAACATTTATTGGAACACACAAATTTAGAAAACATGTTTCTTTTCCACAAAATCTCTGGATTTCTTAAATTTTATCTGAAATTATATGCTGTTTTTATCTGAAAGAAGTCCTTTGATTTTCATGTCTTCTGGGAATATTGAAAATAAAGTTTCTTTTCATAATGAATGTTTTGTAGATTTCAAAGCTACAATAGATTTACATCTGTGTAACTGAAAGCCAAATTTAGCTTTCCATTTGTCACTAGTTACTGAGTTCATGAATGGCCCAGCTTACGTGATCCATGATTTATGACACAAAATACTGCTGTACCTAGCCAAATATTCAGAATGCTTTGAAGTTATAGCTGGGCTAAACAAAGGGCAGGAACATTTCATCCAAACCCAGATACAGAAATTAATCTAATTCTCTGTCAAAGGGAAGAAAATAAATGCATTATTTTCATCTTTCCTAGTAATGAATGCTTTTCTATCACCTTCAAGCTTGCAAGTTAGCTGTGGCTATGTGAATGAAATACACTTTTGCATTATTTACCCTCCACAAATCATCTCCTGAAAGAGCAGTGTTTGTGGATCAAACCAAAGATTGTTCTCGCAATCTGCTCTGTTCAGCTACATTCCTACACAGCCAGGGGAACTCCTCAGCAAGCTCCTCCTTGCCCTGGATGTCCCGGCAGTTTGTAGCAGTGGGAAGTCATGGAACAAAACATAAATGATCCCAGCAACTTTCAGTGTAACATTGTGATCCCTCTAGGTATAGCACCCTGGAACTGATGGCATGGAAATGGTCCTCTGGGAAATGCTTTAAAAAACATCTGTGGTCCCTCATTCTGCACTTTTGATTCTCTGGAGGGGGAAATATATTATTAATTATTAATAATGAGAAAAATACATTATTATTAAGGCCTTAATTTGATGTCTTCATTCGGGTGTGAGTTCAGCTATATTTGTCTTACTCCACTAGCAGAAATTTAGGGAGAACATATACAAAAAAGGTCAGTAATTCTTCATTCTGCATTCAGTTCTGTGCTGCACCTCTCTCTTGAAAAAAAGAAAGTGTGAATACCAAGTCTGTACAAACTTGATTCCATTCTATGTTGCCACTTCGTGCTTTTAGGTGTCGATAATATGACTGGTACAAACTGATATGGATGTTTCAGCAGAAATGTATGAAAATCCCTTCATTCCCATTCTACTGGATCCTTCTCTGTGCTCTTTTGCATTAGGTAGTGGTTTTTCCTGCCAGTCTGACTCTTTGTTATTCAGAGCAGAGCTCTCTCCGGGGATTTTACTTTGAAGGTGTTGTTCTGGGCAGCCAGAAACAACCAGGTTCTCTTGAGCTCCTGATGGTTTATATGTTATTTCAAGAAGTTTTGTGACATCTTTCCTCCTAAAAAGGATTAGGTTAAAAAAAAATATTTGGAGGATGAAGTCACTATTCTTTTTGTTATTACAAAGTAGAAAACAAGCACCACTCTTTAAATAAAAAAAACTTTTTCATTCTTACAACTTTCAAATTTTTTTTCAATTTATAAGACATAAATTCTGTCAGTTTTCAAATCTCAAAAAATAATCCTTCATATAAATATTATAAAGGAGCATAAATTAGACTTTCTTTTGGCTGAGTACTTAGTATAAAGTGCAAATGTTGTAAATTAATTTATCAGGGTGAAATAAACATGGCTAATCATAAACTGAAAGACTGGATTAATATTATTAAAGCCTAATAAACAAGAACTCTTTCCTACAGTCATTCATGCAGTTTTCTAGGAAGCAGAAAGAAAAGCCATTTTCATACAGCTCTCCTTCTTCATTCTCCCAATCTCTTCTCAGAAAGCTTATCAGTGTTTCAGAGAAATTGTTGAAAAACTGAGTCTTTGGAAATCTAAGAGGATATTTATTCCAGGAAAAGATAAGTTGTCCCCAGGTCTATGCAGCTAATTTCCACAGGTTTTTAGAAAACCCACAGGTAGTCTGACCATATCAGTAAACTGCCACATCCCTTGGACAGAACCATCCTTTTAAAGAAGTTTACCATGTTGTTAACTTCTCAAAAGTGGGGAGGTTTGTTCTTTTTGATTTATTGTGGTCTTTTTTAAATCGCCTTCGATTTCCCTGGCCTATGAACAATCTCAAGAGGGATGTCTGGTGTGAAGCTGAGGATCTACATACAGAGGACTTGCATAGTCTTTACATAAGACCTTTCATGTGCTCCGCAGTCTGTATGACTTTGTAGGTACATTTTGTTCTCTGCATCTGTAGCTGATGCCACCTCCCTACATAGTATTTGAGTGAATGAGCAAGAAATAGACCCATTTTTTCAGAGATACTATGGTCTCAAGACTCCCAGGAGTCTCAAACCTCCACTGTAGTGGAGAAGCAGGTGGACTCAGAACCCTGTGGGGTGATCAGTCAAATGTCTGTGAGCCAAGGGTCTGTTAAAGACGAAGACTGGAAGCAGGCATGAGAAGATTCCTCCTCCTTCTCAGAGTTTGACAAGTAGGACTGGAACCTTCTACAACAGGTGGAAGGTTCTGGAACTAGAAAGCCAGACAAGTGATGAGGTGGGTGAAGATCCTTCAGGGATACTGGGGCCTCCTGAAACAGCACCACCTGTACAACGAGCCACAACCTCCTCTGTTAAGAGGAAAAGAAGGGTAGTTGTAATAGGAGACTCCTTTCTAAGGGACATGGAGGGCCTGGTATGCAGACCAGACCCAGCTTACAAGAAAGTCTGCTGTCTCTAGGGGCTTGGATAAGGGACATTACTGGAAAACTCCGCCGTTTAGGAAGGCCTTCTGACAACTGTTCTCTATTGGTTCTTTAAACTGGGAGTGATGAAATAAAAAAGAGAGGTCAGAGGGCAATCAAAAGAGAATTCAGGGCTCTGGGACGACTGGGAGAGGGATCAGGAGCAAAGGTAGCGATTTCCTCACTTCTTCTGGTAACAGGGAATAATTTTGATAGGAATAAGCAGATCCATCAGGTCAGTCCATGGCTCCAAGGTTGGTGTTGGCAGAAAAATTTTGCATTTGTTGACCATGGGATGATCTACTCAACACTTGGTCTACTGACACCTGACAAGGTGCACTGATATCAGAGTGGAAAAAGAGCTCTAGAACAGGAGCTGGTGGGGCTCACTGACAGAGCTTTACACTAGCTTGGAAGGGATAAAGGGACAAAGCCAGGCTGGCCAGTGATGAGTGATGGGATGCTGTTTTGTCAAAACTTGGAAAGGAGCACTAATGGGATCCCCCAATCTGCCTCCGGAGGTGTTGGCTACAATGTTGGCAAAATATTTCCATTCTAAGGCACCCAGCACCAGGGACAAACAAGGGGAACTCCAGGCTTTGGCCCAGTCCCAGAGATTTGACATCGCTGGCATAAGGCATAAGTGAAACCTGGTGGGATGAGTCCTGTGCCTGGAGTGCCCAGTTGGATGGTTACAGGCTCAGGCACAGCAGGAGAGGTGGAGGGGTGGCACTGTATGTAACAGAAGGGGTAGAATGTACACAACAGCACAGTTGAGAATCAAGGGACAAACAAATAATGCAGATGCCATCGTGGGAGTCTACTATAGACCTCCTGGCCAGGATGATGACAAATTATTCTTTGAGGAACTAAGGGACTCTTCCAAG
>VYXC01003879.1:0-41120 GCA_013397175.1 Platysteira castanea
TGGGATTCCTGCCAAGTCCATAGAAACACCAGATAACTCCACCTGTCCCTATCAGAGAAACAGGTAAGAATGCTCCACGATGGAGGCAGAGGTCGCTCTGGGATTGTTCTTTGGATTCTATCCACTCCAGCTGTACCTTCTGCACATGTGGGTGGTGTGTCACATGTAGGAGATGTGTCACATGCTCACCACCATTCACACCAGGAGAGTTCTCCTTCCCCCTGGGCAAGGCCTGCCCCCTCCACCTCTCTCTTGGAAAACTCATCCCTGGGTGACCCAGACCCCACAGCAGCTGTGGAACAGCTCTTTAAAATGGTATCCATTCTTACAAGATGGAAAACATGGAAGGACAATGCCAGGTTTCTAAGCAGAGATATCTAAGAGTCCTCTTTGAGAAGGACTTTCCACAGAACAATTCAGGGCCTAATTCTGGCTTCATTTTTGTCACTGACAAAGCACCAGTGGTGCCCAGCAGTGGTGGAGTTGTGGCAATGCTCAGGTGGCCAAGGCCAGCGTGCACGGGGGTGGCTGTCAGGTGTCACAGCCACCTCTGCACCTGGGGATGGTGCAATAGCCACACACTGGGCTTCATGAGCCCAGCCCACACCACACCAATCCTAAGGGACAGGAGTGAAGAGAAAGCCAGGGCAGCAAAAGAGCTCTCCCGACTCTCCAGGCGCACCCCCGGAGCAGCAGAGGAGGCTCTCCAGGAGAAACTCTGCACAGGGCTCCTGCCAGCATGGGATGGACCCAAAACTCAGCATCATCACCAGGGCTGCACTCAAACCCTCAGTGCCAGTCAAGCTGTGCTGGATTTGTCAAATCAGATCTGCTCCAAGCAGGAGCTGGTCACATTGCTGGTGGAATCATCGTCCTACCACAGACCTCACCAGAAAACCCTGGTGATTCCCTTCAGCTGAGAACCCTTTAATAGCCAGAAGGAACAGCTGCCTACACAGAAATTGGAAATTGAGGAATAAAGAGAGAGAACAACAGTTCCTTTCATGAGGATTCACCTCACTCACCTAAAAGGGGAACTCGATTTCTATCTCATCAAAACATTCCACCCTCCTGAACACCAAAATCAATCAAGGCACGAATTAAAAACAGTGTGACCCACCTGAGGCAGCTCCTTGTGAGCACAGTTTACTCCTCCAATTGGAATGATGTTGGGCATCAAAGGCCTTGGATAGTCTACGACAAATTCTGACCTCATGAGCCAAACTGAAGCCTGGCGTAAGAGATCCTGCACAGTCACCTCCCGCTGCAGGAACTCCGAAGCCAGTTTTGAGTAGGGTTCAAAGGCAAAATCGCAGAGAAAAAGATCTGGGATGTCATGGAGCAGATTCTTCACCCGCTGGAGAAAGGTCATGCGGTCTGTAAGTTCTGTAAATCCTCTGGGGACGTACGAAGGAGGATTGGGACACTGAGTGGCTTCAAAATCCAAACCACATGGGATTCCTCGTAGGAAATACACGGAAGGAAGTGAAAGATGCTCAGCCAGGATCACCCCACAAGGTAGTACAGGGTCTGTAAGGAGGGCATCGAACTTGCTCTCCTCAAGGTACCTGATGAGCTCCTTGTTTTGCAGGAGATGTCCGCAGCTGGCGACCCCAAAGTCAGTGATTCTTTTAATAGCTTTGTATGCTTTGACAAATCTCTCCAGAAATGATCCTTCTTCAAATGTAAAATGAAAAAATGTCTGGAATTCCTTCTTCATCTGTTCCTCTGTGTAGGGGACCGAGTACCTTTTCATCACAAAGTTCTTCGACGGTTTGATGCGCATGGTGACTTCAGGTGCCACCACCACCACCTCGTGTCCCTTCTGCCCGAGGATGTCCACCACTTCCCGCATGCTGAGCCAGTGGCTCCCGTCCACTGGCACCACCAGGAGCTTCCCAGCAGCTGCCAGACCCAGCAGGGACAGGAGCAGAACCACAGCAGGTGGAGAAGCGCTGAGCCCCGGGGCCATTCCTGCAGGGATCAAGCGAGTGCCGCCACAGAAGAAGATCCCCAGCCTAGTGACTTTAGGCGATGTGGTCTCTGGTTTTTATGGACAATCCTTAGATTTATTTGCATTTGGTAAATGTATAAACACGGGCATGGCAAAGATAGCAGAAAATCTGCTAAAGTTCAGTCAGAAATCAGGGCAGGAGCTGCCCTGGTAAACACCCCCCTCTTTGTATTGGAGGAACACTGGCTTTGCTGGAACGCTCCCTGGTTGTGTAGGGGGGAGGTCAGGAAGTCCAAGGTGCAGCTGGAGCTGAACGTGGCAAGGGGTGAAAATAACAAGAAGGGCGACGGGTCGGTCAGCCAGAACAGAAAAATCAAAACAAGTGTATCCCCCCTGATCAGCAAGGCTGGGAAACTGATAACAACAGACAAGGTCAACGCAGAGGGACTCAAGAACTTCCTCGCCTCTATTTTCACTGGCAGCTTCTCTTCCTTCACCTCTCCAGTGGGTGGATGGCAAGATAGGGCTGGGGGGAGCAAAATTCCCCCCAGTGTAAGAGAGGATTACATTGCTGACCACTCGAGGAACCCAAACATAAGGGCACCTGAGGACCCAAACACATTGGGACCCCATGAGATGCACGCCAGAGTCCTGAGGGAATTGGTTGGTGGAGCTGCCAAGGCCTCTCCGTGATATTTGAGAAGTCCTGGCAGTCAGGTGAAGTCACAGTGACTGGGAGAAGGGAAACAGTGCACTTCCCTTTAAAAAAGGACAGAAAGGAATCCCCTGGGAGCTGCCAACCTGCCAGCCTCACCCCTGTGCCTGGGAAGATCAGGGAACAGACCCTCCTAGAAGCTGCTAAGGAAATGAGGGCTCCTTCAACAAATGGTCTGCTCAGAAGAGCTAATTAACAGATCATTAATTTTCCAAGCAAGAATTTTCAGTTTAAGATCATTCCTCCCCTCCTGCCAGTCCATATCGTTTTCTGTTTGCAAAAGATTAGGAAAAAATTATTAAAGCTTTCCCATGGGAAATGGTCTGGAATCTTCATCAGTTTTATATCGTGACACTGCGAGGAAAATGAAAAATTGGCTATCAAAGTTCATTTCCCTGCGAGGCCTCTTTTTGGAAGGATGAAGTAGGGGCTGGAAGGAGGAAGGACACGGGCATGGCTTTTGCCAGCTGTAGTTAAAACTGAATTAGCAACTCCGAAATAGCATTTTGGATCAGTCTGGGAAGAGTTTGCCCCTGGGCCACGAAAGCAAACAACATTAATGCACAGACAGGATTTGCAGACGAGCCCTAATTATGAAAATTATTGCACAGAAGTAATTTTGACAATAGAATCAGTTAGTATGGAGGTCGATAGCCTACACCAGGACATTTATAAGGACATTTATCAAACTACTGCAGCTCTAGGCACATCCTGTGTAGGGAAACATTTGGGAAGGCAGCATAAAGCTCTTGCAGATGCAGCTGCTGGCGGAGCAACCAGAGTGTTATCTACCACTTGGTGCATTATGATGCTTCATTTCTCAACTATGAAAGGGTGGGTCTATTAACCAAAAAGATTCCCTGTTTTTAAAAATCAGTCGTGAAAGCAAAACCAATTCACGGACACAATTAGAGACACGCAAAGCATTAAACATTCATATATTTTACCATGGCAATCACTGACCTGAGACAATGGCTTTTTATTTCCGCAGTTTATACCGTCAGTAAAAATTATGTTGGGCATCGCTGGCATGGGATACTCAAACATTAAATCCATTCTTTCAAGCCCAATGGATCCATGGCATAAGACCTCCTTCACTGTTACTTGTTTGTGAAGAACATCTGAGACCATAAGTTCAAATGGCAAATAGGCAAAACTGCGAAGAAAGGAATCGATGGACTTGAGAACTGAGTTTTCCACATGCTGGATAAACGACATGCGGTCTGAGCTGCCCGTAAATGTTCTTGGGACGTAGGAAGGCAGGTCTGGGCACTGAGCAACCTGCAAATCCGAACTGCAGGGAAATGCCCGGAGAGAGAAAACAGACGGGACCGAGAGACGCAGAGCCAGGATTTGTCCACACGGTACAAGAGGATCCGTGAGAACAGCGTCGAATCCGCTGCTTTGGAGATCCTGCACCAGATCCTTGTTGTGCAGCAAACTGCTGCAGGAGGAGGGGTAGAGATTGGAGATCAGCCGGACTTTCTCAAGGAGAGCAGTAATTTTTTGGCGAAAAGGCTTTCCCTCAAAAAGATCATTCCCAAGGGAGCGCACGCGTGCTCTCAGCTCTTCCCTGTGTGAGGGCACCGGGTACCTTTTGAGGGTGTGATACTCCGATGCCTCCACGCTCGAGTCCACTTCTTCTGGTGCCACGGTGACAATCTGGTGGCCCTTCTGGCTGAGGGCCACCAGCAGCGAGCGCAGGCTGAGCCAGTGACTCTCATCCATGGGCACCACCAGCAGCTTGCCACCGCCGGCCGGGCACAGCAGGGCCAGGAGAAGCAGGGCGGAGGCTGAGGAGCTGTATTTACCCACAGGAGCCATGGTCCTGGAAACCCAAACTCTGCTCATCCGCCCCGATTTAGGCAGCTTTTAAATACAGCCACGGCTCCCTGCCGGATTCCCACATTCCCCCTTAACGACCCGGCTTTTCCAGCGGAACCGTTCACAGCCATTCAAGGCATTGATGGACCACTGAAGTGATGAATTTGGGTTGGGCAGAACTGGTATGTGAGGCTCCCTTCTGCTTCAATCTGTGCTGATTGATGCTAGATTGAAAACAAAATCAGGCTTTGCCAAAATAAAACTCCGGTAATAGTGCTGGCACTTGGGAGTAACCGGGCTTGCTGAAAGCAGGTATAAAATGGTTTATTTCTTTCCTTCTTTTTGAGAAGCGTTTTACAGCTGTTCTGAAACGCTTTATGTTTAAAATTATAAAATCGTGCCACTCTGCAGCACAAAATACCTGAGCAAAGCCTCAGGAGGAGGCTCTGGGATTTACCCACGGCTCAGCGCTGGAGCCAGGAGCACCTCCAGGTACGAACTGAACCCACTGGAGCAGCAGACGGGTTCGCATCAGCGAAGGAGAACCACTGAGCCGATGCTGTCACGCACAACACTCCCTGTTCTCATCCTGACCTATCTCTCTCCATCATCTCCTTCTTCCAGGAGCAATAGGAAGAAATCAGCAGTGAATAATCAGAATTTCCGCAATAAATGATATTTACCCCTTGAGGGGAAAAAAATGAGAGAGCCTTGCCGTCAGAGAGGAGTTTGGTTCCCAGCTGGAGCTGCTCCGTGGCTTTGCCCGCAGGCAGGATGTCCTGGTGCTTTCCCAGAGGATCCGCCTGGCTTTGTCCCTGAGGAGCTGTTAAGCAGCTCTGATGGACAGGACAGATAGGAAAAAGCACTGCCCTGATAAAAGGGGCTCGAGAACGGTTTGAAAGAGACTTCTGTGAAAAAGCAGAGCAACGGAAGCAAACATCTCAATTGCTGGCATCGGGGAAGCGCAGGAGTAAAGCAAAGCCCGAGGGTAGGGAAGGTTGGCTCTGGGGAAGGGGTAAAAAGCAAATCTCTTTTCTTGTGGAGCTTCGCTCGTGCAGGTTCTCAAAAGCCTGTGAATTTGAGGGAAGAGTGGTGATAGCAGGAGGAATCCATTCCCAAGGGCTCTGGGAGGGCTGGCAAGTGAAAGAAGCTCGAGGGAAGAAGAGAGGAGAGTTTGTTGATTTTCAAGCAATGTTCACAAAGATAAATCTTTCTCCTTTTTAGGAAACCAAGTGATTTATTGCCGAGACAGCCAAATGACACTAACTACAGATCCATCATTGCTGAGGAGAGTTCCTTACTCCTTTATCTCCTCTTCCACTCCATCCCTGGCTTCACGTGAGATTTCTACTGACAGCACAAGCAAGCACAAATACACATCACACGCAGCGAGCAGCTAATGTACATCCTGAGCACCAGCGAGATCATCAGGGCTTTTTAGACCACAGATTCCCCAGCAACCACCCGTCAACATTTCCCCATCCAAACTGGATGTGTCCTAAAATGCAGCTGTTTGTTATGGAAGCTGTTAGACCAAAAATCTTCACCATAAAATATGAGCCTTTGACTCAAAAACTGCTGGTGCATAAAAGAGAACACACATGACCCAGTGAGTTATTTTTCTGACTAGATAAGCAGCTAATGGTCTCGAAGAAATATTCTCCTGCCTTTTACGCGAAGCTATGAATTATTGCAAGAGCTGTTAAAATTCACCAGCCCTTTTTGGCATTAATTCCTGCCTGAGGATTTGTGTGCCTGATTTCAGCTGGAATTAAACACACCATAGCACATGATCCCCTCACCAAACAAAGTCCCCTTTTGCCAGACCCAAGGAAAAGAGGTGGAATCACATCTTGTGCTCCTGACCTGGTTTTTATGTGCATTGGCTGTACAGAAAGTCTTAAGCTAAATTGCATCCTTAGGTAGAATCCCAGAATGGTTTGGGTGGGAAGGGACCTTGAAGCTCATCCCATTCCACCCCAGGCCATGGGCAGGGACCCCTTCCATTATCCCAGAGTGCTCCAAGCCCCCTCCAACCTGGCCTTGGGCACTTCCAGGGATCCAGGAGCAGCCACAGCTTCTCTGGGCACCCTGTGCCAGGACCTTGCCACCCTCGCAGGGAAGAATTTCTTCCCAAAATCCCATCTAATCCTGTCCTCTGGCAGCTTAAAGCCATTCCCCCTGTCCCATCACTCCAGGCTCTTATAAACAGTCTCTCTCCAAGAGAGAGATAAGATACATCCCTATCAAATGCCTCACATGGATCACGCAGGTGTGTGACTGCCACAACCCCTCCCAGCCAGCCACTGACCTGAGACAAGGGCTTCTTCTGCCCACAGTGGATGCCTCCAATGAAAACCATGTTGGGCATGACAGGCATGGGGTACTCAAAGACAAAATCGATTCTCCTCAGCCAGACGGATCCGTGACTTAAAAGCTCCGTCATTGTCACCGGCTTCTGGAGGAACTCTGAGGCCAGCTCTTCAAACGGAGCGTAGGCAAGGCTGCAGCTGAAAGACTCGGAAAGGGCAATCAGGAAGTTCTTCACCCTCTCGGAGAAGCTCATGTGGTCTGAGTAGACCGAGAACATGCGTGGGATGTAGGATGGCGGGGCCGGGCTCTGAGCCGCGTGAGCGTCTATGGTGCACGGAACCATCCTCAGGAAGAAGACGCTGGGGATGGAGAAGTGCTGGGCGATGATCTGCCCACAAGGCGACACGGGGTCCGTGAACACCACGTCGAAGTGGCTGTCCCCGATGTACTTCAGCAGCTCCTGGTTGTACAGCAAGGACCTGCAGGCAGCTTGGAACAAGGCCCCGCTCTTCTGGTAATCTTTCAGAAGCTTCCAGAATCTCACCAGGAAAGGCTCTTGGATGAAGCATCTGGCAGCAGCAGCGCGTATGTGTTCTTCCATATCCTCCTTCTTGACCGGCACAGGGTAGGTTTTCATCTCGTAGAACTCGGAGGAATCGATCAGGATTGTGTTTTCCGGCGCGACCACCACGATTTCGTGCCCTCTCTTGCTCAGCTCGACCAGCACTTTTCTCATGCTGAGCCAGTGGCTGCCCTCCATGGGGATCACCAGCAGCTTCCCGGCGGCGGCCGGGCCCAGGAGGCACAGGAAGGGGACAAGCAGTGCCACCAGCATGGTGTGGGCTGCGCAGAGAGGAGCCCTGGCACCACAGAGGCCGGGGTGCTTTGCCAGCTTTTGTAGGCGTGCTCCACCTCTGCCCTCCTGACTCACCTCCCATTTTGGGTCCACGCACCTTTGCACGCAACAAGGCCCCGAGAAGCAATAAATGATTATTAATATCAAGGTTCAGCGCAGGTTCGGACTTCAAAGGTGGCTTTGTGTGAGCCAGGGAAGGTGTGTCGCCTTCACCCACGCCGAGGTACGGTTGTTGGCTCAATGCCACCTTCTTCCCTCAGCAGGACCCCAGCTCTGTGGCACTTCCTGCCACCAGCCCGCCAAGACCCCCAAGGTCTGATGCCAAAATGCAGGGAAAATCCACGGGGAAAAATGCACCCACAGGGTGGGTGGGCAGAAGCACTGCTGGCCACGCATGGGAGGACTGTGAAGAGAGCACTGAAGGACCCTTTTCCATCAGTGACACCAAAGGCTGACAGAGCTGTCACAGACTGAGGTAATTTAGCATTTTTTAAAAGCATTTTCTTTGCTAATGAAACTGATGCAAGACGTACAGTGAAACATAACTTACAGTAAAGATAAATATGAGAAATCAGTGTTGCAATACGTGGATTTTGAGTTGGTTTTTTTTTTCAGTAGCCAAACCAGCTGGCACCCCTGAGAAAAATTAATTTTTATTTATGCAAACTTGCATTTTTTCAAAGATACGCAGCCAACAGAAAATCTTTCCTCATCTCTCCATGTAACTAACCCCATCTAACCCCTTATCCTATCAGGTATAAAATGAAGTTGCAAAAGAGCAGTTCACCTTTGTACCCCAGATAAGAAAAACCAACAACACCTTTCACAAAGTCATTAATCGTTCATGGCAGTGAGGGGCCAGTTCATGATCCCAACTCTGTGTGTCCAGATCATTTTTGGTTAAATTGCTGGGGGTTTAATGCTGGTGATAACCTCTCATAAACATTTATAAGCAGGTGAATATGGGAGACAATTTCCTACTCCAGGGCTCTACATCCTTGCTGGAGCTTTCTTTTCCATTTCTGTGTGTTCCTTCCCAAGCCTGGCGGGAAGGCTTGGATTTTGGTGAGAACCTGCCCTCCAAAAGGAGCAGCAGCTCCATCACCCACGTTGATCCCATACTGGTAGTTTACAACATGGATTATCTTAATGGGAATTTCCCAACAGCTCAGAGGAAGGAGATGCACAGAAAACGGGCCACGACCTCAGGCAAGGCTGCCAACAAACACTGGAAGGGTGGTACACAAAAGCCCAAAGAGAAATTTAGGGAAGATATCCATACCCAGAAAAGCTTAAAACCTAACTCAATCACCTACAAAAGAAGGGGAGGATGGAACTGAAAGAGGATTTCTTTTGCGGGTGAGATACTGGCACCTTGCCAAAAAAGGCAGATGGGAAGGAATCGATCTGGTTGATGGCTGTGATAGGAAATAGTCCTGTAGTCCTTCAGTCCTATAACCTCCACTGTGGATGAAAGGAGAAGGGATAGATGGGAGAGTGGACAGACAGCCCACGAGACAGCTGGGAAAGGAGGACACCAAAATTCTTCAGTTCAACTGAAGAGCTTGTAACTTCCACGAAAGCTACAGATCACTTAAATTGTCCTAATTAACCCTGATAAGGCTTTAGGTCTGCCAGGATGTGACATAGTCTGGATGCTGGATATTAGGAAATAACATTTCTGCATCACGCAAGATTTCTCTTAAACACCAAGCTGTTGCCAGTCAGGATTTAGTGTAAGGATGTGAGTGACATCCCCTGCCCAGGATGGCAGGGGGTTGGAATGAGATAATCTTTAAGGTCCCTTCCAACCCAAACCGTTCTGCCATTCTATGACACATTTCTATTTTTGCCTTTTCAATATGAAAACCCAAATAAAATTTTGTACCTGAGACAGATTCTTCCTCTGGGCACAGTTAATCCCTCCGATAAAAGCCATGTTTGGCATCACTGGTCTTGGGAACTCGAACACAAAATCGTATCTCATCAGCCAGAAAGACGCACGGCTCAGGAGTTCTATCGCTGTCACTTTCTTTTTGAAAACCTCATACGCAAGCTCTTCAAAGTTATCATAGATAGGCTTACAGTAAAAGTGCTCCAGCAGATCCACCAGCATGTTCTTCACCCTTTGGGAAAACGTCATGCTGTCTGAATTATCCAAGAACAGCCTGGGGACGTAGGAAGGAGGGCTTGGGCACTGGGTAGCAGCAAAATCCATTCCACAGGGAAAGCCCCGCAGGAAGTAGACGGAAGGAACAGAAAGGTACTCAGCCACCAGGGCCCCACACATCAGGACGGGATCCGTGAAAAGCACGTCGAATTTGCTCTCTTTCAAGTCCTGCATCAGCTCCTCGTTCTGCAGAAGGCTCTTGCAGTTGGTGAAAAAGACCGAGCAGATTTCTATGGTGCTTCGATACATGGTAAGAACAACGTTCAGAACAGACTGTTCAACAAAATTAGCATTAATGTAGGTCTTGAGCATTTCATCCAAGTATTCAGGTGTGTAAGGTACTGGATACACTTTCACTGTGTAATTCTGAGGCTCCTGTGACTTCATGTACAGATTGGTTGAGGGTACAAGCACAACCACCTCGTGCCCCTTTTGCTGCAGTTTCTCCACTACCGGGCGCATGCTGAGCCAGTGACTCCCATCCTGAGGCACCACCAGGATCTTCCCACCTTCAGCCAGGAGTAAAGTCGATGTCAGGAGGAGAAATATCCATGTACCTCGAGAATAAAGAGCCATTTCGGGGGCAGTGAACCAGAGAGTTCTGCTCCGGAGGGATCCACGCAGCCCTTTATATGACAGTCCATGCAAACTAAGCAGGGAATTTATTGGCTACAGAAATTACTATTTAACTTCCCCACACGGTTGTGGTTAGCCTGGGGTAGTGCCTGTGTTTGTGGAAGGGAAGGCAAGGCGTGTCCTTAGAAAGACAGTTGTACTCTGTTAATGTGTAAGCTTGGAAGCCTGTCAGTGCACGACACTAAGAGCAGGGGTGTCATGTTGTAGCAATAATTGTGGTTAAAACCACTCACCTGGTAAATACTTGGCAAGCAAATAATAAAAATAAACCCAGCAGAATGGATGCAGCACCATTCCTGAGGACACGAGGCTGATGTTAAATTCCCACCCACTGGAAGCAGCCAAACCCGCACCTCTTAGGAAAATGTGACAGCCACTGGGATGTACCACGCAATCCCAAATCTGAGGAGAACATTCCTGATTGGCTTTTTCCCCTCCTGGTACCACACCAAAAAAATGAACTAATTGATGGATTCAGGGCAAACAAAGGGAAAGGAGGCTGGCCCAGGGACACAAAGAAGGAGTCTTGGTCTTTGCTTGCTGTCTTGAACACCCTTTCAATGTGTTGTGAGCAAGACAAAATCTAGGAGAAGGTGTGGCCCCTTTCACTAATCCCACTGACGCGCACACACACGGAAAACCCCCACGAGCAAACCAGGCTGCTGAGCTCTCCTCCTCTCACAGACACAGGTGAAGCAAACAGCCACGTCCAGGTGTCTCCTGGACCTCTTCAGCCACGAGCTCCTTCCCTCTCCCACATTCCCTTCTGGGCAGCCCAGCTGCGATAAGGAGAGACCCCTTCGTGGTTAAATGAGCCAGGGATTCAGTGGGTTCGGATCCCAAACAGTCCCTGAAGTTCCCATTTCCTGAGGGAGGAAGTGACTGCTGAGGGGTAATGAATAAAATGAGGCAGTAATAGCCCTGCTCGGGTTTGGTTAGGGTGGTGTGAGCCCTTGTTCGCTGCCATTCTCTGCAGTTCTCTGGAAGCCCGCAGTGAACCGAGGCCCCAGGGCTTTGCTGCAGGAATATTTTGTCTTTGTGAGAGTAAAAGCAATGCCTGAGCAGAGTCTTGTGGGTGGTGCTAAGGAAAAAGTCCTTGAGATGAAAAACGATCGTCAGCACGAAGTTTGTCCTGTTCTTTTTGTAAGTGGTGGTGGGATTCCCAGCATCCTCAGGCTGGAGAAACAAATCCTTCCAGCCTTAGGCAAAGGGATTTGTCTCATGACACCCAAAGGGTGCTGGGGCTGCCCTGAGTAGCTCCACTCTGTCACACTGGGCATGGAGTAATCACCTTTAGACATGGAAAACCAATTTCTGGAGAGGGCCAGCACAGGAGAGGTGGGAGAGGGCACAGAATGAAAGCAGGAGACCGAAGAGATTTACAAATAATTCTCAATAAATGCAGGAAATCTGGATGCAAAGCATTTATAGCAACTGCTGTGACAAGAGCTGACCAAATTAACTTGGAAGTTGCTACTTGGTGTGTTTTTACTCTGGACTCAATCTGCTTTTCAGTAGCAAAACCAGCTGGCTGAAAACAGCCAATGCAAGTTAATTCCCCTTGACTACAACAGAAAAAGTCTCTTGACAGGGTGGCCACACTTTTTTATGGACCCTGCAAACTCCCTACTTTTTGTACCAGACCAGCAGAGCAAAAACTGTGGGAAAAGTGAGGCAGCAACAGGAAGGGCAAGAGAAATTAGAGATAAAGGCAGGACCGACAAAGAAAGGATGAAGTTCTTAGATTAGCTCAGGATCAGCTGAGGTCAGATCTAAGCTGGGTAATTACTATTGAGAAAATTAACAGCCAGGCTCGTTTTTCAAAGCAACAGAGAAGTTTATATGTGTTTGTGTTTGATTACGAGTAGCAAAGGGCCCCTGGACCCCTCTCAGCTCTGAAGGGTGTGGTGCTCTTTACCTGCCCCAGTTTTATCTGCAAACAAGGAGCTGAGGAACTGAGGACTCCAAAGGTGAGAGAGTCAGGTGCCTGCATGGAGGAAAGCCTTCCCCACTGGATACTAAAGGACAGCAAGGCTTGGGGGAGCCAGGACTGCAGGTTGGTTTTCCTCCCAGAAGTGATAAAGCTTGTGTGGGTTATTCCAGGGAGGCTTTTGGAGCTGGCAGGGAGCGATGGAGCAGCTCTCCAGGTTTGTCCATGAAGGAATCCTCGTGTAATTGAACCCAGACCCTTTTCTTGGTGCCAGGCAGTGTCTGGCAAATGCAGGTTGGTGGCTGCTGACAGGAACCTGCCTGATTCCCCCTCAGGTTTTTCACAGTGTGGTGATATCCTGACTTCAGATGAAAAACAACCCATAAAAGCAATTAAAGGAGTTGGAAAGGAATTGAAATTTTTGCGAGAGCAAGAAGCAAATCACAGAACACAGATAATTTCCAGGGCAGCTGTTTCCTAAGCCATAAATAGAAACCTTGTGAAAATGAGAGGATGTGATCCTGAAATTAATGGCTGTGTCCTCACAGAAAGGCAGCAGTTATGGCTGCCCAGGTAATTGGAACTGGAGCGTTTCCTAGCCCTAACTCCTGCAGGGAAAATACCAATTTGATATTTGTAAATCTGATACTCTGACAACCTTTCTAGGCTTTAGTGCACAGACCTCTATCAAGTATTGTACACACACTGGAAAAGGTGTTCAAATTGAACCAGAAGACAGAGTTCTTGCAGAAAGGGAAACTGAGGCAGCAGCTCCCTCTGACAGGAGGGGATTTTTGTAGAAAGAACTGTGTTTTACAGCTTCCTTCAAAATCTCGTCTGTAAAACACGGGAGATGCAGGGAACAAGACAAAACTGAAGGAGACAGTGGGATGAGCTGCTTGGATAGAGCAGCACTTCCAGGCTGGTACCCTTTGATTGCATCTTTGAAAGGACCAGTTAGAAATGTCCCTTTGTCAGAGCTTCCCAGGTGCTGCTGGCTCTGCCTGGAGGGTTTCAAAGCAGGAGCTCCCCAGGTGCTGCTTGTGCTAGAGGCACACAGGTATTTATTCACTTACACTTTTTCTTCACTTGAGTAGCTCCCTGCTTAAACCTGGGGTTAGTCTAATGCTTTCAGTTCAGCAGTTGTTTAAATAAGTCCTGGGAGGCTTGGGTTAGAAAAAACCAGGGAGAACTTTGGAAGGTGGCTGTAGCTTAAACTCCCGAACTTTGCTTTGATCAAATCATGCTAACTTTGGTTTGCTGAGCTGGCCAAAAAAGCAGCTTTGCATTAACTCTGGCGAAAGATGGGCTTGTCACCAGCGTGTCTCAGGACTCTCAGTTTGAGTTTATTTGCAAAGTCACCAGCAGCCTTCAGGTACTTCTGGAGTCAAGAGATTGGCTCTGATTCCTGCAAGCCTTGTGTTAAACTTGCAGGCACTTGAGGAGTTGGCAACTTGGGGCTTCTCTGCCTGTTAAGGGAGGTGTGATTGCTGCTGAGACAGATGCCTGGGCAAAGTGCAGGACAAGAGGAAATCAGCCTGAGGCAGCTTAGTCAAGGTGTAAATGCCAGTTGTGTTCCCCCAGGCCCAGCCCTGGGGTCTCCCGTTCTCCCACAACCTCTGAGATGATCCTTACAGAATTTAGGATTGAATTCCCAGCTGGATGGGGTAAGTAGGGCCAGTTCTGCACAAGGCTGAGCTCTTTCAGCTCAGAGCAGCTCCTTGACACAGCAGAGAGGGGCTCTCATCCAGAATGAGACCGCAGCGCCCCGTTCCCCTGCCGGTGGAAAACTCTGGAAGTGGTGTAACAGAAAGGCCTGGGGATTCCTTGCCTGAGAAAGAATCTGCATTTTGAATCTCTTGTTCTCTCTCTTTTTCCCACTAATCCTTTTTCTTTTCTTACCTGTTGAGCAACGGGCTCAGCAGGCTTTGGGGAACTATTTGTTCTTCTCACAGGATTATGTTTCTGGACAGTAATGACCCACGCAGGGCTTTACCAGTGTGTGTGAACAGGCAGATTTCATTTCTCCCCTGTGACTCACTTTAATCTTGTTTACCCTCAGTTGCTGGGCACTATTTGAAGTGAAATAGGAGGAATTCCTCTGCTGTCTGTAGAAAACGTAGCTAGAAAAGGAGACTGCAGAAAGGAGAAATACAGAAGATTTTTCCAGGTGTGGAACATGTGGTTTTCACCTAATGGGAGCGTGAAGACAGGAGCAGGCAGGGATGAAACGAAGGCAGGATGTCTCTGCCCTTGTAGCAAAGCTACAAAATCTCTGTAGCTCTGAGACCTTCAGGATATAAAAGTAAAGACCTGCATTGTGTAACCAGCAAGTATTTGCATCTTAAATCTCAAACGAGTGCCACTCTCATGAGCCTAGTGTGAGAGAATGCCTTAGATATAAACTAGACTATTAGAATAATATTATAATATTTTTCTTTGCCTTATTTATCAAGTTCAGAGGGCTCTTCATAAGCCTGTCAAAGAGCATAAAAGAAATCTGAAAGAGAGAAGGAAAAAGCCCACCCTTTCAGCTCAAAGATATTGTGCAGAGATATCGTGTGGCCACAATTCAGCAGCAAGGGAGCAATTTCCTAGGAAAGAGATTTGTGTCCTTTGTGCCCGGAAAGAAATGTCCAGTGTTATCATTTTAGAGATTACATGGTGACTATCAAAATAGATTTAGATTTCTAGATTGCCTTTAAAACCAGCGCAGAAGAATTCTGGTAATGTCAAGGAGTAGGCATGAAAACTTATCTGATATCAGAGTTCTGCATTCAAGTGTGTTTCCCCAAATCCATGATTGTGAGGTTATTTGTTGCCATTTCAAGGTGACATTTTTATTTCACCCCCCCAAACAGGAGTACCTTAGCACAGACAGCCAGTTTGGAAATAATCTGTCATGAAAATACAGCTAAAGTGAATAATCTGACACCGATGAGCCTGGAGTTAAAAACGAAAGATGACTCTTGGGTTTTTGATCAGATGAAAGAAATATATGTCAGATGCCATTAAAACTAAATCAAAACTGGGTCTGGTTGGTGGATAATACACACTCACTGAGGACAGCAATTTCCATCTGGTAGATGAAATCCCTTTTTTGTTGGGTTTGTCAGAAAACCCTTATGAATTCAAATAAGCCTTTATCAAGGTACTTTGATTTTGGCCTATGGAAAACAACTGCCCAAACCTGGTTGAATTAAACCATTACCAGAAATTAAAAAAAAAAAAAAAAATCAATAGCAATAAATTTCCTAAAACGACATAAATGACTTTTCACTGGAAAATGTACAGTTTGGGAGGAGAAGGAACATTACCTTAGGCAGTGGTTTCTTCTTGGCACAGTTGATCCCCCCAACGAAGACCATGTTGGGCATCACCGGCCTGGCGTACTCGAACACGAAGTCAAACCTCAGGAGCCAAACAGCAGTGGAGCTCACCAGGTCCGTGAGGGACACGTCCCTCTGAAGAACTTCCGAGGAAAGCTTGAGTGCTTCCCTGTAGAAACCGTTGCAGTAATCAAGCTCCAGCAGGGAAATCAGGGCGTTTTCCACCCTCTGGAGAAAAGTCATGCGGTCCGAGTTGAAGGTGAAGAGCCTCGGGATGTAGGACAGAGGGCTCGGGCACTGCGGGGCTGAGAAGTGCAGGTTGCAAGGGAATCCCCTCATGAAGAACACCATGGGCAGGGAGAGATGATGGGCGACGATGGGCCCGCACATGAAGGCCGGGTCCGTCAGGACGGCGTCGAAGCCGCTCTGGTTGAGGAACCTCAGGGTCTCCTGGCTGCGGAACAGGTCCTTGCACTGCCCGAAGAAGGTGCTGAAAACGTGCACTGAGGCCTTGTACAGTGCCAGGGCGTTCAGGGGGAAAGGCTTCTCCGTCAGGTGCGCGGCGACGTATTCCTGAAAGGAGTTATCCAGCTCCTCCAGGGTCTGCGTCACCGGGAACGTGACCACCTTGTAGGCCTGCCTCGTCTCCATCTGCCAGCTCACCTCGGGAACGACCACCACCACCTCGTGTCCTCTCTCGCTCAGCTTCTCCACCACTTCCTGCATGCTCAGCCAGTGGCTTCCCACCATGGGCACCACCAGGAGTTTGCCTCCGTCCGAGAGGCCAGGTAGGAGGAGGAGGATGGAAATCCAGGCACAGCAAAGCCTCGAAGCCATGCTGCTGTGGCCGGAGTAGGGGCTGTGGAAGAGACTTCTCCTGCAGGTTGTAGCTCAAAGATGCTTTGGAAAGCAACTGATGGGTGGATCGGTTGTGTTGTGCTCTATTATAATCCTGTAGTTAATGATTCACTGCTTTTGATTGTGGGTGGTTTGTTGTTTTGCCTTTTCCCTCCTTCCTTGGAAAGCCAGATCTGGTGACCCTTTCAACACCGAGTTGTTGGTGTTCAATGAGCTCCTCAACCTGTTACTCGGATCCCTCAGGACTCCTCATCTTCGTTGTGTCTCGTGTTTCACCTTGGCCAGGACCCAGGGAGGCAAACTCGGTGTGAACAACTCCCAACCCCGCAGCAACAAATGCAAACAGCCTCTCTGTGCTGGAGACACGGATCCCGAGATGATTCCTCCAGGGATGGAGCAGAAGACCCTTAAGGCTCTTCTGAGCTGGCAGGAATCTCCTCGGTGCCAGGGACACCATGAAGAGGTGCTGAGAGAGGCTGCCATGGCAGCTGAAGCCCAGGTTTTCGCTTTACAGAGGTGTTTCCCAGCCTGGGAGGTGGCCCTCAGGTAGCTGAGAACTAAGATAAGCACTAAATGTGGTTTAGCGACCAGTGGAGCCTCAGGTTTGAAACGTGACACAGCAAAGGAGCACTGTTGGAACCCTGGACTCTGAGAGCTTTAATCTCTCAGAGCTGACAAGTACAGATCCACAAAAATATGCTGCACTTGATCTGAGGCCCTGGAAAAGGCCTCCAAATCTAAGTGATAACTCTGAGATCATTAGTGTGTAATTGATAGAAGTGCGTTATATCACTGGGTGAAGATATAGAATTTTAGGGTTTGGGATATAGTAATATATATTTATACAGGTGACAAGCTGGAGGGATTAGGGTGGTGGTTAGTACTTCTTCTTTCTTCCTTCTTCTTCATAAGTTTCAGCAAGTTAGTGACTGGACAGAAAAATCCGCAATGCAGAGGTCAAGTGGACAGATTATTGCATTATAAGTAAAAATAAAGTTGTTGGCATAATATGATTGGATAACTTGGCCTTCAAAAGGCCCTGGAAGAACTCAACGTCGGCCGTTTTTCACCTTGTTAACTTCGAAGCACATTCTGTGTAGTTGTAACTTAGATAAGAAATAATAAACATCCAAGTCTAAAGAAGGAACAGCATCTCCTGTGTCTTGATCTGGGCTCTGTGTAAAAGACCTAGGCAGAACCAAAGAACGAAGAATCTGACAAGTGGTGCCCCGTGTGAGGATGGAACTCACAACCTTCACCCCACAAACGAGACTGCCCAAGATCCATCAGCCTCACAGCATTGCCATTGATGCCAAAATTAAAAGTGATGCACCCCAGGATACTCAGAGCCATGCAGCCTCCATCCCTCAGGCTTCTCTCATCTCCCTTCGTACCACGGTCCATGCACCACAATTAACTGCATATTGTTTTCCTCCTATCAGCCTTATTTCTTTTTCCCATTTTACTGTCATCTTTAATTATTTCTTTATGTGGAGAAACTACTGGGAAAGTGGTAGAGAGCAGTTTTCCTTCAGAAAACAAAATATTTGAGCTTCAGAGTAGGGGGGAGAAGCTCTGAGGTAAAACACACTCTGAATCTTCTATTATAAATTGTAAAAAAACCCACATAATGACAACAACTACTAAATATGTTGAGATTTTTATAAAGCACACTTAGAAATGGGCATTGGGAAGCTGACCAGTTTAGCAAACAGCATTTTCTCACCAAAAAAAGAGGTTAATTTATGTATTTTGTGATGGCACCCCAGCTGCTTGCTGAAGGGGAGTAAGGAGAGGGCTGGCAGGGAAATGTCCTGCCCTCCCCTCCCTCCTGCTGCAGGATCAATTTTCCACCCCAACCTTCAACGTGAGGAGTAGGTGCAAAGGCAATCCCGGGAAGGGTGAAGTTAATCAGCACCTCAGTGTTTGTGAACGTGCCAAAGGCTCCTTCAGTTGGCCTGGTTATCCCAGCCAGGAATTCTGCATCGCTTGGACTTTGCTGGGTTCAAGGCAGGGCGAGATAAAAGTCGCTCCGTGCTCACACGTGAGTGAGGGGACAGTGGGAGCGCTGGATTTGGGGGAAAAGTCACAAATTTGGGGGCGGCCCTGTCCAGGGAGGGGCAACAGAGGTGGGGAAGGGACTAAAAAAACTCCTGAGCTGAGGGAACTGGGAGGGTTCATGGAGAAAAGGAGGCTGAGGGAACTGGGAGGGGTTATGGAGAAAAGGAGGCTGAGGGAACTGGGAGGGGTTATGGAGAAAAGGAGGCTCGAGGGGAGCTTTGTCACTCTCTACAATTCCCTGACAGGAGGTGGGGTGGGATATGGGGCCCTTCTGCCATGTCCCAAGGGAAGGGATGAGAGGAAATTATGATCCTGTCAGGGGCAGGCTGGGCCATTCCAGGCTCAGGAGGGAATTATTGGGGTAGCTACAACACACCTGCCAAGGCTGGAATAAATCCATGGCAGGAGATCCCAAACCCCTCTAATAAATCCATGAAAAGCAAGCCTCAAACCCCTCTAATGAATCCATGGCAGGAGATCCCAAACCCCTCTAATAAATCCCTGAAGAGAAAGCCTCAAACCCCTCTAATAAATCCATGAAAAGCAAGCCTCAAACCCCTCTAATGAATCCATGGCAGGAGATCCCAAACCCCTCTAATAAATCCATGAAAAGAAAGCCTCAAACCCCTCCAGTAAGTCCATGGCAGGAGAGCCCAAACCCCTCAAATAAATCCATGACAGAAGATCCCAAACCCCTCTAATAAATCCATAGCAGGAGATCCCAAACCCCTCTGACAATAGATCCCCAAGCCCCTCTAATAAATCCATGACAGGAGATCCCAAAATGCTTTAGTAAGCCCGTGGCAGGAGGTCCCAAAACCCGTGTAATAAAGCCGTGACAGGAGATCCCAAATGCCTATAATGAATCCACGACACAAACCAGTCGTTTGTTTGTTTGAAAGACGGAGCTGGTCTTTAGAGAATCCCAGGATGATTTGGGTTGGAAGGGACCCTAAAGCTCACCCCGTGCCACGGGCAGGGACACTTTCCACTATCCCGGGTCGCTCCAAGCCCCCTCCAGCGTGTCCTGGAACACTTTCCAGGTCTGGAGGTCCCACAGCTACCCGGGACGCCCCCCGCCCTCACGTGGGGGAAACTACAACTCCCAGCATGCCCCGCGCGCATCCCGCCCTCTCCGCGGGCCGCCGGTCCCGGCGTGCTTTGCGCAGCGCCACACAACAAATATGGCGGCGGCCGCGGGCCCGTGGCCGTAGGGCCGGGAGGGGCCCGGTGAGTGCGGGGTTCGGAGAGTTTGGGGATCGCCGGCCCGGGGGGGAGAATGCCGGGCTTGGGCGGCTCCTGGCATGGGTTTATTAGAGAGGTTTTGGGATTTCCTGGCACGGGTTTATTAGAGAGACTTCGGGATCTCCTGGCATCGGTTTATTAGAGGGGCTTGGGGGGGGTCTCCTGTCATGGGTTTGTTAGAGGGCTTTGGGATCTCCTGCCGTGGGTTTCTTAGAGAGGTCCGGGATCTCCTGCCCTGGGTTTATTAGAGGGGTCTGGGGATCTCTTGTCATGAATTTATTAGAGGGGTTTGGGGCTCTTGTGTCACTGATTTATTGGAGGGATTTGGGATCTCCTCTCATGGATTTATTAGAGGGGTTTGAGGCTCTCGTGTCACTGATTTATTGGAGGGATTTGGGATCTCCTCTCATGGATTTATTAGAGGGGTTTGGGATCTCTTGTCATTGATATCTTAAAGGGATTTGGGGATCTGTCATGGATTTAAGTAGGGGGGCTTAGGGGTCTCCTGCCATTGGTTTATTCAAGGGGTTTGGGATCTCCTGTCATGGATTTTCTAGAGGAGTTTGGGAATCTTATGGCTTTATTAGAGCTGTTTGGATAAACTCTTAGCATGAGTTTACTGGGGGGTTTGGAGACCTATGCCTGGGTTTATTAGAGGGTTTTGTGATCTCCTGACATGGGTTTTTTTAGGGAGATTTTGGGATCTCCTACTGTTGACTTATTCGAGGGGTTTGAGATCTCTTGCCATGGGTTTATTAGAGAGATTTTGGTTTCTCCTGCCATGGATTTATTCCAGCCTTGTCAGGCTGAGGCCCTGTGCTCCAAGCTGTCCCTGCCCTGTGAAAGCACTGGGCCATCCAGGATTCCTTGCAGTCGATATTCCTGCGTGGTTTTTAAGGGAAGGAGGCTGCCAGCAGCAGCGCTCTGAAGATCCAGAAATAAGGAGTGAGGGAGGATTTGGCACTGGAGTGCCTCTCCGGAGCAGTGGGTGGGTGGTGTCTCCTGGATATGGCCCTTTTTTGGGATGAACAGTCCCCTCGGGAGCTGCTGGGCATTCAGGGAGGAGAATAATCTGAGTGCTGAAGTGCAGCAGGTCTGACTGGAAACAGGAATGAAGGCTGGGAGACAGCTTGGAATGAGTGCCAAGGCCAGGAATTACATCCAGCAGCTTGGGAGGAGGGGCATGTACAGAGTTTTTAGGGCAATCAAGGGGTAGGAGCTGCATTTAGAGGAGGAGAAGCTGATGCAAAGTGATTTATTTCCTATTCATGTTCATTGGGAGAGTGAAACTTTAAAGTCTTTCTGCTTTAATGTCTCGAGTGAAGACGTTCCAGGGGTTTGGTGGAGGTGGATGAGGATAATCTGAGGTAGGGGCCAGTTCACTGGTAGGAATAAATAACAGCTTTGTGCAAAATGGAATCGGGGTGGGCTTGGTTCTGGTTTGTTCAGAACTGTGGTGACAGACATGCTTTTAAATCACCCTTTTTTGTTACATTAATTTGCACTTTTACATGGATCAATTTTTAAAATAACCAGAATAAGATGCAAAAAAATACAAACAGATTCTTCAGTCAGGGCTCCCAGGTTCATCTTGGAGGTGGGTGGGTTCAACTGCATTTTTTATAGTAAATGCATGTTTTATCTTTTTTTAAGGACTCTTCTGCCTTCACAATGTTTGGGGACTTATTTGAAGAGGATTTTTCCTTTATTTCGAACAATCATTGTGGGAAAGGGAAGAAATCAAAGCCCAGAGAGTCTGAGCCTCCAGCTCCCAGGGATTCCACCAACCTCAGTGGAATCAAAAACCAGGGGGGGACCTGCTACCTCAATTCCCTTCTGCAGACTCTGCTTTTCACACCTGAGTTTCGAGGTGAGGCGCTCAAAACCTTCTTAAACTCATGTTGGGATTGATGTTTTAGTGAGAGTTGCATTTCTGATGAGTTGTTAAAGGAATGTAATGGACTTAGGTAATTTTGAGGCACAGTTCACTTCAAATAAATTATTACAGAATAACATCATAGAGTTTGACGTTAAAGTACAGTAAAGTTTTAAAGAGGGGATGTTGTGTTTTCAAATAATAGATTTTTTCCAATTGCAGAGGCTCTGTTCTCCCTGGGACCTGAAGAACTTGGGACTCTGGATGACAGCAGGAAAGCGGACGCAAAGGTGTTGGGAATTTTCTTGTTTGTCACTGTCCAGTGGTGATGTGGGGAAATATGGTTCCAGTTCACATGAAACTTGGGAGAATGAGTGAAAAGCTAAATTTGATGCTGAGAGGCAGTTTGGGCTGGCTGATTCTGGACTTTTCACGCAGTTCTAAGCTTTCATTGCTGTGAGGTTTTGCTTCAGCAATCAGATGTGGAGTCTCTGCTGAGATGTTCTCACTTCCATCTCATTCCGCCCCACCACCAAGCCCTTCAGGAGAGCTGGAGAGGGACTGGGGACAAAGGATGGAGGGACAGGACACAGGGAATGGCTTCCCACTGCCAGAGGGCAGGGATGGATGGGATCTTGGGCAGGAATTGTTCCCTGGGAGGGTGGGCAGACCCTGGCAGAGGGGGCCCGGAAGCTGTGGCTGCCCCTGGATCCCTGGCAGTGCCCAAGGCCAGATTGGATGGGGCTTGGAGCAGCTTGGGACAGTGGAAGGTGTCCCTGCCCATGGCAGGGATGGAATGGGATGGGCTTTGAGGTCCCTCCCACCCCAAACCATTCTGGGTTTCTACTTGGCTGTGTAAGGTGAGCCACTGCAGATTTTTGGGAACAAAGTCTGTCTGCCTGATGTGAATTGAGAGTAACCTGTGCTCTGAAAGTGATAGACAGAGGTAGTTTATCACAAACTTTGTACTAAATTGCTTCAGTTTTTGTTGAAATGCCTGGTTTGAAGGCTCTGTCTGACGTGCTGGCTGTGTGCTCTTGTTGCTGCTCCCAGGTTCGGATAATCCCGCTGCAGCTGCAGCGCTTGTTTGCTCAGCTCCTGCTCCTGGACCAGCAGGCTGCATCCACCACTGACCTCACCGAGAGCTTCGGCTGGAGCAGCCATGAGGTGCCAATCCCCATCCCAACACGCTTCTCCCTGAATGGAGATGGGTTTTGGAAGTCTGACATTTAGGGAATACCTTAAAATCCTTCAGGCTGTGGAGGTGACATTGGACTGGGTCAGCTCTTGCTGTATCCTGTTGGATCTCCAGGTGGAGTCCATGGCAGTTGTTCATAGGGAGGAATGGAAGATGATTGTTCTCTTAGATACAATTCCAGTTGCTTTTCCTTGGTTTTAACAGGAGTGTTTTTCCAACAGGCTTCTTGTCCTCAGATACTTAGGTCCTTACCCAAGATGAATTGTGTCAGTCAGAGATTAATCTAAATCTAGGGGGTGGCTTCAAGTTGACAGAGACTAGGTTTAGATGGGATATTGGGAAGGAATTGTTCCCTGGGAGGGTGGGCAGGCCCTGGCCCAGGGTGCCCAGAGCAGCTGTGGCTGCCCCTGGATCCCTGGCAGTGCCCAAGGCCAGGTTGGACAGGGCTTGGAGCAGCCTGGGCCAGTGGAAGGTGTCCCTGCCCATGGCAGGGATGAAACAAAATGAGCTTTGAGGTCCCTTCCAACCCAACTACTCTGGAATTCTATGATTCTACCCCAGTGGAAGTGTTTTATGTGGGTTGTAGCATAACTAAATTAAAAATAACAGTAATGAAGGTAATGCTTCACGACTCAAGGAGTAAATGTATAAATAGTCATTGAGATTCTGTGACACTTCATATTTGTTTTTAAGCAGTAAGCCAAGCTTATTTTTGATTTCTTCTTTTTGATTTCTTTTTTTTGATTCCTTCTGCTGTTTGATTCCTTGTTGTTGGGTGTTTCTCCTGCAGGAGATGAGGCAGCACGACGTGCAGGAGCTGAACAGGATCCTGTTCAGTGCTTTGGAGACCTCCCTCGTGGGGACGTCGGGCCACGACCTCATCAACCGCCTGTACCATGGCACTGTTGTCAACCAGATTGTCTGCAAGGAGTGCAAGAACGTCAGTGAGAGACAGGTAAAGCCAGGGATCTTCCACTGGTGGGTTCTCTTCAGTCTGTCGACTTTAAATGTTCTTGTTTTTAAAGTCCAAAAATAACGTCGTCTTTGTTGGGTGCCTTGTTGGATCCAGGTAGTGAGTGTTGGACTTTAAGTCTTGGCTGCATTTTCTAAGCCATCTCCATCAGGGGTAAAAACCCAAATGTTTTGCATCTTGTGGGTCCACAAGCGCTGCCTTTGGTGGTTGTAGTTAGCACAGAGCTGAGGTAGCAACAGCAAAACATCTCTTTGCTCTTTTATGCTCTTTGTAATTTGAAAAAATCGCTTTTTAAAAATCGGTTTCTCTTCAGTGAATGTGTGAGGGGTTTTTCCCCATCAGCCATGATGAATAGGATGAGTATCTTTCTAATCACCTCAGACTTATTTCTTGTTGTCCTTCCTGCACAGGAAGATTTCTTGGACCTCACCGTGGCAGTGAAAGGTGTGGCTGGCTTGGAGGAGGCCCTGTGGAACATGTACGTGGAAGAGGAATACTTTGAGAATGACAACTTGTATCGATGTGGAGCCTGTGATAAACTGGTTGAAGCTTCAAAGGTAACACCTTGGGGTGTGATGGTGCAGGGTTGGATGGGATATTGGGCAGGAATTGTTCCCTGGGAGGGTGGGCAGGCCCTGGCCCAGGGTGCCCAGAGCAGCTGTGGCTGCCCCTGGATCCCTGGCAGTGCCCAAGGGGATCCTGGACAGGGCTTGGAGCAGCCTGGGACAGTGGGAAGTGTCCCTGCCCATGGCAGGGGGTGGAATGGGATGAGTTTTAAGGTTCCTCCCAACCAAACCACTCTGGGATTCTGTGAAACCTCAGCAGGGATCTCCAGAAAAGCTCCTGTGGCTCATTTCCCAGCTATTGCTGCCGTTCTTTCTGTCCCTGACACTGAGTGTGGTACAATTTGGAGAGTATTGACTCACTGGACACCTCTGCTGCACCTGGCTCTGGGCATTTGGGAGGATTGGCTAAAAGATAAGTTAGAGCATAAAATAAAAACAAAGAGATCCGTGCAAGGAGAGAAAAATCATGGAAACTGACTTCTGGAGAACCCAAATGAGAGGGAAAAACAGTGAGCAGCTGTTGCTCTGTTTTTGTGGAGGGAAGCAGACTCAGGCTGTTGGTGCACTCTGCCCTGGTCACAGCAGCAGAGCTCCTTGGCCTCCTGCAGCATGAGTGAAGTCCAAACCCTGCAGCCCTCTGGATGTGGAGGGAGTAGTCCAAAGATAAGCCGAGGACAGGCCAGGTTAATCAGTGACTCAGGAGTTCAGGAACACTCAGCAGTGCCTCACGTGTCTTGTTGGGGTTTAGCTTTACCGGGTTCAAGGCAGTCCAGGGTAAGTTGTCTGCCTCTCAAAAGTGCTCATCCATGCAGCAGGAGAGTGGGAACTCTGAATTTTGGTAGGAAATCACATAGCTGGGGGTTGCCAGGCTGTGGATGCAAATGGAATTCCTAATTCAGGAGGTTTCTTAAACCCTGTGTACCTTCCTGGGTCCTCCCTGTCATGGCTGTTCCAGTGCAGAGGAGGATGGAGACATTAAAAAGGCTCAGAAACTTGGCCGTGGAACCCACACCTGCAGCTGGAGGTGGTGCAGGATGGTTGGTTTTACTTCTCACAAGGGTTCCTGATGTGTTCACACGTCAAGGGGTTGGATCTGGATTGATCCTTCCTCATGAAAATGGGTTATCCTGGCTCTCCTGCCTGGAAGGAGAAGTTCACACTCCCTGTGTGAACAAGGGAGACTTTAGCTCCTGGTTGCTCTGTGTATGGAAACGTGGGCTGTGGAAATGTCATTACTGACTAGAATTTCACCAGTGTCCTTTATTTGCTGTGGCAGGATCCAGGGTGGGGCTGGTGATCACCAATCCAGGAGGATGTGGGGCTCAACAGAGGGAAAAGATCTGCATTGCCTTTAGGTTGTGTAGTTGGAAGGGAAATTGAGAATTAATGAAAGCGTTATAAAAATGAGGGCACTGCTCTTGTCTCTCTGGGGGTAACAAAGCTTTTTGGAAAAGGATTTGTCCGCAGCAGGGTGGAAGCACAATTTTGTTCTAACTCTGTGCTTCATGTGTTTTTTAAATCCCTTCCCAGTCTGCTAAGCTACGCAAGCTGCCTCCCTTCCTCACCATCTCCCTGCTGAGGTTCAACTTCGACTTCGAGAAGTGTGAGAGGTACAAGGAAACGAGCTGCTACACGTTCCCCATCCAGATCAACCTGAGGCCTTTCTGTGAGCAGGTGGGTACTGTTACACTGGTTAGAAGTGGCTGTATGCTCAGCAGAGAGCCCTCATCTCAAGGAGAGGTTATCTTTTATTTTGTATTTTGTCATGGCAAAGTGTTGGAGTAACTTCGTGGTGTCCTCCTCCACTTTTGAACTGAGTGGAAAATACCTTGTAGCTGCAAGGGGGAAGGGTATAGGAATTACCCCAAATGTATCTAATCTTTCCTTGACAGGAAAATTATCACCTGGAAATGGAAATTGAAATTTATTTTTGTGCTGTTATTCTCTGATAACATCATGTATAAATTGAGCTGTATGTGCTTTCTGTGCCTGTAGTTATTCCGTTTTTCTCAGGGATCTGTGTTTGCATTCATAAATACGATCCTGGTTATAAACTGAGCTATGCCATTGCTTGATGACAGATTTTAATCCTTAAAAAACATGATGGAGGCACTGTTATGGGACCCCAACTGTTCTTACTGGAGTGTTGCAATGCAAGCTTGGAAATTTCTCAGTGTTTACATTTGAGGAACCTCTTTTCCCCCTCAGTTTTAGTGTTGCTTCTTTCCTCTCTTCTTTTTTAAACAAAACAAACCTGGTTGTGAACAAACACTGAAATTGAAAATACTTTGGATTTCCAATATTATTCAGCATCCTGCTTGTTTAATAACAACCGGGTGCCCAGAGCAGCTCTGGCTGCCCCATCCCTGGAAATATCCAAGGCCAGCTTGGATGGGGCTTGGAGCAACCTGGGCTAGAGGAAGTTGTCCCTGCCCATGGCAAGGAACCAGATGAATTTTAAGGTCCCTTCCAACCCCAACCATTCCATGATTTTCTGATGCCACTTCAGTCTCTGCACGTGGAAATACACACTGAGAAATGTCTGAAGTGCTGCTGAAGGTGTGAAGCTGTCCTTGTGTGAGAGACTGACCTCTGTTCTTGTGACAATTATTGTTTTTCTTTTTAAAGACTGAAATGGATGATTCAGAGTACATGTATGAGCTCTTCTCTGTTATTATACACAAAGGTGGCTGCTATGGAGGACACTATCATGTTTATATCAGAGATGTGGATCAATTAGGAAACTGGCAACTCCAAGTAAGTCCTGAAGGATTTTCTTCCTTGCTTTAGAGGTTGTATTTCGTAGAAAAGTATTAAGAGCTAGAGGATGGATGTGCAACCAGACTTAATTGATGTTTTAATGAGGCTTTGTGTGTCTTGCCTCACTGAGAAAAGACATTTTATCAGAATGTCCCTCACACTCCTCAGCTGTGCATGATGATGTCAGCCCAGAATACTCCAACCCTCTAACTGTGTGTGAAACAACAATCTTTGTGAGTCTTTCTTCCCCAGGAAGAAGAGGATGGGCTGATTGAAGATAAGGCTTTAAGGGACAGTGAGAATGCCAAAGACACAGAAAATCCATTGGCAGTCTTCAAAGGGATTTTATCAGAGGTATGGTATGTAAGGAGTTCATTGCTTTGGCTTTGGAACCAGGGAACCTGCAAGGGCTTGGTGCTGGTGAGAGTGGGCAGGCTTCAGTGTCCAGAGCTCTTCTGAACTTGCTGTGAAGCATTAAAAACTTGGCTTTTAATATTCATAGTGGCTCTTCATGGAGAAAAAGCTCCTTTTGGGGTGTTTCTAAAGTTGCTCACCAAAGCTGTTGCAAAAGCAATCAGAATATCCCGAGCAGAGGGATCATGGATCCAACCCCTGGCCCAGCACAGGACACCCCAACAACCCCACCCTGGGCATCCCTGAGGGAATTCCTGGAGCTCTGGCAGCCTCGGGGCCGTGCCCATTCCCTGGGGAGCCTGGGCAGTGCCCAGCACCCTCTGGGGGAAGAACCTTGCCCTGATATTCCCTAAACCCCCCCGATACAGCTCCAAATGATGCTACAGCAGCTTACTAAAAACCAGGAATGATTAAAACACTTCAAAATTGTCTTCTCTGCGTTGATCCCTTGACTTCTGTAGCCTTTGTTACCTCAGTTTTTCATTTCTCTCTAGGAAGAAGCTAAACAAATCCCCGTGGATCAATTGGGGCAGAAATTACTAGAGAAGAAAGGAGTGTCCTGGAATAAGAAATACAGAAAACAATATGGACCATTACGAAAGGTAATCACAGGTTTGTTAGTTTTGGTTTTAGGTAACTTTTATAAGCATTTCTATTCCTGTTGAACAGTCAGTAGGATGATAACTGAGAATATGGGCCCTTGGATTAGCATGTGCAAGGAGAGGTTTGTAAGGTGAATTAGCAGGCTGGGCAGCACAAGATTCCCAAGGAATTGTCTGCCTGAGAGTTTGTATATTTTTTTTCCATCTCTGTGGTTGGCCTATAAAAAATTCACCTTGCCTACTGAACAGAAATCTGTTTTTGAAAATGTATCCCACTTTTTGGTTGGTTAGAGCGTGTCCATGAAATCAGTACTCCAGTAAAACCTTGTTTTCCAGTTGTATTTTATGATGTTTTAAGAAAAATACTTCAGTGTTTGTGTTGTAGGTAGGTGGGAAACTGATGTTTGCCTGTTTTGTGAAGGGAGCCACCTGCAGTTTCCACAGTAACTATTTAAATGGGGGTGTGAATTGTGGATGTGAGGCTTTTGCAGAGGTAAACTGAGAAAATACACGAGGAAAACATCAAAAACGAGGGTTGAAGTGATGGGCTTTGTATTACTTTGGGGAGAATCAGGTGAGGCAGCTTAATGCAGGCTGCTGCATTTAAAACTTGGCATCTTCTTCATCCTGTCCTTGATTTCCTCTCAGTATTTGCAGAATCACCCTCAGATATTCCAGCTGAGCCCTGATGGAAATAAGGTCGGCCTGAGGGAAACCCACAAGCTGCTGTTCCAGCTGGATTCTCGTGGGCAGGATCTCCAGAGCCCTCCCCAGAGGAATGATGTGCAGTGGAACTGTGAGAAAACCCCCCCAAGGCCAAGGGCCACTTCTGCTGGGTGCCACTGGTTTGATCTGAACGATTCCAAAGTCCAGCCCATCAAGGAGAAGGATATTGAGAAACAGTTCCAGGGTAAAGAGAGTGCCTACATGCTCTTCTACAGAAAAGCTCAGCTGAAAAGGCCCCCTGAAGGTACACAAAGCTCATCTGCAGTTTGTGGGGGGCTGTTGGGCTTTTTTTGTCCTTTCCAAGCTTTTTTTTCCCCGGTTTTCCTCATAGTGATCATTTGAAAAAAGATTTAAATGGAGATATAAGGAGGTGGTGACCTGTTAATTGGCTGTAGCTGACTAATTTATTTTAGTATGCTCCACAAATAGCAGCAGAGCATCAGCTGAAACAAATACAAATTGTTGCTAATGGCATTTATGTGTTAATTTTCCTTGAAGGAAGGTTGGCTGGAAGGAGTAAAAGCATTGTTTGTTCTTGCAGTTGAGTTTTCTCTATTATGAACATAATTTCTCTGGGTTTTCAGTGATTATTGTACTGTAACGTCTCGTTCTGATCACTTTCCTTGTTTGCCAAACCAGCCTATGTTTTTTTTGTTGCAGCACGAGGAAATCCAAGGTACCAAATTCCTGAGCACCTCCTGAATGAAATGAATGCTGCTAATACAGAGCTGCAAAAAAAGAGGTATTTTGGTGTCACTGTGCCCACCTCACACAGCTTTTATCTGCAGGACTCCCAAGGGATTCAGAAGGGAAGAAACTTCCTTGAGCAGAGTCAGAACTGAAATGGTTCAGTGTCATAGAGGTTAAATGAGGAATATCATTTCTGTATCCACACTCTGCTGGGTCCCAGCCTCCCCCTTAGCAGGCATCCTACAGAATTTTGAGGGAAACAGACTTGCAGTTTCAAATTGTACCATTTTCTGGTGAAAATCACTGCAGTTCTGGGAAGAGAGTGGAATGCAGTATCTTAATTGTGTTTATAGAGGGAGTTCTCCGCTGGGAGGAGGGGGAAGGGCTTGGTTTGCTGTGGATGAACAGATAAATTATGTTCTTTGCCAGAAAGGTGAAGAGCTCGTGGTATTCAGGTTGGACAAAACTTTTTTGCCTTGTGTTGAGGGACACCAGTGCTGATACACCTGAATCACAGTTAAGATACCAAAATACAGACACAAGAGTGACAGTTTTAATGGGATATTTCACACAAGACTGTGGCTACCCCTGGATCCCTGGAAGTGCCCAAGGCCAGGCTGGACAGGGCTTGGAGCAGCCTGGGACAGTGGAAGGTAGAAACCCTGCCCAGGGCAGGGGTTTGGAACTGGATGAGCTTTAAGGCCCTTCCACCCCAAACCATCCTGGGATTCTGTCTCTGAGTGAATTCCACTCCTTTATTAATTTAAATGTTTGCTGCTGCACTGAGCAGGTAGAACCAGATATGGGTGTAAAGGAGGGAGGGGAGGGAATGTGACAGGGAATTTAGCCCTGGGAGGGGATCAGCTCCAGGACAGCTACACAGAAACATCTGCGTGGTCTTAAATTCACCAGTTTGTTGTGTTGTTCTCCCAAAGAGCTGAATGTGACTCAGCAAACAACGGCATTGATTTACATCTCCACCTGAGCTCCTGCTATAAATTCCACAACGGGGCTTTGCATCCTTCACTTTCTTGGAAAGAGAGCGTGGTGGATTTGACTATTGACAGGAGGAAAACACTGGGAGACCTCCGACAGGCAGTGTTCCAGGTACCTGCACTATCAAATAAACTCAAACTTCATTTTTACTCGAGCCACTGCAGCCTTTACAAATGTATTTATGCTGCAATCTTTGCGTCAAGGAGAAATTTTCAACAGGAAATGGAGTTTTAGGAGGCTAAAAACTTAATATGGGTTTACCCAGGAGGAAAGAGTGGCGTGGGGTCTGTTCTTGAAGCCACAAAATTGCTGGAATTTTAACTCTGGAGACTTCAAAGTTCACATGAGCTAATTAATTAATTTGGGCAGCATGTGGATTGACACTTTGCAGAACTCCAGGCTTATTCTTACTATTTCATTTTTTGACAGATTTGTCTTTTCAAGGAGTCACCAGTTAAGTGTCACCACGTGAGCTCGGGAGGCAGGCAGTGACAGCTTTCTGCAGGTTGTAATTTGGAGTGCTGAATTACTGCTCACTGGTGTTTTATATCACTTTTCTGCTTGTTTTTCCCAACCAGATGCTGGAATCTTGGGAAGGGGACATGGTTCTCAGCATGGCCAAGCCTTTACCAGCAGGATTACATCTGTACCAGGTGCTTGATGGTAAGAGCACTGCATGCAGGGCTTCTGTGTTATTGCTGTTTTTTAATTCCTGCAGACATCAGAGATTTCATCTGTGCTGGTAAAAGCACAATAAAGGACACGCTCACAGCTGCTAGGTTCAGCAGAAAGGAGGGAAAAGAGAGAGTTTATTTACATTTCTCATACTTTAGAGGATTCTCAACTCCACAAGGGATTGGAGGACATGGCACTTCCTCCTCAATCCCACTGGAGAAAAAGGATGCTCATCAAAGTTTCTCTTATCACAAAAGGAATGAAAACCAGAAAAGACAGTTAAATAAACATTGGCCATTATTTACATGAAACTGTGTGAAAATTCTCTGACTCCAAAGTTATAACAGAAGGCTTAGCAAAAAACAGGGCAACTTTCATCTATAAACCATCTTGGAGATGTGGATTACTGAACACTCTTCCAGCTCAAACTCACTGTCATTTGAGTTATTTATTTCACTCTTATTAGTGGAAATGAATGATGTTGAGATTTGCTGTGAAATCTATCCTGCCTGTGGATGTTTGCTTTCATAGGATTGGCCTAATAGGTAGAGGAGAGGACAGAAGAGAGGAGCCAGGGTGACATCAAAGGAAAATGTAGGTTAGACTTTAGCGCAGTAGGAATTTTGTGAAGGGAAATGCTCGCATGAAGAGTTCATGAATTTATTAAGGCTATGTCAGTTTTTAAAATCATCATTTTTGTCTCCAGCTTCGCTTTGTTAGACAGTTCCAAGTGTCAGTCTTTAAAAACCTATTCAGTAATGTTTAAATTTTATGTTCTCTGTGGCCAGCTTCAGAAAATGAGTGTTGAACCAGAACGTAACCCAACTCTCCACAAAGTTGACATCAAAATAGAGACACTCAGAGCTACTCTAAATACTCCTCCCCATGCTTCAACAGTCCTTTAAGTGTAGTGACTTTTAAAAACTTGCTGACCCTGTCTGTGTGTTTTGTGGGGAGCAAGAACTTGATGGTTTGCTCCTATTTTTTAGGAGATGAGCTGACCCTGGATGGCATTGGGCTGGCTGATGGAGCAGACATCTTCGTGTGGAATGGCAAAGAGGTAAAGGAACCAAACACCTCCTTCCTTGTCAGCTCTGAAGAGATAAGACTCTGCATGGTTCTCCTTGAAATCCTGTGCTCCTTTTGTAGTTTTCCATCTTCCTTTTAATATTAAGGCTCCTGCTTAACTTGGAAGTGGTTATGAAACAGCATTTTATTCTGTCTCTCTAATGGAATAAAATGCTACTTTTAAGCATTTTTTAAATTGTAAAAATATCCATTTTATTTTGGCTTTTTCAAAAAAAAAAGACACCAAACCACCCAAACATGTAGTAACAGAGTCGTTTTTGTCTTGGTTTGATTTTTGATAGAGTTTTTTTCTATTCCAGCTTTGGTGTCATTAAATTTTCTTCAGCGAGGAGCTGTATTTATTGCTTAGGTTGAATAGCAGAAAGACCAGGTTTTAAAATGTAAAGCCACAATGTTCAGTCACATTTGGGTAATTCTTTAATGTCCTGAGGGGCTAAATTCCTGTGTTCTTGATTTTGCCAAGTGTCCACTGGTTTCCCAGCTGCTGTTACCATGGAGTGGTCGGGGAAGGGACTTAAGGATCTCATTTCACCCCTGCCATGGGCAGGGACACCTTCCACTATCCCAGCTTGCTCCAAGCCCTGTCCAGCCTGGCCTTGGACACTTCCAGGGATCCAGGGGCAGCCCCAGCTTCTCTGGATAACTTTATGCTTTCTTTTCCCAGCACCTCTGGGTTGCTCTGGTTGTTTGTTCAGTAAGGATTTGGTCAGAGGTGGTTGGTTTGTTTCTGAGGGGAGAGCACCCATTTTTTGCCTCAATTCCTCGCTGCCCACTCTCCCCTGTATTTTACGGATCAACCCCACACAAAGCTGCCATTCCTTCCTCCTTTCCTTCTCCCCTTTCCTCAGGTTGGAGGCACCAAGGTGCTGACGGGCCCCGAGCACGAGCCCGTGGTGCTGAACGTGCTGCGGCTGGCCGAGCACAACGAGGGCGGCAAGGGGCAGCACTTCAGCGAGGCCCAGCACGTGTTCTCCTGCAGCACCAGCCTGGGCCAGCTGCACTCCGCCCTGGCTCCAGCCGGAGGCATCATCCTCAAGAACGGCTCGGGAGCAGAGGGAGAAGCCAAGAACTGGGAGGTTTTTTGTGAAGAAGACATGGAGGAGACGGTCCGAGGTGTTGGGCTCAGGGATGGGTGCTCGGTGCTGATCTTAGACAGCCATGACCAGAGGTAAACTTTTTGGTTATAATTAAACAAAAAAAAAAAGCGATTTTGACAAAACCTAGTTCAAATCATGCTAGCAGCATACACTCTTGTAACTAATTATCACTTTGAGCTTATCTGTGTCTGGGAAGACACAATAAAGAGGCTCTCACACCTGCTAGGTTCAGCAGAAAGGAGGGAATAATTTTTATTATTGACATATCTCACATTCTTATACACGTCCCAGCTCCACAAGGGATTGGAGAGCATGTCACTTCTTTCTCAATCCTACTGGAGAAGAAAGATGCTTATCAAACTTTTCTTATCACAAAAGGAATGAAAACCAGAAAATACCGTTAAGTAAACATTGGCTATTATTTACATGAAACTGTGAGAAAGAATCTGACTCCAAGGTTAAAAACAGAAGGCTTAGCAAAAAGCAGGGCAACATTTATCAATACAAGTGTTTTCATCTTAAGATTTGGAGACCAGATTATTTATCAGCTATTAGATTTTTTTTTGCCCTCAAAGTTCAGCATCCTTTGGTTTCCCCTTGTAAAGGGGAAAAACACGTTGGGAACAACTTGTGCTCAGTTGAATCCAAAGCTGCCGGGGCAGATTTGTGGTCTCATGGCACTCTGTGCTCCCTGAGGCCTCTGCTCTGTGAGATGCCATCAACTTTAACTTCTATTTATTTATGTGGGAGCTGTGCTGATGAGTGACGAGCCCTGCCAGTGTGCAGTTTCCCTGTCTCTGACTGTCCTTGCACTGCTCATTCCCACAGCTTTGTCAACGTGGCAAGTGGGAATTTGACTGCCTTCACCTATGACATCAGCTGGCTCCAAGTGAAAAACTTCTGTGGGGTGCAAGAGGAGGAGAAACTCGTTAAAATCACTGCCACTATTGAAACAGTAAGGACTCTGCTTTCCTGAGCACCTTGGCCACTGTGCTTGGCCCAGGGATTAAGTTTTTCCCTGCTGAAAATCCTGCGTAGCTCAGAGTTAAAATCCCTGGGGTGTGTGCAGGTAGCTCCAACCAGTGCAGTGTTTTAGTGTCAGTTTTCTTTTTGGGCCATCCTGTGAGTGGGAGTTGAGGTGGTGTCAGTAACCAAAGCTAAAAGAGGAGGGGAGGATTATTTGCTGCTCTTGGTGCACTGGCACTTGAGCAGGCAGAGGTGTTGGTGGCATTCCAGGCTGGAGCTGTTCATGTCCCTTTTAAGGTCCCTTTTAATGTCCCTTTTAATGTCCCTGTCTTTAGGTGATGTCAGATATCAAAATGAAGGCGATCCGGGAGCTTCAGCTGCAGGAGGAGCTGGGTAAGTGTTCAGCTGCTTTATCAATGTGGTAATGTTCCAATTCACTGGCTTTTTAGGGGGTTTAGTGGTAGAGTTTTCCTTTCAGTGAGAGGGTTAAAGCTGAGGCTGTTGATGGAGGCTCTAGGAGATGTCACAGCGTGAGGCCTCTGAGATAAACATGTTGTAATTAATCTTGAAGGTGTTACATGTCTGAAATTCTGAAATTTATTCCTATTTGAATTTCTTCCTGTTTCTCTCTTCCCTGCCTTTTTTGCTGCAGCAAACGAGAGCTGTCTTAGACCTGTTAGTGGCAATGGGAAACTTCTGTCTCCAGGTAAACTGATTTATTTCATCGCTGTTCCGTAAGAAATTCACTGGGGAGATTTGGAGCCTCTGTTTGTCCTTCCCTGGGAGAAGTACCCACACAGAACTCCAGTGATTCCCAGACTTAATTGAAGCAGTTGTGTGGGGTTTTTTTCAGTTTTAAAGTTAATTAACAGTAATTAATACAAAGATAAGGATTAAGCTTAAATGTTGAGCTTGGTTTTATTCCTTACATCCCCAGTACCACCTGTGCTCCTGATGGGCAGAGCTCAGCGGGAAAGGACCCCCAGCTTTGTTCCTTATAAATCAGAACCTCTCCAGAGGGAGAGCACCCAGGAGAGTTTGAGAGCTGGAATGTGAGAAGGAGAGGGGGAAGCTGGGTTCTTCCAGCTTCCTGAAGAGGAAAAGGCTTGGAGGGAGGAGGGGTGATTGCTGTTTTTATCTCCTTGGCGTGGCATCATAGAGGAGGCAGAGAGAGATTCTTCCCAGAGGAGAGGATCAGCAAAGGAGATTCCAGCTGGTCTGGTGGTGGGGAAGAGGGATTCTCAGTGGGAATGGTGAAACCATGGCCAGGGAGCCCTGGGAGATCTCCTTGCCTTTGCTCTCCTCACGGGACACTCACAGATTTGCTCTCAGAGCTGAGCAAGTGAAGCTCTCCAGAGGGCACTGAAGAGTTTTAGCTTGCTCTAAAGATGCTGAAGTGGATGTTTTTAGAAGCAGCAGCTGCTGATGTTCTCCCTGGTTTTGTCCTCCCCGAAGTGCCTGAGGATTACACAGTGAAGGAGGCGGAGCTGAAGATGGGAAGCTTGCTCGGGCTGTGCCGTGGGAAGGCTCCAACCTCCACTCAGGTACAGAGTGTGGGATGGGAGGAGTGTGCTTTGCTTATCACCATCTCCCGGAGTGGAGCAGAGAAGGAGAGAGAGGCAGCAGGCAGGAAATGTGCAGCGGGATTGATTTTATTTAATTATTTTACGGCTCTTTTATAGACTTATTCCTCATAGTTTATTTGGTCAATTTTCTAACCACCCCTCTTGGGGTGATTGGTCAAACTAGATGCAAAATATTTTCTCTGCTTGTGCTAAAAACAAGTTGCAGGTGTCCATAGTTTACAAAACTGTACAGAAAACTTCCGTGAGACATAGAAGTCTCTCATGGGATAGGAAAAAAGCAAGAAAATTCTTGCAAGCAGCAATTCTGTGTCCACAGAGGAGCCTGGTGCAGGGACTTTCCTAAAGAGAATAAAGGAAAAAAGGGAGATACTGCTCTTGGAATGTGCAAGTTGGAAATATCCCAGAATCCCAGAATGGTTTGGGTTGGAAGGGACCTTAAAGCTGATCCCATTCCACCCCTGCCAAGGCCAGAGACACCTTCCACTACCCCAGGATGCTCCCAGCCCTGTCCAACCTGGCCTTGATGTGCAGGAGAAGGAGTGGTGGTGCATTTCTAGAGACCAGGGGTGGCTAATGAGGATCTGCTGATGGCCATAACTCGACTCTCCTTGCTTTTTGTGCCATTTTTATGCCGTTTGATGACGTTAGTGCTACAGGAATTGTTTTTGCACAATATTTCTCCACTCCCGTATTTATTCCGATTGCATTTGGATTTTCAGCTCTTCCTGTACTTCCTGGTTGGGAGTGACCAAAACTGCAGCCCCGAGAGGGAGATAGTCGTGGAGGAGACTGCCTCAGTCCGAGAGGTAAGGCTGGCTGCTGCCACAGCCCTGCTCCCAAGCTCCTGTGTGATGTTTTTCACCCTCACAGAGTCCATAGAGTTCTTTGTGGCCAGCTTTTGATCTTGAGAAGTTCTGTGCCAGGGCCAGAACAGACGAGAGACGCCTGCCAGTTGGTGTTCAGGGTGTTTATTTTCTGTGTTCAGGGTGTTTATTTTCTGTGTTCAGGGTGTTTATTTTCTGTGTTCAGGGTGTTTATTTTCTGTGATCTCTCCGTGTCTGGAGCTGAGGCCGAAGCGTCCGACAGCTCCGATCCATGGCAGGGCTGCCCCCAGAAGGGCAGTCCCACACCCTTTATACCCTTTTCTTGATCCAACCATTGTTCGCAACGTATAATTATTTATCAGTTTTCACCAATTGATTTCTACCTACTTTGAACATGCAACTTCTACATCAGAGTTTCTTCTACCAATTATTTTTGCTATCGTCACAGCAGAAGATGGAGGAGAGAGAAGAAAGAGGAAGGAGAAGGGGTTCCGCCCCAAATCCTCCATCTTTGACTTCTCAGTCCCCATTACACTAAATTCTACATTTTTGCCCTGTGCTAAAGCAGACTGATTACTTGGTATTTTCTCAGTGTTGCAGTTCTTCTCACAATGTGGGAAGCCTTTTCCATGGACATGGGTCCAGAATAGAATCCTGGGAATCTTGCCCGAGTCCTGAGTCTGCCTGGTGGGGTTCCAAACCCCCCTGGACGGACAGAGGGACACTCTGGGCTGCCACACTCCTGGACAGCATTCCCAACACTCCTGACACCCTTTGCACGGAACTGGAGGTGGAGGAGTTGGGGAGAGCCATGCACGGAGTGAAGGAAGCTCTGGGTGCTGCCAGCCCAGCCAGAAATGGCTGGAAAACGTTGAATTTGCAGCTTTGGTGTTTTTAAAAGGTGCATCTGCAAACTCTGGGGCGCAGTTTGTCAAGTGACAGCACAGATTTAATATTTTACCAGTTTGGGAAAGCTGCCTCAGCTGATGTAGTGAATTTCTTGCCTGAAAACCATCTTGTCCATGAAGGGTTTAATATATACCTCAAATATATCTTGTCTCTTTATATTGTTTTAAGAATTGACCATCACTCTTTATGTCAGAAAATTCTAACATAGATTTGCTGAAAAATTTATTTCCCAGCCTCGGTGTTGACACAACTCTCCTCTGTGTTTATTTTTTTTCAGTGTCTCAATTTAATGCTGGAGAAATCTGGATTATCAGGTTAGTTGTGTTGTTATTTGCATATTTTTAAAATGAATTTTTAGTATTTTCACGACAGCTCTTCCTACCCTAAACCTTGTAAGTTTTTAAATGATCTGTGTGTCATTGTAATGTGAGGAGGGGAAAGAATTCTAAACATCAAGTCTTTATAATACAGCTTTTTATTTATAATGCAGTTTTTTTATTTATAATGCAGTTTTTTATTTATAGTAGTTTTTTTATTTAGAATACAGTTTTTTATTTGTAATACAGTTTTTTATTTGTAATAGTTTTTTTATNCTTGTCCTAGAGTCAAATGATAATTTGACACATGGGAATTCCTTCTCTTTCCTCTGAAACCAGGGAAAACAAGTAGGTAGGTGAGGAAGAGAAATCAATGCAAATAAAAGAAGAATATTTTCATATAGCAAAAGGCCTGGGGAGGGAGGAGAAAGTGATAATCCATTTAGTCAGAGCTGTGTTTAAAAAACAAATAAAAAACAAATAAAGAAAAAGGACCCTTAACACCTCTTAAGAGTTTTGTAATACTTCCCCAGCCTGGCATTACTGACTGATCAGTTTTCTGTGCGTGTCTTTTTGGGTGTTGGCAGGTGACAGCTGGCACTTGAGAAGGCTCGACTGGTGCTACGAAGCAGGGGAAGCACTGAGTCAGGAGGTAAGAGGGTCCTGTTCCAGTCCCTGGGTTCTCTGCTCCTTCCCCTGGGGAGAAAGGCAGCGTGGGCTGGCACGGGTGCTGTGCTTTCTCTCCCTGCAGAATGCCACCCTGAAGGAGCTCAACGTTTGCAGAGGAGACACTTTGGTTGTATCTGAGGGGAAGCTTCCGGAAAAGGTAAAAGGAGAGCGGGCAGTGTCTGGAGACCTGGAATCCCAGGCTGGTTTGGGTCAAAGCCCACCCAGTGCCACCCCTGCCGTGGGTAGGGACACCTCCCACTGTCCCAGGCTGCTCCAAACCCTGTCCAGCCTGGCCTGGAACTGATTATCCTTTGCAAAATTGTAGCATTTTATTTTTTTGTTATTTTTGCACCCCCACCGTGTTCCCCACGACATCACATCCCCAGCTGCCACCTCCACACATGATTTGGACACTTACAGGAGTGCTGACTCCACTTCCCTGAGCATCCTGTTTCCCAGAGTTTAGGTTTAAACAAATCTTTTCTCTCTTCCTGTGCTAAAGGTGAGATTTCTCTGCACAGAACACTTGAGCCACATGGTATTTTCTGTTCCAGGGCTTCCTGAAAATCCCCATCTGGTGGCTGAGGCCTTCAAGCCATAAGAAACGTGGAGAGAATGCACAGGACCAGGTGAATGGGGTGACCTGGAAGATGGATGCTTTGCAGGTGTCTGCTGCAGCAGGTGAGCTCAGCTGGGCTCTGAAAAGAATCATCTGTGGTTGCTCTTGGAGTCAAACCCAAATTTTAATCCCAAGCCTTCAAATCCTTCGGAAACCTAGGAGGGACTGCACAAGTTGGCATCGAGCCACTTAGCAGACAGGTGCAGTTTTGGACATAAATGCTGGATAATCCTATTGTGAGGATGTTCCTCAGCTGGATTTGCTCAAAACCCCACTAAATTTTGTAGCAGGGGTTCTTTGTCAGTCTCTGTACTGAGGGCAGTGACAGTGTCAGAAAGCATCTCCTTCATGAGCACAGAGGTGATTGTGCCAGACTCCTGAAGGCACATTTAATTCCCTTCAGGCTGTGCTGCTTTTTGGGAAGCTGTAAAAGGAGGGATGGGTAAAGCCTGCATAGTGTAAAAGACCTTACATGCAGTATTTCAGCAGTGTTTGTTCTCCTAAAGGTCACATCCAAATCCAAAACCAGCCAGGGCAGGAAGATCAAGTGAGGGTTGAAAAACGACAGGAAAACGAAGTGGAAATAACAGAATTGGAAAATGGGGAACAAACTGATTTTTTTCATTCTGTATTAACAACAACATTCCTCTGGTGCTGAGCTGTGCTGCAGGGCAGGACCCCTCTCCTTGCAGAAGTTTTCTTTGCTTTTTTCTCCTTCTGTCTCAAACCTTTTCTGAGTTTCCCTATCTCCCTCGATGATTTCAGTAGTGGAGCTGAGGGCAATTTAACTTTGCTTGCAGTAGGTTTAACCAATAACTAACAGTATTTATCAATGGGAATAACTGCTCCCAGCTCTGAAATTTGCAGTACAGGAACTGTTTGGAAACTCTTGGGATGTGTTTTACCTGCTGTATGTGCCCATGGCACGGGGTTGGAATGAGGTGGCCTTTAAGGTCCTTTACAACCCAAACCAGGCTGGCATTCCTTGATACTGTGTTTTTTTAAGTGGACTCCAAAAAGCTGGAGGTCAGACCCCTTCTCTAAGTGAAATATGAGCATGCAGTGACTGTTATCGCTCAGGACTATACAAATCATGTTGACTCTTCTGTTATTTGTTTCTTCCTCCTCCCTCTCTCCCCCCTCCTTCAAAGCTCCACCAGAACCCACCCACACGGGCCTGGATCTTTGTTATGCTGGCAGGATAGAGATAGCAGGAGAAGCCTCTCTGGAAGATCTGAAGATGCAGGTTAGATGCTCTCCCGTGTTGGCCAGCATGGCCACGCTGTGACCCCCTGAGCTCTATTAACAGCTCTTCTTTATTTCCTCTTCCCCTGCCTCCAGTCTGTGTGCTATGGTGTTTATGCCATGGTCACTGGTAAGTACTGAGAGCAGCTGGAGCACGTAGCTCAGACACTTCTCAGTGTCCCTGCTGTCCCCATCCTCCCTGTGCTGTGTCCTGGCCTGCGGGAGCCTCGTTGCACTCAGCTGAAACTCTGCCTTGCAGCCTTTCTCTTCCCTTCACACTGTCAAACCTCTCACACATAACAAGCACCTCCTGAAAAGCCACTTTGCCGTTCCCACGTTGTTGCTGTATCAGTTTTCTGCATCTTTTTTAAAGTTTTATTTCTGTATGTGGAACCTGATGAGTAAAGGATTGCTTTGGGGTGTGCGGGTTGT
>VYXC01003879.1:41173-53406 GCA_013397175.1 Platysteira castanea
AGGGACACCTCCCACTGTCCCAGGCTGCTCCAAACCCTGTCCAGCCTGGCCTGGAACTGATTATCCTTTGCAAAATTGTAGCATTTTATTTTTTTGTTATTTTTGCACCCCCACCGTGTTCCCCACGACATCACATCCCCAGCTGCCACCTCCACACATGATTTGGACACTTACAGGAGTGCTGACTCCACTTCCCTGAGCATCCTGTTTCCCAGAGTTTAGGTTTAAACAAATCTTTTCTCTCTTCCTGTGCTAAAGGTGAGATTTCTCTGCACAGAACACTTGAGCCACATGGTATTTTCTGTTCCAGGGCTTCCTGAAAATCCCCATCTGGTGGCTGAGGCCTTCAAGCCATAAGAAACGTGGAGAGAATGCACAGGACCAGGTGAATGGGGTGACCTGGAAGATGGATGCTTTGCAGGTGTCTGCTGCAGCAGGTGAGCTCAGCTGGGCTCTGAAAAGAATCATCTGTGGTTGCTCCTGGAGTCAAACCCAAATTTTAATCCCAAGCCTTCAAATCCTTCTGAAACCTAGGAGGGACTGCACAAGTTGGCATCGAGCCACTTAGCAGACAGGTGCAGTTTTGGACATAAATGCTGGATAATCCTATTGTGAGGATGTTCCTCAGCTGGATTTGCTCAAAACCCCACTAAATTTTTTAGCAGGGGTTCTTTGTCAATCTCTGTACTGAGGGCAGTGGCAGTGTTGGAAAGCATCTCCTTCATGAGCACAGAGGTGATTGTGCCAGACTCCTGAAGGCACATTTAATTCCCTTCAGGCTGTGCTGCTTTTTGGGAAGCTGTAAAAGGAGGGATGGGTAAAGCCTGCATAGTGTAAAAGACCTTACATGCAGTATTTCAATGGTGTTTGTTCTCCTAAAGGTCACATCTAAAATCAGCCAGGGCAGGAAAATCAAGTGAGGGTTGAGAAAGGACAGGAAAACCAAGTGGAAATAACAGAATTGGAAAATGGGGAACAAACTGATTTTTTTCATTCTATATTAACAACAACATTCCTCTGGTGCTGAGCTGTGCTGCAGGGCAGGACCCCTCTCCTTGCAGAAGTTTTCTTTGCCTTTTTCTCCTTCTGTCTCAAACCTTTTCTGAGTTTCCCTATCTCCCTCGATGATTTCAGTAGTGGAGCTGAGGGCAATTTAACTTTGCTTGCAGTAGGTTTAACCAATAACTAACAGTATTTATCAGTGGGAATAACTGCTCCCAGCTCTGAAATTTGCAGTACAGGAACTGTTTGGAAACTCTTGGGATGTGTTTTACCTGCTGTATGTGCCCATGGCACGGGGTTGGAATGAGGTGGCCTTTAAGGTCCTTTACAACCCAAACCAGGCTGGCATTCCTTGATACTGTGTTTTTTTAAGTGGACTCCAAAAAGCTGGAGGTCAGACCCCTTCTCTAAGTGAAATATGAGCATGCAGTGACTGTTATCGCTCAGGACTATACAAATCATGTTGACTCTTCTGTTATTTGTTTCTTCCTCCTCCCTCTCTCCCCCCTCCTTCAAAGCTCCACCAGAACCCACCCACACGGGCCTGGATCTTTGTTATGCTGGCAGGATAGAGATAGCAGGAGAAGCCTCTCTGGAAGATCTGAAGATGCAGGTTAGATGCTCTCCCGTGTTGGCCAGCATGGCCACGCTGTGACCCCCTGAGCTCTATTAACAGCTCTTCTTTATTTCCTCTTCCCCTGCCTCCAGTCTGTGTGCTATGGTGTTTATGCCATGGTCACTGGTAAGTACTGAGAGCAGCTGGAGCACGTAGCTCAGACACTTCTCAGTGTCCCTGCTGTCCCCATCCTCCCTGTGCTGTGTCCTGGCCTGCGGGAGCCTCGTTGCACTCAGCTGAAACTCTGCCTTGCAGCCTTTCTCTTCCCTTCACACTGTCAAACCTCTCACACATAACAAGCACCTCCTGAAAAGCCACTTTGCCGTTCCCACGTTGTTGCTGTATCAGTTTTCTGCATCTTTTTTAAAGTTTTATTTCTGTATGTGGAACCTGATGAGTAAAGGATTGCTTTGGGGTGTGCGGGTTGTTGCTCAGGAAGGTCTGGCTCAAACTTTGGCCAGAAACTAAAATATCTTTCTATGGTTTTAATACACTAAAAACCAAACCAAAACAAGCAAAACACTCCAAAAGAAAAGACTAAACCCCAAACCCACAAGAATGTATAACCCAGTCCTATCAAAAGGCGCTGTGTGGTTTAATCACTTGATTGTTCCACTTGGGCTGCATGGGGAAGGATCTCTCCCCTGGTTCTGCTCCATACCAACACTTTTTTTTGGGTGTGACTTCAGTTTTGGGCTCTGCCAGGCAGCTGCTGTGGAAAACTGTTTGCAGCTTGAACAAGGAGAACTGGCTGAGCATGGGGAAGTGTTGTGTCCTTGGGAAGGGCTTAGAGGAGCTCAGCACTTGGCCAGAGACTGGGGCAGCAGTTCCAGGAGCCTCATTCCCTCCCAGTTGTTCAAATTTTGGTTAAAGAAAAGAAATTGGGTACTTTGGAAATGGAAGTTGAGAGTTGTTGAGAGGGAGGGAAATCCAACTCACTTTGAGGTTGAAAAGTGAATATTTTGGTCATAGCCACAAGCAACAGCTGGTGTGGAATAAATCTCAATACCTTCTTTGAGAGTTAATCTAGTGGTTTTCTCTTTTCCCAAGGAGGCTTGGCTGCTAAAATCATTGACAAAGCATTTCTGTTTTTCAGGCTCTGACCTTACCCTGCTGCCAGGAGCAGGTTGTGCCCCTGCCCTCGTTCCTCAGAGCTTGGACAGTGGACAGCAAACGCCCCGGGAAGCTCCTCCGGGACAACAAGCAGAGACTCAGGTGGGTTTCCTGGGGAATGTGCAGCAGGCTGGGTGTGGGAGGGATTATGGGGAAACAGATCAGCTCAGTTTGGGCTGGAAAGGATCTGAGAGATGAGCAGTGCCACCCCTGCCATGGCAGGGACACCTCCCACTGTCCCAGGCTGCTCCCAGCCCCAGTGTCCAGCCTGGCCTTGGGCACTGCCAGGGATCCAGGGGCAGCCACAGCTGCTCTGGGCCCCCTGGGCCAGGGAACAATTCCTGCCCAAGATCCCATCCATCCCTGCCCTCTGGCACTGGGAAGCCATTCCCTGTGTCCTGTCCCTCCAGCCCTTGTCCCCAGCCCCTCTCCAGCTCTCCTGGAGCCCCTTTAGGCCCTGGCAGGGGCTCTGAGCTCTCCCTGGAGCCTTCTCCTCTCCAGGTGAGCACCCCCAGCTCTCCCAGGCTGGCTCCAGAGCCGTGTAGACAATCTCTGTTCTGTTTTCAGTGACTACAGGCTGGGTGCCCGAGTGGAAATCTGCATAGAACCCTTGCAAGAAGAAGAGAATTTGGGGTAAGAGCTCAAGATCCTTATTTCTCTTCCTTCTTACAGCTCTGCATTTGAGGGGAGCCCTGAGCAGCTTTTAACTTCAGGGCTCTCCGGATGGGGGAAAACCTTGGAAGTTGTCTATTATTTTCCACAAACAAAGTGAGGGAGGGCAGGAGGGAGTGAAAGCTGGGAATTCTGAAGGCATGGCTCAAAGATTGTTCTCTCATCCTGCTTCAGCCCCCACGAGCTGCTGCTGCGAGTCCAGATGGGAATACCAGGAGAGAGGGACTACTCCGACTCCCGGGATTTGGTGTGGGATATCTCCAAGGAATGCACCACCTGGGCTCTGAGGCAAAGAGTGGCTTCTCACTATTGTCTCCCTGTAGATAAAATTGAAATAGCCAAATACTTCCCTGAGAGATTTGAGTGGCTGCCAATATCTAGCTGGGTAAGATGGGGAATGACAGAATCCAACAGTTGTTGGAGAGGAGCACGTGTTGGTTTGGGCTGCAGTGCCTCAGGGATTGTATTTAAGGGGAATTCCAAACTCTTCTGCCTTGGTTTTGTTCAGACACAGCAAATCTCCAAGAGGAAAAGGAGGAAAAAGCAGGAGAGTTTGCAGTCAGCACCTTACCACCTGAAGGATGGAGACATCATTGGGGTGAAGGTAAATTACCTTGGGTTTAATTGCTCATGAGGAGTAGGTTCAGACCCTGTCCCCTTTGCAGTATCTTCATTTATTCCTGGTTTTCTCTCTCCCTGCTGCATTTCTCAGGGTACTGGGACCTGGGTTTGGATGCTGCATTGTGTTGATAGGATATTTCTTGCTGCTGCTGCTTTTTGTTTTTCTCCTGGATCTTTTCTCTTGCCCTCATTTTGTTGACTTGTTTTTTTTTCCGAATTCTGAGTAAAACCCAAGGAAGTGCCTTTAGAAATCACATTATAGATATCAACCTGATATCAACAGTTGATAACTGCTACATGTTACAAATTACTGAATTATGACAGTTCTGTTTGATGGTGTGGAAAGGAATCACCCAGCATTGAGCTCTGAGCTAGCAGTAAGGCTTAGTTAGAAGGAAGGAACATTCTGGCTGGGTTTTAGAGCAGTAGGAGCAAAATGTGATGTCCTGTCCTGCTGTTTGAGCCCTTTGGAAGAAACCCATCCCTGGAAGTGTTCCTGGCTGGGTTGGACAGGGCTCAGAGCAAGCTGGGATAGTGGAAGGTGTCCCTGCCCATGGCAGGGGGTGGGACTGGATCATCTTTAATATCCGTTCCAACTCATACCACTGCAGTTCTAATTAACTTGAAATTAATTGGTGCAAAACTGGTCGAAAGAAACAATCTGGAAATTTATTGTGTCAGTTGAGGAACAGCTGGGTTTTCGTTTGACCTTCTGACTTGGATCTCTCAAATCCTTTTCCACAACAGAACCTTCTCCTTGATGACACCAAGGACTTCAGCACCGTGAGGGACGACATTGGCAGAGAGAAACAAAGGCAGCTGGCACTGGAAAAGAGGAAAAGGTAGTGAGCGTTTAGTTTGTTTTTCTGTAGAAATATGCAAAGCGTTTGCTGCTTTTCAGAGCAGCCCCTGGATCCCTGGCAGTGCCCAAGGCCAGGTTGGATGGGGCTTGGAGCACCCTGGGGTAGTGGAAGGTGTCCCTGCCCGTGGTGGGGAGTGGAATGAGATGTCCTGAAGGTCCCTTGCAACCCAAACCATTCCATGCTTCAGACTAATTGGATATTTGGATAATTTCTGAGGCCAGTGGTAGCTGGGTGCTGTCAGAGCTCACAGTTCCCATAATCCTGAAGGGAGCACTTGGATAATTCAAATTCCTGGCTCTCTGTCCCCACTCTGAGCCTGGTGGGTTTTTCTCGTGGAGGTGAGAATGACCCCCTTGGCTGGCCTGGCCTTGCACAGGCTGTTCACAGCTCCCTGGAGCTCAGGCTTCAGGCCAGGCTCACCCTGCTGAGGCCCAGCACCAAACATGAACCCTGTTATTTCTGGTTTCCAGCCGCCAGGAGCGTGCCCAGGATCCCTTTTTCCCCGAGGAGAAGCTCCCCACGAAGCCCCGCAAACCAGAAGTGGCTCTTTCCATCAACGTGGGTGTGTTCAGATAGCACCGGGAGCTGCTGTGCCCACACCACCCTGTACTAACCTGGCCTGCAGGACCTCAGCTCCAGCAGCAAGAGGGGCTTTCCCAAAGCGTCTTCGAGGATCCCTGAGGAAAAACTTGGCTGTAGGATGCAGGATAATTCCAATTTTCTTCTGCTCTCTCTTGGGGAAGTGCTTTAAGGTCCCTTGCTCAGTGTGGTACTTACTCTCAGGCTGAGTAAATGCACTTTATGTAGGAGGAAAAGGATTAATCTATTGTATAACCCCTCGGTGACTCTTTTGTCATCACCCTAAATGCTTCGTTGGGTCAGGTCTGACCCCTTGCACCATCACTACTGAGATTCAGTGCAGTCAGAATCATCTCTTTTTAGAATTTGCTCCCAGCTGTGATCACTGAAGTTACTGCTGATACCAGAACTTGCTTTTCTCTCTTTACCTACAAACCTGTGTCTGCAGGAGCTGGGGTCAGCCTTAAGAAATGAAGGAAATGTGGAAATCTCTGAACAAAGTGTAGGAAATCGGCCCAAAAAAGAGCAGATCCAGGAGCTGTCAAGATGTAAAACCTGGAGACCTTTTGTGATACAAGAGGAACAAGAGGGAAGTAATCTTACACTTTGAAGTTTCTAGGGCTTGTTTGGTTGCCCATAAACTTCATTTTGCAGTTTCTAGGGCTTTTTTGTTGGCCCTAAAACAAAACGGTTGGAAAAAATGGGCAGATCTGATGTTTGATCTTCAGTGGGTTTTACTGCACTCAGGAAAAAGGCTTGTATTTATTGTCAGTGCTCCTCTTCAGAGGAACTTCCCTCATTTCTCATCTTTCCAGCTGTTCTGATATTGTTTGAGGTTGGAGAACAGGTTTCTCTGGGTGTCCTGAGCTGATTTCCAGCCTCTGTGAGAGCAGGGGGTGTGAGCAGCTCACAGCTCAAAGGTTCTGAAGCATTAACTCCAAAGTGAGCCTGATTATCCTTAATTAAATCTGTGATAATGAGAGGACAAAACACAAGCTGCTTTTGGGGGCTGCAGGAAATATTTGACCTATTTGGTGTAGATTTTGTAGTGGGAGCTGCCAGTTCAGTCGATTCCTCAAATTTTGGCTAAGGTGGGATTTTTCATGTACCTTTTATAGGTTAACAATAAATATTCTGGTATCTCAGACAACAGAAAGATAAAAACTGACACTCAGCTATCAGCAAAAAGGTGAAAAGCACCACGAAACACACGATTATTATTTATTTCTGTGCATATCTTTCATATCCAGCAGGTGCTCCTGTGCTTTTTGGGGCTGATTCTCTGCAGGAAGGGGCTGTTCAGTGTCCACACTCACTTGAATCCTGAAAAATCCCAGTTTCATGGGTGCATTTTCTGCCCCGGGGGAGGGCAGCGGATGTTTTCCCATCTCAATTTGTGTCGCCTTCTTTCCATACCGGGTGTTTTTGGGAGCCTGGGTTTCCAGCAGGGATCAGAGGTGCTGATTCCAAAGGTTTGTGTTTCCAGGTGGCTCCAGCCCGTTGGATTTATTTGCTGTCACTTCAGTTCCTCTGGTTCTTGCTGGAGAGCTGGACTGAGCTCAGCCTTCCCTCTCTGGTCTCTCCCTGAGAACACCAAGTTTGGAGAAATTGAAATGCAAATTCCAAGTGGGAATTTTGTGCCTTTGTTCAAGTGTAATGTAGCAGCGGCTGCACTGAACCAATCTTGGATTATTTCTAATGTTGGCTCAAAATGCATTTTTTTTTTCCTTAAAACTCTTGTGGGCCATTCCACAGTGAGAGAGTTCACAGAAAATGGGGCTGGGGAGAGGAAACACCTTTTGAAAATGGAGCCTGTGTGACTCCACGGGTTCTGAAGGTTCTTGGCAAAGCCTGGAAAAGCTTTCATCTTTATTTTTCAAGTGTTCTTCACACAATAAAATGTCATTTCTATCTGCCTAGGTGCTTGGTCTGTGGGTGTCTCACTGGTTGGAAATGGTGCAGACTGGTTTCTGGCAGCAGTATTATTTAACTTTAATTTTCCAGCGTTCCTGAACCACCATTCCCATCTCTGGGTGAGGTTTGCCCATTCCTCGTGGCTCTTGTCTCTTCCTGAGGCTCCTGGCTTGGTCCTGGCCTTGGGCTCTGTGTGCAGGAGCAGCTTTGCTTCATCCCATGTTTGCAGTCACTATGGAGAAAGCACTGGAGACACTGAGGATGGCAGGGAAGGTTCCTCCATCAGGAAGAATCAAATTAAATTAATCAAATTAAAGCCACTCTGGAGCCCCAGACTTACACAAAGCCTTGGGATATTTTTTTAATCCCAATTTGAATGAGGAGTTTTGACTGGTTATCTTGTTTTGACTGGAATTAGCAATTAGCTCCTAGAAAATATTAAGCCACTTCCTGGGAAATTTGTTATTTTTAGGTTTTTGGTGGTTTTTTTTTTCCTTTTTCCTCCTTTCTCTTGGTCATCTGGCTCATCCCAGCTTGCTCAGACCTTGAAGAAAATGCAATCCTTTCTGTGTTGTAAAAGGAGGCAGCCAGGAGCAGCCCTTAGGAATAATCCCAGTCCTGGAATACAGGTGTCTGAACCTCGGTTTAATGGAAGTATATTGATTTATGCAGCATCTGTGCAGGGTTTCTGCAGGTTCCTTAGGGGTGGGCTGCCCGTGGCAGGGGGTTGGGATGAGAGGGGCTGTGAGGTCCCTTCCAATACAAACCATGCTGGGATTCTGGGTGTGGAGACTGAGATTTCCAGGGACGGGGAAATCTCCCAGAGCTGAGCTGAGAGATTCCCACAACCCTTCTCAACATCCTTCCTGATGGTGAAGAATTCCTGGCATTTCCAGGAATTAGCAGGGTTAGATGGGATATTGAGAAGAAATTCTTCCCTGTGAGGGTGGTGAAGTGTGTCNTTGGCTCAAAAAAGAGCAAATCCAGGAGCTGTCAAGATGTAAAACCTTTTGTGATACAAGAGGAACAAGAAGGAAGTAATCTTACACTTTGAAGTTTCTAGGGCTTGTTTGGTTGCCCATAAACTTCATTTTGCAGTTTCTAGGGCTTTTTTGTTGGCCCTAAAACAAAACGGTTGGAAAAAATGGGCAGATCTGATGTTTGATCTTCAGTGGGTTTTACTGCACTCAGGAAAAAGGCTTGTATTTATTGTCAGTGCTCCTCTTCAGAGGAACTTCCCTCATTTCTCATCTTTCCAGCTGTTCTGATATTCTGTGAGGTTGGAGAACAGGTTTCTCTGGGTGTCCTGAGCTGATTTCCAGCCTCTGTGAGAGCAGGGGGTGTGAGCAGCTCACAGCTCAAAGGTTCTGAAGCATTAACTCCAAAGTGAGCCTGATTATCCTTAATTAAATCCGTGATAATGAGAGGACAAAACACAAGCTGCTTTTGGGGGCTGCAGGAAATATTTGACCTATTTGGTGTAGATTTTGTAGTGGGAGCTGCCAGTTCAGTCGATTCCTCAAATTTTGGCTAAGGTGGGATTTTTCATGTACCTTTTATAGGTTAACAATAAATATTCTGGTATCTCAGACAACAGAAAGATAAAAACTGACACTCAGCTATCAGCAAAAAGGTGAAAAGCACCACGAAACACACGATTATTATTTATTTCTGTGCATATCTTTCATATCCAGCAGGTGCTCCTGTGCTTTTTGGGGCTGATTCTCTGCAGGAAGGGGCTGTTCAGTGTCCACACTCACTTGAATCCTGAAAAATCCCAGTTTCATGGGTGCATTTTCTGCCCCGGGGGAGGGCAGCGGATGTTTTCCCATCTCAATTTGTGTCGCCTTCTTTCCATACCGGGTGTTTTTGGGAGCCTGGGTTTCCAGCAGGGATCAGAGGTGCTGATTCCAAAGGTTTGTGTTTCCAGGTGGCTCCAGCCCGTTGGATTTATTTGCTGTCACTTCAGTTCCTCTGGTTCTTGCTGGAGAGCTGGACTGAGCTCAGCCTTCCCTCTCTGGTCTCTCCCTGAGAACACCAAGTTTGGAGAAATTGAAATGCAAATTCCAAGTGGGAATTTTGTGCCTTTGTTCAAGTGTAATGTAGCAGCGGCTGCACTGAACCAATCTTGGATTATTTCTAATGTTGGCTCAAAATGCATTTTTTTTTTCCTTAAAACTCTTGTGGGCCATTCCACAGTGAGAGAGTTCACAGAAAATGGGGCTGGGGAGAGGAAACACCTTTTGAAAACGGAGCCTGTGTGACTCCACGGGTTCTGAAGGTTCTTGGCAAAGCCTGGAAAAGCTTTCATCTTTATTTTTCAAGTGTTCTTCACACAATAAAATGTCATTTCTATCTGCCTAGGTGCTTGGTCTGTGGGTGTCTCACTGGTTGGAAATGGTGCAGACTGGTTTCTGGCAGCAGTATTATTTAACTTTAATTTTCCAGCGTTCCTGAACCACCATTCCCATCTCTGGGTGAGGTTTGCCCATTCCTCGTGGCTCTTGTCTCTTCCTGAGGCTCCTGGCTTGGTCCTGGCCTGGGGCTCTGTGTGCAGGAGCAGCTTTGCTTCATCCCATGTTTGCAGTCACTATGGAGAAAGCACTGGAGACACTGAGGATGGCAGGGAAGGTTCCTCCATCAGGAAGAATCAAATTAAATTAATCAAATTAAAGCCACTCTGGAGCCCCAGACTTACACAAAGCCTTGGGATATTTTTTTAATCCCAATTTGAATGAGGAGTTTTGACTGGTTATCTTGTTTTGACTGGAATTAGCAATTAGCTCCTAGAAAATATTAAGCCACTTCCTGGGAAATTTGTTATTTTTAGGTTTTTGGTGGTTTTTTTTTTCCTTTTTCCTCCTTTCTCTTGGTCATCTGGCTCATCCCAGCTTGCTCAGACCTTGAAGAAAATGCAATCCTTTCTGTGTTGTAAAAGGAGGCAGCCAGGAGCAGCCCTTAGGAATAATCCCAGTCCTGGAATACAGGTGTCTGAACCTCGGTTTAATGGAAGTATATTGATTTATGCAGCATCTGTGCAGGGTTTCTGCAGGTTCCTTAGGGGTGGGCTGCCCGTGGCAGGGGGTTGGGATGAGAGGGGCTGTGAGGTCCCTTCCAATACAAACCATGCTGGGATTCTGGGTGTGGAGACTGAGATTTCCAGGGACGGGGAAATCTCCCAGAGCTGAGCTGAGAGATTCCCACAACCCTTCTCAACATCCTTCCTGATGGTGAAGAATTCCTGGCATTTCCAGGAATTAGCAGGGTTAGATGGGATATTGAGAAGAAATTCTTCCCTGTGAGGGTGGTGAAGTGTGTCTGTGAAAACACAATAGGTTCAGCAGAAAGGAGGGAAAGGAGAAAGTTTATTTACAATCGACATGTTTTATAAGATTCTCAGCTCCACAAGGGATTGGAGGACGTGCCACTTCCTCTTCAATCCCACTGGAGAATAAAGGTGCTCATCAAACTTCCTCTTATCACAAAAGGAATGAAAAACAGAATAGACAGTTAAGTAAACATCAGCTATTGTTTACATAAAACTGTGTGAAAAAGAATTCTGACTCCATATTATACACAGAAGGCTTTAGCAAAAACAGGACAACAGTGAAGCCCTGGCACGGGCAAAATCTGGGGTATAAACTGCTTTTTGTAGAGACCCAGGCCTCCTGAAAGTTCCCTTTTCAGTTCTGGGGGGATAGATCCACACCACAACTCCAGGAATGCTTTATTCCATTGCTTCAGCAGGATCACAGAGCATCCACAATTGGGAGGGGCTCACAAGTCCAAATTGCTCTTGCTGCTTCCCAGTTTATTTCTGATGAATTAAATCAAACTCTAATGGCTGGAAAGTTCTGGATCCCGCCCCTCAGGAGCAGGCAAAGCTTGGAGGAAAAGGCAGCTGCTGGCTATTCCTGCTTGTGGTGGTGGTGATGAAATGCTCCAAACAGCAGGTTTCTGTGCTTCCCTTCAGCTCCACAGGGATTTATGGGGATTTGATGTGTTCCTAGCTTTTGGTTCTCTGGTTAAATGGAGCTGTGCTTCCTCGGGGTGCCTCTGCAGGAAAAGGAGCACAGCAGAGGCCGAATTTAAACTCAGCCCGAGATTCCTCCCCAGGCACCTCAGATGCTTTGTAGAGAGTCAGTGGAAAAACCCAGATAAACCACACCAATCCAAAACAAACATCCCTCGTCCCCAGAGCAGCTTCTTCCCAGTCTTCGTGCTTCCTCTGAGACTTCTTCCACTGCCCTTGGATGTGGAAGCTGTCAACAACTCCTCTTCTTCCCAGGATCACCAGAGCCTGTCTGGGAACCTCCTCAGCAGTGGGCTGAGAAAAAGGTAAAACTCGCTTCCCCCGAGCACCTGCTGGCAGGAGCCCCGGTGTAATGAGCCGCTGGGCATGGAAGTGTCTGCTTCCCTTCCGCTGGAAAGATTTCCCTGCCTGCACTAAGACCAGGCAGGTTTGCTTGGTAATGTCTCTCAATTCCCAAATCTGATTCTTTACACAAGGGTGTGAGTTGGAATGGAATGGGTGATCCAGTCCCATTCCCTGCCATGGCAGGGACACCNATCCCGGTTCGAGCCCGCGCCCGGCCCGGTCATGAACGAGGCGGTGTCGCGGAGGACGCGGGAGACGCTGGGGCAGGTGATCCGCAAGCCGCCGCTCACCGACGCGCTGCTGAACAAGCCGCCCTTCCGCTACCTGCACGACCTCATCTCCGAGGTGGGTGCGTGGGTGTGAGAGTGAGGGAGGGGACGCCTGAGGGGACCCTCGGCGCTGGGGTGGCACTCGCAGGTCGCTGCTGCAGGGGGGTGCCTGCAGTGTGGAGTAAATCGCGGGGACTGGGGGTGGG
>VYXC01003880.1:445-23958 GCA_013397175.1 Platysteira castanea
AAACAGACCAGAGCAATGCAGAGGGGAGGGACTGAACAGAAAGAGCATCTAGAGATGTGTAACTGAGATGAGCAAGAAACTTGGAGATACACATATGGTAAAGTTATGAAGATAAATGGGAAAAAATAACAAATGTTAAGCATTTTCTTCCCTTTCAAAAGAGATGAAGAAAAACTATATGTATTGAACAAGCAAGTACGTTGATAATAAACCTGCTGAAGATTCCAAACTTTGGGATTAACCCTGCAGCCTCACTGATAGAGTACTCTTAAAAGTCTGTCTCTTCCGGAGAACCTTTGGCATTAATGTTCTACTGTGGATTTGTTTTCCTTTGCAATAGGTATCACGGGGAAGGTGAAGGTAAGAAATACTGCCCGAAACAGATGTAAAATGAAAGTCACACAAACTTGTTTCATATTTCAGGTTCAAAACCACTTCTGTCTCTCTTCTTTCAAAAGGGCTAATTCAAAAGATTAGTCCTTGTGATGATTCAAACTGTAGTGGGGGAAGTTCTTACACCATGTAACCATCTAAAATAACAAATTATTTTGTATCAGCTAATAGTCCAGTTCTAGCAGTTGTTTAATAAGGTAGATAAGTCAGAGGACAAAGATAATCTTTGACAGAAGTTATCCAGAGAACATTCAAAGGATATAAAAGAGGTCTGTTCCCTTTTCTACTTTTATTGCAATGAAATTTGTGGTTAGCACTGCATGTCATCCCCTGACCTTGAGTTTAGAACTGAATCGTCTCTCTCTGCTCTGACCATTACCAACTTCTCCTCAAGCACCTTGTTAAAACCTGCTTATTCTTTAAAAACGTGGTGGACCAAACCCATTTTAACAAATAAGAAAGAATCAGTCTTAATCAATATACGAGAACAGTTAAAGAAGAGGCATTAACCCTTAAAAATATAGAATAACAGAGTTGTTTTAATCCCTAGATCACAGAAAATGCTCTGATTAACAGCATGATGAAATATTGAAACAGGTGAAAATCCCAGTCCTTAAGCTAAGAAACTGGTTCGTCTGGAACTTGGCTTCTGAGTTAAACTTATTTTCTTTATCAACATTTCTATGGACATTTCTCTCCAGCAAAACATCACTTCCCAAACGGTTCTTAGCCCCATGAATTACATCACAAACATACATTAAAATACTTTATTCTGTCTGTACATATATTTATGCGTATCTATCTATCTACACTAAAATAAAACATTTTGTTTTCATGATCCCAAGAGATGTTGCATTGTTTCCTCTATATATAGCAGCTGCAATTTTAAGTGTTGCAAACTGGTGGTTTATATAGTGGTTAATATAACCTCTCCAGATTTTTCCATCACCTTTCTCAGGACATACTGTTATTTTTCCACTGTGCAAGATTTTTTTCTGAGCATGGCATAGGTATATCTTACCTAATATTGAGCAGAGAAGAATGTTCCTATTTTTTAAAATGAAAAGATACCAGATGTCTCAAATCCATTTTCAAAATCACTGTTGTATTCAGTGTGCATTGCTAGAAGGCTCTATAAACTGTAAAATCATTGAAATAATTGCTTATTCTTTATAGGTATTAAAAACAATTCAGTACATTATTTATATCATCTAGAGCCAAAAGGCAGTAATATATCATTTAGCCTGACATTTTCAGTAACATCCACCATGAGATTTCAAATATACCTCAGTCTATTAAGTGATGTAATAAAGGCAATGTTGTGCATGAAAAGTTTGAGAATATAAATCTTTGGCTTTGATAAATGATGACATTGTGGACCATCTTTTAATGTTGCTTAGTTCTCTTGTACTGAAAGGTCAAATCAAAACCGATGTGAGGATACTGGATACAAAGGGCACAGTATAGCTGAAAATTTTCACAACTGAAAAAGATACAGAATATTTTATCCAAATCTTTTATACCTACACATTCAATCAATTTCAAGTTCTAACAGCTTATAAACACATGCTTATCCAGGGAATTTTTTTACAGTTTTTTAATTATGGAAAATAGTATAGGGATCCAGAGTTTTAAATTCTAAAGCACATGTATCAGTATAGCCATTTAACCTGTGATTCTTAGTAAAGGATTTTAGAAGTACTTTGTACTAAAAAAAATTAGGAAACCTTGGGGAAGAGAAAACAAGCTCTATGTCAATTTCAGTGAAGTTTGTGAGAAGTGCTTCTTAGTGTGGAGAGAACTAGAGCAGTAGGCATTAATATGGTACCATAGCAGGAGCTGAGTGGAGAAAGTGGAAATTTTTTGTGGTAATCATCTTTTATTTAAAGGCATTGGTCTCCTATATGTCTGAAGTTAGCATATGAACAGATACAGACTTTCATAGGGACTTTCCTTACACTGGGTCGTATTTTCTGCTGACAGCTGTTGAAATTATGAGGTCATTTGATAAAACTTCACTGCTGAAATGAAGATGTGAATTCAATGCAACGTGTGGAAATAGGGTGAAATATTTTGAATTTCCAAGAAAAAAAAAAATAAGAAGGAAGTCTTAATGGTCTTCCTTGATCTGACAATCAGGGAAAGAATTTATTTGTTAATGTAAATGGAGGCAGGTACAGAAAGGAAAATATAATATGAGTTTTCAATGTTGTAGTCAAAAAAGGGGATGAGTTTGACCAAATATGCATTCTAAAGCAAACAATTAAGCATGTTAAAGGAACAAAGGCTGGAGGGTGGGGGGTGTGGAAATGAAGGTGCTAATAATTCAGATAAAACAGAAGTGTGAAAAAATCACAGAGGGAAAGGAAAACATCAGGGAAAAAGACAACCAGAGATAAAGACTGTGAGAAATGGGGGTTTTTATTAAATGTATTAGAAGACTAGGAATTCTTTCAGAATAGGCTCACTTAGTTGCAAAACGGAAGGCTAAAAACAACCAACCACTGGCTTCCTCTGTTAAGGTCTTCCAGAGGTTCATGACCCTAGCTTCTGAAAAGGATCTATATTATTTTTTTCTGATATGGATGCATCTGATACCTAGCCACTAGTTCTCAACAAGGGTGTATTTTTAAGCATCTAAGATCTTCCATCTTTGAAGACACTGAAGTTTATTATCATATCCTAGTCTTCTGTTTCCTAAATATATTCACAAGCTTAGTTTATTAAGCCATTAAAGATTTTTGCTATAAGGCTTTTCCTAACCCACAAGTACTTTCTGTAACTCTTTTCTACACCCTTTACAATAAGACACAGACTAAGAATCCCTGGAAATGGACTCATCTTACCCATCTGAATAATTTAATGTCAGACGGAATGACCTAAAATATTGAAAAATCCTGGTGTTAGCTGAATAGATAATCTGTTTATATAAGGGATATCAACTAATATAGTAGAACACCAAAAATAAAAAGCAACAGTGTTATTAAAATACATTATTATTATTCAGTTATTATAAATCATTAGACAAAATCACTCACATTTTGAAATTTCCTGGAATAATTTCACAGAAGAATTCAGCAGTCATTAAGACTCATTTCAGAGGAGCAGAATTATGACGGTGATTGTAAATACTAAAAAGAAAGCCTTTGCCAGTACTTCATCAAAACTGCGAAATATTACGTGTTGTAGATTGGTCCATATGATATTGGTCTTATGATATAAATCCCAAAGAAGTACTTGCAATCTGGTTCTAAATGTTTGAAGGAAGATCTATAGTTTAAAATAATATTAAAAAAATAAAATCAGTGTCTAAAAATGTTCAGCGATTTATGAAACTGGATGTATCATTATTTCAGTCCTTTATTTCTAAGTAGAACTAGGCAGCTTTAATTTCTGTCGGATATTCTCACTTTCATCAGAGCTGTACAAAAATTTAAAAATAGCCAGATTAGGAAGAACATCAATTGGAGAGTGGCAGAATATCCGTATGAATTTTTATTCTCTTCTCAAGTCTGTTTTTCAAGACACAGTCACGAGCAATACATAGATTTTATTAAATTACTAATAGAGGACTTTTATTAGTGATGTCTTGTATATTATTGTGGAGTTTTGTGATCATATACAAAATTATATATTTTCAAAGCAATTTTAGTTATTTCTGAATATTCACTCATAAGGCCTTTAAAATGCTTTCTGTTCCTAGTACTCACTGCTACCAGAAATAAACCAGCTTGAGCAAACAAAAATATTTTGTAATCTTTATTTTTATTCATTTCAGTTTATACTTTTAATTTTTTTTAGTAAATATTGAACTTTTCATATAATCAAGGTTTGTGTTGCATAGAACAAACATCCTATCTTTAGGTCTTTAATGAAGCATATTACATTATAATGATCAGGAAAGAAATATTTATCATTTATTCTAAAGGCTACATAATAGTTCCCGAAAACAAGTTTTTATTACAGTCCATTTTTCCTTATGCATCGTGTGTTTTTTCCAGTGTTCCCAATTAGGGAAAGTAAGGGATAGTAAAGAGATTCTAATGCACTTAATTACATGACTGTAACCAGTATAATTAATCAAATGCCTTCAATGCTCCCCTACTCTTCATATACCCCTTTTCAAAAGTCTTTGCAAAGCAGCTTTTGAAAGAGAATCATGTATCAGTTCTGTACAAAGTGAAAAAGTGAGTGAAAAAGCAAAACAAACACCTTGCTGAGCTCCTTGAAGAAGGGCAGTCTTGGGGCGAAAAACGGACCTAGAGTTAGATACTGAATCATAGAATATCATATGCAGCTTAACCTTGACACTTTTATTACCTTTTGGAAAGCCTGTAGTAACACTGAACTGTGCTGCAATGGTGCTCCTTGCAGGTTTCATAACTCTTCCGAGTGGTAAAAGTTACACTAATACAAAAGGTTGTCATCTTGGATCCATTTAAAATACCAGCCAAAATCTTTGCATTTCATCTTTCATAAGTTTTTTGCAAGAAGAAGAAAAAAATAGAACATCATCACATATGCATGACAGCTTTTTAACTCCAGGTGTGTTGCCACCTCTGTCCTACCTGCATGTCTGCTCTGGTTTCAGCTGCTACACCTGCATTGCTGAGATACTTGGGACTAGAACCTTCCTGAATTCTACTGATGGTGGTATGACACCAAACAGCATGATTGAATCAAGATATTTGCACCTACAGCTGTGTAATGTTTTGGTCCATTTCAGAGTATTTCAAAGACAAAGTGAAATGTGACTAATTTCCGGCTGACCAGATGATCTATGTTAGTCTCATAGTTTTCTGATGCTTCCACCAAGCTGTGGGCTTCCTGCTGGAAATAAGTGCGGTTTTGCTGAACTTGTGATGATGGAAAGCATCAGCTATAGGTGTCTTTTGAATATATGGTATTAGCTAAAAAAACCATTTCAATCACCCTTTTGTCACTATTTAAAATAATTGGATATGTTGTTAGGATGACCAATGACAATTCCCAAAAAACGAGTCAGCCTGTTACCATAACAAGGTCTTCACTCTATACATTTTCCTCTCTGACTTTAAACTACCCATGAAAAACTTCTTTTGCAATGCCCCAGGCACATCCCTTCCTAAAACACTGACCTGGAGCTCTTGGTCCTCTACTGACTGATTCCAGCTCTTCATAGTCTTCAAATGCTGTGAGTAAGATACTGAGAGATTGTGTTTTGAACTACCAGCAAAATAACTTATTCTTGTCTTAAAAGTGTGGAAACCAATAAAGAACTTGCCATAAATAATTAAAACTTTATTCTTGCATTTAGTTTCACCCTGTTCTTGTTTTTTTTTTTTTTTTTATACTGCCATGACAAAGGAGTATATTCATGTGTACAAGTTACACAGAAATCCAGCAGCAGGAAGTGTGTTGCAGGCAGTGACAGCTTAAAAAGGGAGCATTTTACTTCACATTCCTTTTCTCATGAAGCTTTCAAAAGAATACTTTTGAAAAAAGTAATGAAAATTAGCCCAGTAGAACCTCTACATAGAACTTCTGAGGGATTAGATGGCACATCTGAGGGATTATGAGCACAATGACAGAACCTAGTGCTCTTGGATGTATGAATTTAGGAATTTGATACAAGATACTGGGAAAACAACAGCAACAACAACCAACCAAACAAAACCAAGACAACAACAATATTTTTTTTAAAAAGGAAGTATCCATGATAAGTATAAGATGATAAATAAAACTCCTACTTACATTTTGAATGTGTTTCAAGCTGGTATTTTTTTTTCCCTGAAAACCTTTCCTGATTTCAGAAGAATGCTCTCCTCCTTTATTTTAAGCTGCATGTAAAGCTACATATTTAGCAATTAAAATAACTCATTAAAATAAGATGATTTCCTTATTGTGAGTCCTTATTGCATTTCTGAATTTGAGAGGGTAAAAAATCATTAAACGCAAGACTGCATGAACATTTCTGATTCCACACTGGAATCCCTACTTTGGCCAGAAAACAGAATACTTAACACAGAAAATCTATGTATGTCAAAAGCTCTTTTTAAGCACACGGTGGCAAGAATGAAGTTTTGTCTTTTACATGTACTTTTACTCTCTTAGCTCAAGAAATAATTTTGCAACTTGAACACTGTTGTACCAGGTCTAAACTTCCCTCTATTTCAGTCCACGCCTGTAACAGCCTTAATGATAACGTTTATGCTGTTAAGAATTCCCAGAGAATTACTGAGAGTAATCACCTCATTACGAGCATAGGCCTTTTGCTATCACATTTTATGTCTAACTGTATATATGTGTAGAAAGGGAGGAGAGCAACTCCTTTCTCTTTTTTGAAATCGTGGCTCCATACAAAGGGGTTTGTGCAATAAATATGTTGTATGCTATCAATTTACAGCACCAATAAGAAATAAAAACATTTCTGCATATTCATGTGACTTTATGCATTTAGGCACTGGAAAGATAGGATCATTATCCTCAACAGTCAGGAACTCACAGAAATTGAAGTAAGACACGACTTCAATTGCCAATGTTTTCTCACTTTGAGACCTACTGCAATAACATGCCATAAGTAATGATGATATGAGTTAGTAACAAAAAGAAATAGCATTATCTGCAAATAATTCTTTCCTATTACTGGAATATTTCCTTTCATGAAATGTTTAGTCTTCTGGTTATTGGAAGAATTTCGCTGCAATCTATCCTAACGCAGGAAACAGCAAAGGTAACATTGAGGAGACAAGCTAGAAATACGATGAGGAGTTTGAGCAAGGATAATATTTTGTATTTACATTAAACACAAGTTCAATTAACTTGACCAAGCATATGACAGGTGTCAGGGGAATGATTTTTACTCTCTTACAGGGGACAAGAAATAATATTAAATTGTTCTTCCTGAAATCTGACCTAATAACTTCTACAGACTGTTACTAAATCCTCTAGTCCATTTTTCCTTCACTTATTCCCCTTGTTGGATCTCTATAAATGAATACACTGTTTAAAACCATGCAGGGTACATGGCAGAGGGAAGAGTCGCCTCACTGTGCCACACACAAAGGAAATACATGTACTAAACATAGGTTTTCTGCCTATACAGTTAGTCAGCCACAGACATGAGAGTTTCTTAGAATAAGCAGAATAAAATGTAAACTTGTTTTAATAATGCACCAGACTACTGTTATTAATATGGGTAGTGCATAAAAATATTATTGAACTCTCATTTCTTTTTCTATAAAGTAGGTATTTCAAGAGTTACTGTTTCTATGGTGAGACACTTATTAATATAATCTAATGATATTTTGTCATTCATTTTGTTTTAGGCAGTATAGAGTTAATCCTAGTGGTTAAAAGGCACATGCATGGCAATTAGAGGCTATCTGATCAGTATATTTTATGTATTTGTCATGGAAATAAGCCTGAGCTGACAAATTTAGGCTCAGTTATACACAGTAGTTGCAAGCACTTGACCCCACCAGCTGTCTCTTTGCTGAACACTATTTTCCTTTATGCATTTTCCATTTTATATACCTTTGACATATGAATGTTGAAATGATTGTGGGTCTCTTTTACAGACTATGAAAGTGATCATTATGCATTCAAAATGATAGAAAATGCTAGCAACCTAGGAAGCTTCAGCAAGTGATAAACCCATATTTCAAGTCCTGAATTGCATTCTTCATACAGAATATGGAAAATACAACAGAAATAACCTTTCTCTGTCTTCCACGGAAATTATCTTCAGTTGTTCTCAAAAACAAGATGAAATCTGAATAAATTTATCTGAATAAATTTTCAACAGTGACAATATTTGATTCAGGTTTTTTGATCTTTTCCATTCACTGCCTTTCTCTGTGTGGTGAATAAAAGATCAGTCACAAATACCTTGATGGGTAGTCAAATAACTGGAAATGCAATGGGTTTCTTGAAATTAGAAAATGTCATCCATATTCTTTTAAAATAATTATTTAACAAGTACATATGTAAGGTTTAACTATAGAAGATACCCTTTCCTAGTAAGCCTAAACATTACAAGTTTGCTGAAGTCTTTTAACACAGCTGTGCCTTTTAATTGTGTTCATTGTTTCAATACATATACTAAGTGCCTTCATCCTTATGATTTCCTGTAATATAAAATATCCCTGGAAAGGTTTCTGGTAGTTAAATATTAAAAACTGCAGAGACAGAGTGGAAGTAACTCTGTCTGTTGCATTAGCTTTTCAAATCTTCTCATTAATCTAATCAATCTTCTCTAATTAATCTCACTCTGCCGTATGCCACAAAAAATACACGTATCTTCCGTACCTCAAATAATCTATTCATTTGACTAAATGTGTCTTGATTAATTGCTTCTGTTCAATGTGGTATCAAAGTTTTCTTTATCTTGTATTATGCCTTAAGATCTCTTTCTGATAGATGCTCTCACAAATCAGCAATTTCTGTCTTTCTGTTTGATTGATTTAGTGATTGATGTAGTATGTAGTTGGATTGGAAAGAGGAAAGAATGAGAGTATTGTTTGTTTTCATTTTTCCTTTCTAATGCATTTTGCTCCTTGTAGAAATCTTGACATGCAAAACCACTCCTTGGTTTGTGTATCATGGCTTCATTACTATTTCTTAAATTTTAGTCTCCGGCTCTCTATATAAAAATATTTTAAATGCCACATAGATATTTGAAGCAATGCTTGAGAAAGCTGTGTTAAATATGAACGCTTGTGAACTCTCTGGTGAAGTATTTGATACATTTCACATCTCTCAAGACTAGCTGGCTTATGCTTGATCAGACACTGACAATTTCTTTAAACCAGTTGTGAATTCTATGCATTTTCTTCTGTGAGATATTATATCTATAGCTTTATCACTCATTGAAATAAACAGAAATTGGCAGGAGAAGAAGAGATGACCCCTGTCTTTGAAAGAATGGGAAAAAAACCCCAAATCGAGTATGCTTTCTGGATGATGGCCAAAATGATGCAGATGTATTTATTTTGAAGCAAGCTGAATTTTGGAGAGATAAATACTTGTTCTCATACTGCAGTTTGTGTGCTCTTCATGACAGAATTACAACTGTACAATGCTGCCAGTTCTCTTTAAAATGAATACCCTGTATTATTGAATTAGTTTGGTAGCCAATGTTGATAGTACTTGTCCTGAATAACATTTGACCGAAATTATTAACTGCTTTGGGAAAAACAGGGTGAAAGCAAGATTTCATTTTTTTAATCTCTACATCCCAATATTTTGTCATTTAGATACAGAATATCTATGCAAATAGTTGATTTAGCTAGCAGAAAATAAAGTGCAATGGCAGTGTGTGGTGGTGTGTATTTTTGCTTTCCTTTGCAAAGCCTTTTGTGTCAGTAAGTCCTACCACCCATGGCAAAAAAATTCTCTACTATCTGTAGAGAAAGGCAGAACAGCAAATGTGGAGGAAGATGTAACTGAAGATCATCCTCAGAGGGGTATTTTCAATAACGTGCTGGTTCCATGCAAGAATTCTCTGTTGCTTAGTGTGACACAAATCTGAGTATTTTGCAAGCCTACTGGAACCTTCTTAAAAGGTCTTTTTCTGTCATTCACATGCCCTTTTCCTAGGAAACAGAAAAGTTTTTTGTTTAATCAGGTGAACTGCTAATCACAGCTAAATTAATTCAGTTACAGAAATTCTCTTTGCTTTGAGTCCTTTAATATAAAATGGTGTTTAAATCCTTTGGGGCAGAGAGGTGGCACATTGTTCATGCAGCATTTAAACCTTGCGGGAGAACTGAGAGAACTCATATTGTGATGGCTTCTTCCACAGGTGGGATTTACAATCTATATACTTTTCTGTAATCTTTAAGAAAATAAAAGCTGGCTTTAATTGTACTAGAGAAAGAATTACTTTCTATCCATCTGTGATTGCTTTGTAGGTGTTGGTTAGTATTTGTTTATTTATGGGTGGCTTTTCCATGAGAGTAAGAACACCATTAAATATCTTCTACCTCCTTTTGCAGGAGCAAGGGCAGGGAGGTAGCTTTAGTTGCAAATTAATACACTCAGATCTTGGAAATATTAGTTGCCTGGATGTTTTCAGGTTTTACCCTACTGAAATCTCTTCTCATGGTAAGGGTTGTGCCACCATAAAAAAATCCATTTTGACTTTTGAGCAGCTGCTGCTGCAGCTAATGATTTTCGTGTGTGATGTTTTCTAATGAAAAAAAAGAAAAAGAAAAAGAAAACTTCTTGTATACAGTTTTGTGGTAATTTTTGTGCCCCTTCATATACAAAGATGTAAAATACAATAATAGTTGTCTAACTGTTGTGTAACTTTGTTGCATGTAATTGAATGAAATGCAGATAAGTAACCTTGATGGAGACTGGAGAAAAAGGAACTATAATCCTATTGACAGGTTTCTTAGCTTACAGTTTTACAATCCAGTACATTTCATCAGGACTATAAGATTTATAGAATCTTCTCAAGCAGACAATCGGGAATCTAGAATCTTCTTCAATCTATGAAGTTTTTTAGGGTCAAAACTACCCATATTTATTGTCATCCACAGTATTCAGGGTCAAATATTACAGTCCAAAGTAAGTACAGTTAATTTTCAGCAATCTGTAGCTAATTTATGTAAGTTAAATAAAGTGCTGTAGATGCAGAAATAGCTCCCTGTTCAAAAGTAAGCAATGCTGCACGTGTTGATTTCAGGATGGCTGTTCCAGCTGTTTTTTACTGGGAGGCACAGGCATTAATCATACTGGAAGGTCTAACAGTCTTCATGCAAAGCCAGCAGAGATGGCTCTGAACTGCACTTCCAGTGAGGCCTGCTGAGTGGAAATATCTCATTGTCTATATACAGACTGGGTTATGTACATATTTATATATGACCTGGGTCATATCTTGGGGGACATACTGGTGTTTTCTCTATACTTGTTAAGAACGTATTATTGTCCCTTTGAACAACATCTTTTGTTTGCTTGGGATATCCCATAGACCTCCAACCCCTTACTTCTCCAGAGACTGAGCTGAGGTTGTAATATTTTTTAAATTTATATTTGTAAGTATGAGTTTATAGACTGCCCATAGATGTTCACATTTGGTGTCATTGAGAGTGGCAACCTTCATCTACATCAATCAATTCACTGGTGAACATGCATTATTTTGTAGTCTCTTGGCTCAGAGACAGAATAAATAAGTGTGTTTTGAATATATATTTGACACATCACTGACTGGAGCAGAAAATAACTCTCAGAATAGAGGACTACTGTGTGACACAGTCCCATGTCAAGTTTTTCAGTTTTAGAAAACGGCCCACTAACTCCTGCTAATGCAAGTTGGAAAGCATGCTGTGGATGTAGGATGAGATCCTTTTTCTTCATAGTGATTAACACAGGACTATAAAACAGCACCTTGCTGCAGATGGATGTGTTCCAGGCTGCTCTGCTACAAACTCTCACTGTACTGAAAACTGTGGATAACTTGTGCTGTACAGCTGAACAATTTTGTTAAAATGAAGATAAAGACACCACCTGTGTAACAGGAAAGGATTATCTTCTCGGCCATGATAACATTTTGCTAATTTTATTCTGTGTAATTGATTCTGTCCTAAAATTTGAAGCTAAAATATAGACTTCTGTGACATTTGACAGTTGAAATTAAGTCTGTGTGTTTCTGTAAAAAAATGCCAAGACTTTGATTGTGGGAATTCACATACCAGCAGCATGAGGTAGTCTTTGCATCCCTGCTACCAAGTTCAGCAACAGGTTAATCAAATTTCAAAACTCTTTCAAATTTCAAAATTATTTTTTATTAGCAGGATCTCCAAATTAATAAGCACATTTAAATAATATGTATTTCACATGAACAATATCTGCATGAGAGGTTAAATCACTTGGCCTATGCAGCTGCTTGGCTACCTGTTTTTTTTTGGTTTTACCAGGTACCTACCAGAACCAAATTTTTGCAAGTTAATTACTTTTGGCTGCAGCAGCTCCAATTCCTTCGGAGCCCTTATCTCCTGGAAAGCAGATATTTAAATATTTTGAAAATAAAAATCCTGTAATCTGTATAACAAAAATTGCTATATATTTTATGTACAAGAAGCAGTAATCCTTGAAAACGTTATCATTGCAATACACGTCGGGTCAATACTACTGCATGTGAGGCATCTACGCAGGTGCTGAGTTCAGTTTCTGTTTCTTTTCCTTTTCTGGCATTAAGAGGTAAGCTGAAGGCATGTTAGGCAACATAGCTACTAGGACAGGTTTGCTACTGCCAGATGAAAAGGCTTGCAGCTTTTCTGGTGAGTCCTTTCCTGGTGAGTCATTTAGCAAAACTTCAGTTAAACAGATGTAAATGTTGAATAGACATCACATGCCAGAGATCTATGTTTAAACACAAATGTTATTTCTAATGCAGAAATAATGGACCTATTTGGAAGCATTAGTTTTTAGTTTTGTTTTCTAAGCAATGTATTTGAATTTTTGCACTTAATCTCTCACTTAAAGTTTTTTAGTGGTATTTATACTGAAAAACTCAAAAATTATTGGTAATAACGCTATAACGCTATTTTTTTTGTTACATTTTCAGTATTGCCAAGCATGAAATTAGCAATACTTTTTAAGTTGCTTTTGACAGTGTTTCTTTGCTTTCATACAGCAGAAAAACTTCTCCATTTCTATGATACACTGGAAAATGAAATTGTTGAAATTCTTGACTGCTATTAACAAGAGTGACATGAGTTGCATCCCTATTCATCAAGGTTGCTTTCCACAACACACTAGGCTTTTAAACCCATGTATTTTATCCATTTGCAGTTCTTAAAGTTTCATTCATGACACAATTTAGTTTTTAACTCTTCTTGTATTCATTATTCAAGTTCAAAAAATGAAATCAGAAATTTGTATTTTTTACATGATCAGTAAGCATTTTCTTGTTTCTTATTTGTCTCCACTGCTTTCTTGATGAAGATTTCTCTAGTGTATCTAGTGTTACAGCTTTCTGAGTAAATGAGTCACAGACTTAACACCTGAAAATTGCCTTAAGAGGAAATTAATAATAGGAAACTCCATAAATTAGTAGTCCATAGTAGTTTTTATTTGATGACCCTATATTTTTTGTGTTCTTCAATTTTCCAGACACTAGTTTGGCTTTCTCTTTTCTTTTTTAATAGGCCTCCGACACTTCTTTAAAATAGTATCCTAATAAATCTTTGATTATATTTCTTTAGTTTTACCTAGATCTGATAGAGAAAAAAACAAGGGTGATTTCGTTTTTCTGGTGAGACCCATAGATTTAGATTACTTCTAGGGACAATTACTTGTAGTTCTTTTTTCCATAGTAATATTTACTTTAAATTCTATGTAATTCCTGTTGTGTACTATAAATAAAATTCAGGAAGAATATCAAGACCAGAAGAACTTAGTCTAGATTTGTGTTTGGTAGTTCTGCATTTGTTACTCATAATAATTTAAGAGTTTCATATAATTTTGGCATCTGTAAACTTCACTTATAAGCTTTTTATGACAAGACATGAGATACCTCATAGAACGATTTTAAAAGAAATTTGTATTTCTCCTTTTCCCACATCTAGCTCTGCATCATGGAAACATATGGCCAAAGGGTGTTCAAGAGCTCAGTTATCAAATTAATGGTCGTAGCTCAAATTAGATTCAGTTAGATTTATGCCAGCCTTAAGAGTTTTACCCAGGCTTGGTAACCTAGTAGCTTTCCCACATACCCTATTCCATTGATCTCTACATGCATCATTGGAAGTTCTTCCCCAGAACTGAAACTAAGTTCTCCTTACTGTGGTTGAAGACCATTATTTCTTGTTCTATCCACTCTGGACATGGAGAACACACTGTACTTCCCTTGTTTGCTACACTTTCTGAGTGTTTTAAGGCATGTTACATGATCCCCAGCCTTTTTCACTCTAAGCAACTCCCAGCTCTTCTCCCTTGTCAAGTTCCTTAAGCCTCATCTTATTCTCTCTGATCTTTTCTGGAACTTCTTCATTAGTGTCTTAATGTTCTTGAATTGCTACCTTCCATACTGGAAACTGTACTGCAACTGAATCCTGCCACTAAATATAGAGGGGCTGCTTCACATTTTGCAGACAATGTTCTTGTTTATATCTTGGTCTCCAACTGCAAACGTTTTCAAGTTCCTTCCAGCATGTTAAACATATCTTTTCACAGAAGTGTGAAGTGTGCTCCCTCTTTCCACCTCTGCATGTTGGCTGACAGCACATATATATGATTTTATATTTGCATCAATAGTTAAAGGATTCAGTTTTCTCGTTTATCCTGTTTTGGATTTGGTGAGAAGGCATCTTGTTACCTCATGTGAAACAAGGCAAGAAGTGCTCCGTCTTCCATCAGGCAATAACTTTCACTGTCAGGACCCCCACAGCAGAATTATCTGTGGTTATTCCATGCCGACTTCTCCATTACACATTTTTAATTAATTCTCAGTATTCAAGGGGAGTCATCTTATACAAGTAATCACAAGCAAACACAAAAATATTAATATTTATTCGTAAGGGTTTGTATAAATAAAGATTTATTTGTGAGACAGAGCATTTGAGATAACTGTCACAAATTTTCACAGAATCGAGGTTCTTACAACCATTTTATATATCTCCTATTTTTATTTGGATGTGCTAAGCTAGAAATAAAAGACGAAAAGATTTTAAAAAGCAGAATATTTTACATTAAAAAATTTGTCTAAGTAACAATACTGTTATGCCAGTTGTCATCTAAAGGTGAAAAGTCACATGATGTGAAAATTGCATTCACAAATCTGTGATACAAAAGCACATATATATTAGTGAATTAGCAAATGAGTGGATAAAATGAAATCATGTCCCAAAAATTAATAAATTACAAGCGAGCAAGGCTTTAAAAACATTATATTTTTCTGATCTCTTTTATACAGTGAATTATCAATCTTTCTGTGAATTATCAGTCAATATAGTGAAAAAAGTGAATTATCAATCAATCTTTCCGATTATTTTTTTCCTTTACTTAATGCACATAACATTAAGTATTACAAGAAATTTTTAGTGGTCAGTACTGTGAATAACAGCACCATTTACACAACATTTCAATCTCCATAAAAGTAGTTTTAGTTCTTTATCTGTTTGTTTGTGCCTTACCACCTGTTGACACGAATTTCAGAAACCTGACATGTTCTATACAACTTCCTCAATACGCAGATGAAAAATATACACTGTGAGGTAAATTCTCCACTGTGACCCAGAACTACAGCTCTTCTCTGGAATTATACCATGCTTCATTTACAAAATGTCACAATATAATACCTTCTGGAATAAGTAATCAGTTTCACATTTTAGGTAGGTGTTAGCCCTAGCTTTAAATATATTAACCTATTTTAAAATTGATAGCAGGTCTTAAGGGTGTTCAGCTTCACAGAAATAGAAAAAGGTGGGGTTTTTCCTCTGGAACACACGAAGCAGAATGGCATAATCTTCCATGTATGATTACAACACAAAACCAGTAGGTCATAATGCACAAGTGAGTGTACACTGTATGAAATTTATCCATAAATATTTTATATGTATTTTAAGGCAACATAATTTCTTTAAAATTATTCATATCATGCATTTATACTCTCCTTTAATTCTGGACTGCAAGTAATAAAAATGGGCACAATTCTTTTTCATCATGTTACATTTTTCTGACCTGTACTGTTGTGACAGATCAGCACACTGATATTCCTAACTGATATACAATATTATTGCAGATATGAAACTCCAAAACATCTGTATCTGCAGTTTTAAAAGTCTGATTGCTGGAATTTGCTTCACCAATTATTTGAAGTGAGCATTCTAGTTAAAAACAATATCAAAACCCAAAGTAAATAATATGCAGAAACCAGTACCTAATGAATCCATAGGATAATACACACATTTTTTATTAACATCTTTTTTATTGAGAGATGAAAATTTTGGCTGATGACTTGTTTATTGAAAATAATAATGCAACTTTTACTTTCTTTAGTGGAGTTTGGATTTAGTTTTCTGCACAGTAATGAAAGAAAGTAATGAAACCACTATCAGAATTTTTCATTGCAGAAACATAGATGTTGACTACTCTGCTTTATCATCCTTCATTCATTATTTAGCTATGCTGACTTAGAGTAAATGTTCTAGAGATGTTCATTCCTCTGACCTGAAAGCATGGATGAATCTGTGATTCCATACATATACATAGTCCTGAGCATGGAAGACGTGGGTTGAAAGAGAAGCATGAATGACATACTACCGGCCCTTTTCATCTAGAGTCTCTAAAATGTAGAAATGCTGTTTTGCTAATGCTCTCTTTGGAGAAGGGGTAATATTTAGCCGAAGAGACTGTTAGTATTTTCCCTTTACTCTCACAAGTGACTGCAAAAATAACTAGATAGCATATGGGAGGCTAAAGTTCAGCTACTTAGTTCAGCTAAAGCAATAAAAAATTTCTGCACATTTTATCCAAGCATCTTAGAAGTTCCTTACTTAGGTTAATAAAATAAGTCCTGTAACCTTGCAGCAATTCCAGAATTATTATACCATTTTAAAAGCTGCAAATATTGAGATGATAAGGTCACACACCTGTTTTTTGATATAATCTCGAGGGAAACCCCATATATCCTGACCTTATTCCATGGATAAAGAATGCTGTTCTTTATCCATAGGGTCATCCGTAATGCAAATGCAGCAAGTATTTTAACCTAGCACTATATTCAGGAAATGTAGTCTGTTTTCTTCAAAGGCTTTTATTTTCAATATCTTTTACTTTAAAAAAAAAAAAAAATCTTCCTTACTTGGGATTATATCAAGAATCATATATGCAAAATTTTGCAGATTAGATATCAGGCTTTTCAGGCTAGGTCAAGGGTAATTCAGTATGTGTGTTTCTATACTGATGTGTCCTTTTCAGTTTGTAATATTCCTGTTATCCAAAAATGCAAGGTGTGTGATCACAATGAGAAAAAAACCATCCAATTAATTATAGACTACTTAATTTCTTTCTGTGTATTTTTGAAAGGGTTACTAGAAAATAAAAAAGTAAGCTATAGGATTAACTTTATAAAGTTTTGCTTAAATCAACCACTTTTTGAAGAGGCATTCATATATCACCTCAGGCATGTCTGTATGTCCCACTCATGAACAGGAATACTTTTAAAAGCCATAATCAAGCTAACATTAACCTTGGCAAAAGACGGATTTCAGTGTGAACTCTAGATTCCATGCTGTAGAGAAGCTCAGAACAGCTGTTACACAACAAAATCTTGAGTGTAATGCAAATGAAGGAAAATGTTAATTTCACTGCTATAACAACTTCTTTTCCAACAGGTGCACGATCAGTTTTTATCAAGCTTCTGTCTGATCTGAATCTTGGAGCAAATCACTGTGAAGGAAGAAGTTGGCTAGGAATGTATGCATTTGAAAGGTTTCCATTTTTCAAAACTCAACAAACAGCAGAAACACTTCCATTTTCTAAAAAACAAATGAGGTTTTAGAACTACCTTGTAAGATATTTCAGGCCTGAGCAGCATTTCAAATATGGCTTTTATTGGTCAAAATTCAGTCACAGAAGCTATGACTGAATAAAATCTTGCATTTTGAAAAGGTCATGGACAACAGTCAGGAGCATGTAAACCGTGATGTTGTAACGTGTAATGGTTCATCTAATGTGTAGTATCATCCTTGCTTCAGTGGAAAAAATTCTCAAAAAGGTGAAATTCATCTGAAACAAAACTGTTAGATATACAACATTATTCCTCATTGGAATAGGTTTCTGACATCTAAGGAATCACTTATGGCCTCTGGCGAAAGAAGCAAAATCTCTGGCAAAAAATATTTTGAATGGTTTGTCTGCAAAACAGGAGGTCTCAGTTTCCTATTTTGCCTTATAAATATATTCAAGTATACAACCATTTAGACATTTAAATGCTACTTCTTTATTCATAATTTACAACAGTGGTCCATTCCCAACATATTGCTTTATTACAATTAAATCTCCCATTGGAATATCTATGTTTTAACAGAAAAAACGATAATGTTTCCAGTGTGGCCATGTTATAGTTGCTGTAAATATATAGTTATCCAACAACAGATGAAGTGGTAGGAATAGGGGAGACTCAGATACCTTTCTCCAAATTTCATCATGGGTGTTTCCTATGTTCTGGACTTGCAGGACATTGTAGTGGTGATGAAAGAATTGCCTAATTTGTGACTGTTCAGCATCACATCCAGTATGATATGAACCACAAAAGAAATTAGCAGCAGTCTAGCAATCCTGTAATCATCATATGCCTGCACTGGGCTTTTATGGTGCAATTTTAGACTTCTTCTTGGTACTCTCTCAGCTGTGTTTTTCAAAACCAAAACATAATTTCCTCTCAGCTGGTAAGATCGTGGTTTTTAATGAGGAGGAAAGACGCTAGTTTTCACATCTTTTTCTTGGATTTGCAAAAATGTTTTGTATAAAATCTCAAAAATAATTAATTCATTTTGAGAGAAACGTGTGAAACAGAATTGTAGCTGTCCTAGGCAACAGCACACCACTCTGTGCCAGAGTTATAGCCTAGAAAATTTTTCAATTTTGCTTCTCTAAAACACCATTGTATACTGCATGACATCTCTTCTACCCCTGTCAGGATGGTTTTATACCTTCAGCTTCTGTAGGTCCACATTCATATTTGGAAAGACATTCTGGTACTAAGAAGTGTATTACTTTGATTGTAATATATTTCCATATTTCCATATTTCCATATTTCCATATTTCATTTAATTTAATTTCATTTCATTTCATTTCATTTCATTTTATTATTTGTATTGTTGAGAAGACCAGAGATCATAAATTTTGTTCCCTCTGCTTTCACAGATACTCTCAAAATTGAAACTGCTAAGGATTTTTAAAACCAAACCAATAAAGATGGTCAGGTAATCTTAATCCTCTATCTTTATTAATACCAGATTGTTCCCTATGATTTTTTTTTTCTATCATGAATAAAAAAAAAATTTACTTAGAACTACTAGAATCTTTTTATTCTAATAGTTAGTAGTGGGCAAACTCACCTGAGAAAATACCATGTTATGCATTTAAAATCATAACATGTAAAGGTTGCATTTTCTACTGAATTCACAGCTGGCATTGCATTTTGTATGTTAACTATATGCTACGTATCATGAGGGAAAAATAATCTAAGATATCTGAAATTATACCACATTTTTATATAAACTCTGAGAATAATTTTAGCAGTAGAATTGAAATGGTAAATTCACTCATATGTTGATTCTAGTTCTAATGTTTTGGTTTTTTGTTTTTTTTTTTTTCATATGTCTGTTTCCACCACTGGATATGAGTTTTTAATGCTGCATAGTATCTGTACAGAATTGCAAATTATGTATTTTTAGAAATACGTAGAACTCTGTTGTTTTTAAAAATGCAACACTTGAATGGAAAAAAAATATTTTTAGATTATTGCAGTAGAGTATACATATATCGAATTTTTAAAATTTTTTTTTGCTAATTGTAAGTCATATAAGTTTTTATCAACATACCTATCATATTTATGAAGTCAGCATGGCAGTGTCACAATATCAGTGTGAAGTCATGTTCACAATACTCCCACAATTTTCTCCTTCTTGTTGTTCGTGAACTGAAAAACAAAAGTTTCAGAGGTCAGACCTATCTTTTCAAGCATAGAATCAATATATTCAGGGGCAGGTTTCACTGAGCATACCAAGGTACTTGCATAACCGAGTACATTGCTAACATTTTTAGGAGCATTAACTGGATTTATACCAACACTTGGCCTCTGCTGCAGGTTCAGAGAGGGCTATGGAGAGGTGAAGTAGTTAGACTCAATAGCTGTGTTGTTATCAGAGCATAAACAGTTCCCCAGTTAACTGTCAATAGTGACATTGCAGTATACACGTTAAATATAGATATTTAGATATTTTATCTATAAATATAGATGCATTCATTACACTGTCTGATCATCTGTTGTTCTTGATGTATTACTGTCAGGAATTACTTTTATAGTGGTCCTTTGCTTTGTCAATATTTGTGTCACACGAATCATCTCTCTGAAATCCTGAGAACCCTATGTGAAGGGAAAAATTTTATTTTCTGTATGTAAAAACTCAGAAAAGTATCTGTATGTTCTGGAAGCATGGGTGGTTTTATAAGTGTCTGTTAAAGAAGAAATGAGAGAAACTATTATATATTTTGAATTTTTCTCTAATGCTCATGCATTTCTTACCTCTAAAATACACTTAAATATTTCTCACTAGCAAATTGATTGATCATAATGTTTTCTAGATTCCTACTGACAGCATCTACTGTGTCTCTCAATTAACCTACTGATAGAAGGACAGTCTGGTTCTAGCCAGTAGTGCAATAGGACATGCAAACTAGTGGGTAGCAGTTGGAATCTTGGATTCCCAGGGCTGTGCTCATTATGGTAAATGAGTGCTGCCCCTGTCGTATTTTTCATTTTTGCTATGTTTTCATAAAATATTTGAGTATTCAGCAAGGTGCCTGCCCTCTGCTCTTCAGAATCTTCCTCCCAGAATCATTTACTCAGGCATTTCAGACCTGATTGAATTTTACAATAATCCTTAATTATTGCTGAAGCTACCTGGGGGGAAATACAGCTTCCCATTTTGAGGCATATTCTACAGTTGGAGCAGAAAGAGTGACAGCTGAAATGCTGCAGGCTTTTATTTGTCTGTGGAAAAAAATAATGGAAAGAAGAGACTATTCCATTACAAAACCCTAGCAAAACTTAGCTTTAGAATACCTCTAGCATTTGGGATTGGATACAAACTAAACACCTCTGGCTACAGAAAAGTAGTTTTTTGGTCTGTATATACATTTGATTTTTGATTCCTTCACACCCAATAAATAAGGACAGTATTTTCTGTTGGGGTTTTACAGAGAATCCAGACTGCCTGAGTACTTTACAGGCAATTTTATCTCTGTATCTAATTAGCCCACTTTCTAAATATCCTTTACACCATGTAGAGTCCTCACTTTATACTGTGCTTTAGGACTAATGGGCCAGAAGAGACTACTGATGTGACTTAGTACTGACTTTGGCTGGGATGGAGTTAACTTTCTTCATAACAGACCACAAGGTTCTGTGCTTTGGGTTTGTGACTAAACAAATATTGATAACGCACTGCTATTTTGATTATTCCTGAGCAGGGCTTGCACAGCATCAAGGTTTTCTCTACATAAAGACTTTTTCTGCTGCTCTCACGTCTCCAGCAAGTGCACAGGAGTGGGCAAGGAGATGGGAAGGGACATGGCTGAGACAGCTGTTCCAAGTGACTTCTGTGCCACATAATGTCACACTCACCATTAAAACCTGGGGCAGGAAGAATAGGAGTTTTGGTCTTCCAAGGTGGCCACTGCTGAGAGACTGACCTGGCACTGATCTGCTTGTGGCAGGTGATGAGGGATTTCCTTTGGGTTGCTTGTTGTTTTCCTCCTTCCTTCTCATATTACACTGTCTTTTCCTTGACCCAAGAATTGTCCCACTTCTGCTCCTCCTGTTCTCTCTTCTTTCTTGCTGTGGGGCAGATGCCAAATGAACAAGCAGCCAGCCCTGCAAATAAATATGTGGCTTCACATACGCATGTGTGTAATTTTTAAAACATGCTATTTGGATCATTACCATTAGAGTGAGGAATCATGATACGTGATAGCAACAGAGGTTGTACCTCTGATCAGTAGTAACAGATAACAAACTAGGCAAAGAATTAGAATCCATTATGTCTATGCATCTCTCCCTGTCACTATAAGGCGTTTGACAAAAACTGGCTCTGATGCTAAAATCTAAGATGACTCTCTTGAGTTTATCTCAAGATGTTTAGCATCTTAAGCTTATTTATGCACTGCAAGGGATTATTTGCTGGAAATAAGTGCAAATCGCAGAGCTGAAGAAAGCAGACATTATTATTTCCAGATGTGTGGGTTAATTAATACAGGCAAAGGATTTTGACCTTTAGAAAATCTGATTAAAGGAAAGTTCTGCCTTCATCTTCATCACACAAACTCAGTAGTTTTTATGTGCTGATTTCTGAATAAATTTTATTAGTAAATCATATCATGTATTCTCAGTCATTATACAGCTCTTGATTTAAATAGTATTTTTTTCATTATGTTCCTACTTATAAATTAAATAAAAGGTTAAAATAATACATTCAAAATATTATACAGTTGGAAGAAAATAAATCATTTAGATACAAGAATGTTGGTTCTAAATGGTTAAACATTCACAATAAACTTTGATGCAAGGAATACAAATCTTTTGTTATCAAATTGTTATAAAATCCAATATAGTGTTGACCAGTTTTGGTTTTACAAACACAAGTGGCTTCTAGTAACCGTCATAGGCCTGAAGAATTCCTCTGACATAAATTGTTGCTGCAAATTTCTTAAGAATTTCTTAATACTGGTATTTTCCATCAAAATACAGTGATAAATACAATAATTTCTGGGAAGCTCAAGAAAGAACACTTCCAGAAAGTCAAGCAAGATGATTCTGCTCCTCTACTCAGACCTAGTGAGGTGTATTTGCAGTTCTGGGTTCCTCAATATGAGAGAGACGTGGAGCTCTGGAGTGGGTCCAATGAAGGGCTACAGAGATGGGGAACAAGAGCATCTCTCTCATGAGGAAAGGCTGAGAGAGCTGAGTCTGCTTAGTCTTGAGAAGAGACACCTGTGAGGGAACCTCATCAGTGTCTGTCAATATGAAGGGAGGTGTCAGACAACGGACGAGACTCCACTCAGTGGTGCCAAGCAATGGGATAAGAGACAATGGGCAGAAACTGATGCATGGGAAGTTCCACCTGAATATGAGGAAGAGCTTTACATCCACATTGGAACAGGCTGTTGTCGTGTTCCACTGAGGGAAACTGGGAGGAGTTCTTCTAGCATTAGATGGTCAGGAACGAAATTAAGTTAAACAAGACAAACCTTGTATCTGAGAGCCGTTTACTGGTAACAAAAAGAAAAACGAAAAAGGAGTTATCCAAATTAAAGAGTGCTGGAAAAAAACAGAAGAGGAGGAAGGAAAATTGAAAAGGAGGGGGAAGCGGCGGAGGGGGAGAGAGAGAGAGAGGGGACACCGA
>VYXC01003880.1:33422-47431 GCA_013397175.1 Platysteira castanea
CCATCGCCCCCGCCCTGCTCAGCGGGAGCCGCCAGCGCCCCTGCCGGCCGTGAGCGGAACTGCACCGAAGGGGAAAGGGCCCGACAGCCGAGAAGGGGTCGCTGGGTTCTGGTTCTGTTTGGTGTTCCTGACACGGTTGTGGTTGATTGTTTGCCTTGTTTTATATATATCAGTAAAGAACCGTTATTCCTATTCCTCATATCTTTGCCTGAAAGTTCCTTAATTTCAAAATTATAATAGTTCAGAGGGAAGGGGGTTACATTTTCCATTCCAAGGGAGGTTCTTGCCTTCCTTAGCAGACACCTGTCTTTAAAACCAAGACACATACCATCTCATTGATCCAAATCCTATTGTTCCAGAAGTAGATAAGTGAATGTTGAAATAACTTTTAGACCATATTAGAGCTTGGAAAGCAATGTGATATGTCATGCTTCCCTAAATGTAACTGTACACACTCATATCAATCCATTTCAGATGAGACTCATAAAATTCTTGTATCATGCTAAGAACTGATAAAATCAATGAGGAAATATCATCATGGACTTCCTTTGACACAACTTTAAGTAGTACACTACTCACTCACTTCCACCGTTACCTGTGATAAAAGGATTTTCAGTGGTTTTCTTGGTAGTCAAGGCCAAATGTGAGCATTCCATCAGTGAAACCTTCAGATTTTTGAACTCTGAACTTACTGGGAATAATGAAACAAAACACGTTATAAGTTATTTACTTAGGAGTCAGTACTCTACTGTATTTACTCAGGGAGTCCCACTGGGAGCTTCCTTAACCTGGATACATCCTTTTTTGTATTTGTGTGCAGTTTTTTGTCTATCTTTTCCAGTTAGAGACGATATTTTCTTTTGATTGGTTTTGTTTTTTTTAAATTATAAGTTACCATAGAGAAATATGAAACTGCATGGTTAGTAGCAAACCTTGTATATAAAATTTAATCTTTTGCTACTCATGTTATTAGGATAACAGAGCTTTGGAGACCTTGGGCCATGTTTATGTACTAATCTTTTTCTTTTCCACCAGATGCATTTCTTAAACTTAAGTCCTGGTAAGGCTTGGATCTTGCATGTAGAATTAGAAAGATCTAAACAAGAATCTGTGGGTTCCTATGTTGGCCTTTGAAATGAGAGTCTAGATGCCTGTAACTGACCCAAGACATTTGTTTTGGCAAGTCATGGCATTTATTATATTTCAGTTTCTCCAACTCTGAATCAGAAATGATGCTCATCTTCCTTAAGGAAAGCAATGCTAATATTACTCCATTATTGAGACATTTCCCACATTAGGACTTTTCTTTCATGAAAGTTACACTAATACTTTATTAAATTAACTCCACTTAAAATCACAAGTCCAGGCTTAACTGGTTCTTTTCATATGTATTTTTGGTATTTTTTCACAACCAGAGCAGCAAGGCAAATGGGTTGCACCTGTGAATCTTCTCCATTATTAAGCTTGTGCTCAATGATCTTTCTAAAATTATGGGTATTTTCTACAAACTCTTTTTAGGCATTTTGGGTGTTTTCTACAAATTCTTTCAGGAGCATCACCTGGTTTATTCTGTGTTGAAAGTTCAAACAAAATGTTTAAAAATGTTTACAGCAGGAAATATCTAATTATTTTGCTTTGTCCACTGCTCACAGATTCCATTGTGATTTCTCAAGGGACCACTGAACTAGTTTCACAGATCTTCTGCTTAAAGTATCCAAGAGAACAGTAACAAAAATAGACTGTATTAGTCACTCCTGTCTCAAGCAATTTTTGTGGCATTTGTATCATACATTACCATTTTTGTTTTATGCATGCTCTCTAAGCATGGATGAGAGATATATTTAAGACCTCTGTGAATTAATACCAACAACAAAAGCAATATATACTCTTCAGATTGAATTTAGCTTGTTGTGACAAAAAAACAGAAAAAGACATTATACCATCACTGTTTATATAAGGGTGAAATAGCAGCATCTTGCTCATAGGTGATGACAGCTCTTGAATTAGCCTGAAAAGAAATAATCTACTAATGATGCAGCAAATAAAATTCCATTCTCTTGTTGGTAAGTCTCAGAGGTTACATTAGCAAAGAAGGACTTGAAGAAAAGGTGCTAACTGTTCTTGGAAATTCTGAGTTTTAAGAAAAAGGAGAGAAAGAATGGTGCATCTTCAGCTTATGTGTGAAACTTTTTGAAGAGTTATTTGCCTGCATTTTCTTATGATCAGGACATCAAAATGCATCATTTTGGGGTGCTACAACACACTGAAGTGCAAGTCCTGTGTATTTTCTCTTGACAGTACACCTGCTGTTATAGAGAGCTTGGTGCTGTTGGAAAATCTAATCAGCTTTGCTTTATTCCTAAAAGCAGTCTTAGTTATTTTAATATTTACGTGGGGATATCTGTATCATTAGCAATGTGCAGCATCTCTAGCATGTGGACATACTAGCTGCTCCACTCCCCAAAAACTTTTCTGTATTAACTAGGAAAGTCAAGGAAGGGGGCTGGACTGTCACAAGGAAAGTATTCCTGCAGTTATTTCTGCTCAGCAAATCATACCTATAAGGAATCATTTGTCTTAATTTTAATTTCCTTTTTTGGAAGTGTTTTGAGCTTCCTGAAGCTTAGATGTCCCTTGCAGAGCTATAGACATGGTTCTTTTACTGAAGAAGCATACGACAGTCTCAGTAAGTGGTACTGACCATAAATAACTCATCATTGCCAGATGTGTAATTACATTCAAAAAGTGGGAATGTCCTAATTTTGGTGGTGATACAGTTGGTTTTCCTCCCAGCTGTAGCTACAGTGCTGTGCTTTGTACTCAGTGTGAGAATTATGTTGATAACACACTGATGTTTTGGCTCTTGCTAAGTAATACTTATTCTGAGTGAAGGACTTGTCAGTGTCTCATGCTCTGCCAGTGAGGGGCTGCGTAAGAAGCCAGGAGGGAGCGCAGCCAGGACAGGTGATCTGAATGGGCCAAAGGGATATTCCAACATCATAGANTATTATTATTATTATTATTATTATTGTCATTAGCATTATTAGTAAAATTTGTTTCAACTAATAAACTGTTATTATTCCACAAGTTTCACTTTTTGTTTTCTGATTATCCTTCCCATCCCTCCAAGGGCAAGGGGCAGTGACCAGCTGCATAATACTTAGCTGCTGTCAGGGTTTAAGAGCTGGCATGGAATAACAAATCTAAATTCTGTTAAAACCCCATATCTCACATAGTTTCTTGCCTCTATTATTTGATAATTACAGATACACTCTGAGATTTGAATGTTATCATCATAAGGAGGAAGACTAAAATAATACTCTTTTATTCTTTATATATTTTGTAGGCACTGAGTAATTAACTGGTCAGTGGAAGACATTTTTTGTTACTTAAATGCATCTTTCTGTTTAAAACAATGACTATTCAAAGAAGAATCCCACATGTTGCTGGTAAGAAAAGCTAAGTACTTGGACAATATGGTTTAAAATAGCTCAGTTATTGGAAGTGCTTACTAGTGAGTTAGCATTCAGCCTACTGTAGGTGCTTTGGGTGTTTATGGTTGTTGATGTATGTTTCTGCCTGAAGATACAAAGTAACTTTTCCTTGTCAAAATAAATCATACTTTTCATCATTCTCACAAATTAGATGTTGATATAATATAATTCAAAGGAAACTTCTTTATGACATTAAGCTACTAAATCATAACAATAACTAATGCTGAATGAATTCTGTAGCTGGAGCTTCTTTTTTATCTTTCCCAGCCTTTCTTTTCTGGGCAGAGGCTTCTATCTTGCAGTGGTAAGAGTTGTGCACTATTCAAAATAAGCTTTGAAAGATGACTTATACTTGAACTTTTCATATGCCCAAAAGAGAGAGGTAGAGCTGGATGAGTCACTGTAGTGTTGTCAGACTCCTTCTGCTTGCTTGTCTTCCTTTCTCAGATGCTGAAATACGCTTGTGATGGAACTTCACTATTATGTCTTCTTCTTTATGTTTTTCTTCCTCATCTCGTTCAGACTCAGGCATTTTACAGTGACAAGGGACTCTGAGGAAAATCTTTTATTTGGGAATATCAAACCAAATATCTGTAATAAGTTGTCTGCTTTGTAACAGTGGAAAAAGAGCAGATTATACTTGTATCAATGGATTAAATACTTTCATTCACTGAAATATGAAGGATGGTGACAACACTGTTTTAAGATGAAAATTAGAACCAAAGAAATCTGCACTTTGTACACATAAACTACTCAAAATACATTGATAGCAGTTGATAGGGTACTCTTGAGATGGTGGCATATCCCAAAAATAATAAATAATAATCCAAACAGTTTTGAATTAGTTATTTCTTGGTTACAAGAGGTAAAAGGACTCTTCTTGTTGTATAATGCACACTGATGCTTACATGTAGCCTCTCTTTCAATGAAATTTTGCACCTTTCACGTTGTAATATTGCACATAATAAATCCTGATGTGCTACACAAAGAGGGACCTTTGACAATCTATGAGGCATTTTATTGGTCTCCATACTTTGGAATTACATCTCTCTGGCTACGATTTGTTTATATCTCACCAGTAAGTGTCTTCACATTCATATATGCAGGTCAGTCAGTAAATATTAATTCTCAATAGAATGACATAGAATTTTCATGCTTGGGACAAGGATACAGGGGCAACCTATTCCATCACATTTTCCTTTGTTAATTTCTGTATTTTTCTTCCTTTCTGTGGAAGAATTTTTAGGAGAGACCTCTTAGGTCTTTAGCAGTGCAACATGACCTTGTGGGAGTATACCGTAATTTTTGGAAATTGATCTTGGAACTCCTTTACATGCATGATCTATTTGTTTCTAGCACATCCAATAATAGTTTTTGGAAACCAAATGAAGTTTGGAAACCTCCAGTGTAGCCAAAGAAAGAGTGATTGATAGTCACATATTTCCAATGCTATACTACCACAGTGTTAAGAAATTCAGGGGAAAAGATTATGTATGATTATACATGGGGAGAGACACAGTAACTATTCATATTTGTGCTTGTTAGGAGTCACAATTTTTGACTTAAAAGAGCTACTGCAACTAAAACCTTTCCTAGAGGAAGAGTGTTTGTGCATTTAGTCTGTCTCATATGAGTTGTTGGCAGCAACACTAAGGTGTTCTTTCAAAATTCTTTCTCCTGCTACAGATTTTCATCATTTTACATTCCTATTGCAAGGAATAGGAATAGTGGAATTACGTTCCTGTACCTGGTGTAGATGCCTATATATTGACAGTAACTGGGGCTGTCCAGACACATCTGGTTGCAGCCTTCTCCAGCAAGACTACAAGGCACAGCTGAGCCCCTCTGCCAAGATGCTGGTGCCTCTGGGAAAACACATTAAGGAGATGGCAAAACACTGCACAAGAGAGAAACGAGTGAGGAAAACAACTATGAGAAACAGCCCTGTATTCACCAAGGTTGGGGAAGGAGAGGGAGGAGATTCTCCAGACCCTGGGGCACAGATTCTCCTGCAGCCTGAGAGGATCATGTTAAAGCAGTTTGCCCCCTGTACGCCATGGAGGACCACACTGGAGTAGGTGAATATTTCATGAAAGAAGCTGCTGCTCAGGGAGGGGACCCACTCAGGAGCAGGGGAAAAGTACGAGGGGGAAGGAGTAGCAGGGAAGAATTGTTATGGACTCGCCTCAACTCTGAATCCCCACCCCTCTGTGTTCTTCAATAGAAGACACCAGGAAGAAGAAGTTAGGTTTGGGGAAATGTGAGAGAGTGAATGAAAGGAGTTTCAGCTTTTGTCTTTGCTTCTTACCATTCAAATCCATTTTAATTTTCAACATTCATAAATTAATACTCCCTAAGTTGAGTATGTTTTGCCCAAGATGGCAATTGGTAAGGGATCTCTGTTTCTTTATCTTAACCCACCCACCTGCTTTTTTCCGTCTTATTTTCAAACCCTGTCCTGTTAAGAAGAGAGAATGAAAGAGCAACTGGGTGAGAGGCCAAGGCAATGACACCAGAGCAAGCAACATCAAATTTGGACCAGTTTATTTCTCATTTTTACTTGGTTCCTCAGCCTAAAACATCCCATTAGCATAACTGATGATTGAAAAACTGCAGATTTAAAAACTATTACGTGCCAATCATTGTACATTCAGGCTTTTACTTCGATTTGTAAAGTCTTTATCTGTGTGTATCTATTTAGACAGTCTGGGCAAGATATAGGGTATTAAATAGCTCAGAAATTGATTAGAATTATAACAGTTACTGTTCTGCAAGTAACTGCTCAAATGAGCAGTCCCATTGATATAGCTCAGCTTAATTATCTCTCATTTTTCAACAGTATTATTTAATGCTTAATGCTCTGCAGACACATCTTAGGTTTTGGAAATAAGTCCATGCTTACTATTTTTCTGGACAATATGATCAAGAATAAAGAGTTGTGAGTTTTACCTTCATTTAACTCATAGAAGAAAATTGCTTTAAATTATTTCATTGGTTCTACAGAGATGCTACTGACTGGCACTTCAGTTGTGCAACTAATCCTGTTTTGCACAGAAAGGGATAATGTTTAGCTGTCTCTTTTCTAAGTGTCTTGTATTGATTATGACAGATACCAAGTGTAAAAGGAGGAAAAACGTGTATAAATCCTTTAGAATTCCAATCTCTTTTGCATAGCAGCTGTGTAGAGTTTAGGTGTCTAGCCTGACCTATTTATCTGGATTTCTTCTGTAGCCAGCAGATGGGTACGTCCAGCAAGTAGTGCTACAGTTCATTACAGGTTCTTCTTCTAGGGCTGAATAAAATACTTTCTGAAGATAAAGGAATATGGAAAAAAAAAAAAAAGTAGATATGTTAATAAATGTCTATAGTGCATAGAAATACACTGGAAAATGTATAGGCTACATAATTAATCAGAGAAAACCGACCAATTTTTCTGCTTTTATATGGTAGCTGCCAGTATTGTGCTGGACTTCCCGTATTAACTGAGAGAATGATTGTTCCTTGGCACAACAAAAATCACTTACACAACCAAACCTCATGGACGGTTTATCCCACCACTGTCTGTCTCAAAGTAATTCTTCTGTACTCATAATTTTCTGCTGTGATAGACCATTATCCTTGTATTTATTCACATTATACAGCAATGAGCAAGCTGGAGGAGTAGCAAGCACTATGCAGAGAAGTGTGATTGGGTAACAATAGCAGGTAGACATATTTATGGACACAGATTGCAGGTAGGCATATTTAATTGTTTCGGTCTTTTATGTATGTGGACAACCAAAACTATTTGAAAACAAATAGGGTAAAGTCATCTCAGTCATACCTGAGAAATACACATATTAAAATATCAAACTGAGAGAACCAGAGGTGAAACTAATTGTAGTTTCTAAAATGTATAATACCTGCATACTCTATTTGGGAAAGAAAAACACATAATGTTTTTGACAGGAACCCAGGAAATCTATATTAGTAGAAGCAAGCAGTATAATGAATTTTTAGGATTTATTCTCTCTCTAAACTCACAAATCCTATCATTAGGACAGAATATCCCGCTTACTTTAAAAAAAGCATGATGAAATATGACATCAAACTTTCAGAAAATAGTTTCCTATTTTCCTCTCACTTCTTCATGTCAGTCTTTCTGCCTTATCTCATCTCATGCCAAAGGAACTTAGATTTCAAATAACTAAATCAATTTTGAAAACAAGACTGAGACTTCGAAGCCTGTCACACACAAATTTTCGGAAGTCTTTGGGTGTTTAATGAGCTAATGCTGTGATTAAATTGGGGGTGATATAAACAGCATGGGGACTAGAGCAGATTGGGTTCTCATGGTATAAAAGCTGGCGTTGCGGTTGATGAGAAATAGCTCCCTATTGGTGAGGGAGGGCACATCCTCCTCATTGCTGTCCCTGCGAAGGAACAGTGGCTCTGTAGGGTCTTACATGTTCTGTGACTCCTCTGTTGGTGTGGGGTTTGTTTGCTCGTTTAGCAGATTCATCTTGTCATAACCAAACAGTTCAATTTTTTTTTTTGGGATTAGATTTGCTACATCCACTCGTACTGGCGACTCACCAGATCAACATATTTGCAGAAGCTTTTTCTGGTACAGAAGTAAATACTGGAGAACATGCAGTTTACTAGCAGAAGCCCTGCATAGCAATTTTGTGTTCTGTGTGAGAAAGCAGATTTACTTGTTGGAGGTTAACTGACATATTTTCCAGGTATTTATTTTTTTTCTTTTATAATAAAAGAATAGAAAGGCAATAAAAAAAAGGTTGAGTAATTTTCAGATTGTCTGACATTTTTCTCTTGATGGAATATGACACTTCAATTTTGTTCAGATCCAGAAGATACAGAAATTGAAAACACATAGATGTAGCTCCAATAAAGACTTCTCTTTTTTTCTTTGTAGAAAGATATATTTTCTGTAGAAGGGTAGGGATGTCAATATTTCAGGAATATATCACTAACTATGACATTTCTATGCATGTAAGAACTAATCATCTTAGCTTCCAGTAGCTAATATAGGTTTTCAACATAATTTCTTCTTCTCCTCTTCCCCTGCCATGATCCAAGAAGAAAAAGAAGAGCGCAAACCAAACAAAATTTTCCTTCATTTTCAGGTTATCTGGAATGATATGTCAATTAATTGCTATACAATGAAATAGGAACACCAATGGATTTTGTTAAACACCCCTTGAAATTCCCTGATTTCAATAATATGTAAGAGTTCTAAATCAAAATGTATGAGATAAAACAACTTTTCAGACAACCACTTTTTCCAGAGAGGTGGTGGAAAGCTCAGGTCTAGGTGATCATTGAAGATTTGCTTTGGCAGCACAGTTGCATTAATACCCAACACTGGCAGAGTTCCCAAGCTCAATTTTCAGCAACAATGTGTGCTTTTTCTGGAAAAGGCTATCCTGCAATCTTACTCAAAAGCAAAATTTCAATTAATTATGATATTTTAGTGTCATTTAGGACTTTCAACAGCTGAAGCTATGGCAGTCATAAGGCAAACAAATTCTCAGTGTATCTGTGGTGATTATAATGTTACACTGTAGAACTGGAAATGGAGCATCCCCACCTAAGAAACAGATGAGCTACCTGAGAGCAGTGTGTGGTACCTAATGTTTTAAGTCAAAGAGTATGTCCACCCACTACAATGCAGCAAAAAACCCCATCTCATTAGTCATTGATTTATGTTACTTACTACACAGCATTAGTGTTCTGACACAAATAATATCTAAATTAAACTGATATCAACTTTACCATCTCATGCTATTATTTTGCTGAACCTTTCTGCCCTCTGCTGATACAACAGTCATCCTTGATTAAGGAAGCTATGTATCCAACAAAAATGGTCTATTACAAGAAATGTTACCCCCTAATAAGGCTACATTGGCTTCAGTTGCCTGATCAGGGACTGCACAGATAGAGGTCATGGGAAACTGCTCTGCTACGCAGACCAGACAGAGCTGTAAATATATCAATGCATTAATATATTTGACCTCAAAACAATATATATTATTTTGTGCTCTATTAAGTAAATGTATTTGGGTTAGAAACCATTTTGCTAAGATTTTATCTGTTTCCTTTCATTGTTTCTTATCCCTTAAGGTGCGAACTTTAAACCAGATTCCTGGAAGCTTGCAAATGTTTGGCAGCTGTGGAGAAATATTGTGATGGACTGGCCATTTGCTTTGTGCATTTCTGACTATCACAAGGACTAGAATTTCCATCTAGGTACCAATGATGCAGCTAAACTGTGGTCATATTAAATTCAACATTTGGATATCTACATAGTGGTGCTAGCAACCAGGAGGAGGAACTTGATGCACAGTATAACCACAACCAAAATAAAACTAATTAAGACTAAGCTTGCAGAGCATAAATTCTAGTATGACAAAAGACATAGATACGTCACTTTATAGCAGAACAATGTGAGAAAGAAAGTGAAAATCTAAAAAAATTAATATATATATATAAAAGAAGGGTATTCTGAAATCAAGAACTCTGTGAGATGCAAGCATTTAGGAATATTTTCCTTCAACCTTAAGTTCTTAAAAACTCATAAAATTAAGCATGTGTCTTGTGTGCCCCATGTCTGGTGTTATGAGACAAAAAAGAGGTATATATATATATATATATTTATTTATCTGATATTCACTCTAAAAGGTAGAGAAAAGCCACAAAAGACTAATTTTATCTTTTAGATTAAAGAAATGTGCTCTGTTTAGCCTTAGAGCTCCAAATTACTTAATTTATCCAAATTTATCCCATAGACTAGTGTAGATTTTTTAGCTTTCTTTCTCCTGTGTAATTTCTTCAGCAATTTTAGATTCTTTGTCAAGTGATACCCAGTTTAAGTTGCAGTTGTTATTGATACTATAATCATCACATCATCAGTTCGTGTATCCAGCTCAGAGCTGGAATTTAACATGGATGGGATGTTCTGTATTCAGTGACAAGTTATGATTGTTTTTTGCTGTTATATTTCTTTTCTTAGATAGATATTGAAAATCAGTTCTTGTGATCTTAGGATGGTATTGGCTTGCTCAGTATTGCATTTGTGACAGATGGTGGATATGGCTCATGAATAAGAGGGCAACACAAAATACAGCCCATTTCAACTCTTTCAGTATGATTTTAAGAATTCTTTTTAAAGCCAGCATTTACATAAGTATTTTTGAATAAAGTACATATGAAGGGTGGTGAAGTGAGAATAAGTATACTCTTGCCATTCTGGTTCTGTATTTATTGTCTGGCTTATTTAGAGCTTATTAGCGTTTTTCTCTGATAGATTACAGTGTGACAGCTGCCTGGAAGCCAGTGAACAAGGTTTAGGACTATTCAGCTGCTCTTCTGATTGCTGGAAGATCTAGACTTCTGATTATGAACAAGCTCCTATTAGATGGGAGTTAGGATTACTCCTTTTCATTTTAAGGTAAGATTTCTCTATTCATTTGTTAGCAATTTCTTTTACTTGACATGAACCCTGCTATAGTTCATGAATTTACTATATCTGTTCCCAGAGAACAATTTGTTTCCCTTCTGGGATTCAGAATAATCTTTATCATAGGACATAGCTGCCAAAAGTAGTTTTAATATATTTTTGTGTAATATATAAAATATCCACTCAATTTTGCAACAAGGTAATGTAAAACTAAAAAAAAGCCACCAAAACCCAAACTCAACAAAAACAAGCAAACAAACCCCTATAAAATATTTGTTAAAGAAAGCATTAACCTTTTCTCTCAACTCCTTTTCCAGTATTGTGTGAGATATGGGTTGTAGTTAATACCAGAGAGGAGATCGTTATGTGTACAATATATTCACTTTACCTTGGCACTAACAGATAAATCAAACTCTTTACTTAACGCTGCTCACTGTTATTTCCCAAGAAATGTTAATACATCTGGTTACCATGACAAGCAGAAGGCATTCAGTTACAGCACTATCTTTCAGAATACATATGGACCAAGGTCACTCCCATGTTCTAGAGGCAAAATATTGTAGATGCTACAAAACTGTCACAGCTAAGACCTCTGTCTTTTTATGAGTAGGTGACGTGAGTTATAAAAAACGGGCAGATTTTCCAGCAGCTTCACAGTTGCCCATACTGACTACTTGGTCCAGTTTATCCCTGTCTGTTACAGTTTATCTTTGGTTCCAGTACCTAAGGGAGTGCATTTGTAGCTGGGTCAGAGGTTCTGTACCACCAGTCAAGTCAATGTAGAAATCCTAGTTTAAAGGGTACCCAAGGTCTGCTTTCAGTCCTAAGGCTAACAAGAGTAGCAATAAACTCTGTTCGTCCCTTTGACTATCCTTTTGCTTCCCCTGGAGTATTTTCTTCTAACAGGTACTCCTAGAAAATGTACAGAATTCCAGCAGCTGTTGTGCTGATACTGGCAGTTTTTGCACTCCCTCTTGTACTACAGCTCCAGCTGCTTCTGTTGAAGTTCCACCTCTGGAGAGAGAAGTTCTAAAGGACAAAAATGACCTCTATTTCATAATTTGTTTACAAAATTATTTTGAACTACTTACTGAAACAAAAAGCATTAGTGACAGCTATCCTTTTTTACCCTAGAAGATTGCTGTTAAAGCATTTCTTAGAGGGTCTGTAACCTCCTCTATCGCTGCAAAACATAGAGGAATTAATCAGTCTTTCAGAACGTGAAGGATATCATAAAGGAATTTAAGGCATTACCTCTCAGAGAACAAATCTAAGGCATTACCTTTCAGAGAAAAAGTCTAATTTAGATGCTGCCAGGTGCACATTTAAGGGTCTGACGGACATGAAGAAATTCTAATGCATTACAATTTAAAGGCATAAAATTTGCCACTATATTCTCTCCAAAGCAGGCAGATCTTCTTGGGGAGAGGTAGCAGGGTTGAAAATAGAGAAGACAATACAGTTATATCATATTGGTACAATACTGATGAGGGAAACTCCCAGGCAATTGGATTCAATCCTGTCTAATATTAAATTATTAGAAAAACCAGCCAATATTTATTTTTTCTTTTAGGATCTGTGTCAATTAGGGCTTTCTCTCATCTTTCAGTGTATGCATTAGAAGTTAGTGTGGGGTAGGACAACAAGTCTAGTGGGCAGCTGTAACAGCTTCTTAAAGACGGTTTAACAGTGCAGACACAGGTTGCTCTGTGCTGACTGGCTTTAAAAATGTTCCTCTGGTAACTAGTTAAGTACTGTAGCAAGTGAGCCTCCAGCATATCCTTAAATATCTAGGAGCGGAACACTAAAGAGAGTCTTACTGTTATTTGTCACCCTTTTTTAACAGAGTACAATGGCGCAAAATTTCCTCCCCCAGGGAGAATTGTCCCTGGAATTACAGAAACACCTATGATCACAGAAAGTAAACTACACCACTTTTTCCCTATTAATTGAACCAAATATTCAGTTCTTGAGAATTGGTATGAGACAAGAGGCATAGCCAGATTTGGTTAAAGATTTATTTGTTGATAAGAGGAAGATGGACACTTTGAGTTAGTCTGTTTCAGCTAAGGACAGACCAATAAGGAGGCTGTTGAAAGTAGAACCAAGAAAGGATACTTATTTTTAATTATAAATATTATAATTTGATAAAAGAGGTAAGTTACCATAGGAAATGGTTGTTCACTTTTCCTCACAGGAAAATCAATTAGTTCCTTGTAGCATTCTGTTTTGAGAACCTGACAATCTTCCTAGCAGGTTTGGGCGATCACACAGGGAAACTGAGGGAGGCTGGATGAATTGTCACAGTTCCCAGAGACACTGCAGCAGCTACAGTACAATTGCTTCACCTGCAGGTGACTTTTGTTACTACCCTTTTAACTGAACATAAATAACCAGTGCTGTATTTAGTACTCCTGACAGTCCCTGCTGGAAAATGCATGCTAACCTTGTGCATGGCCTTTTTAGACATGAGGTTAAGTCACTGGTTTCATAGACGCAATTTTACACTGGTTTCGTTTTGGGGTTTTTTTCTGAATATGTTCCCCAGTTGCATGTTCCTAAAAATGGAGCAGCATGCTGTGTTGTGATGTTGAATACAATTACTTTATCCTCTTTTCTGATCTTAAAGTTTTATTCAGGATTGTGGACGTATATAATTCTTCATGTGTACTGGTCAATCTGAGGTGTAAAACCAAAAAATCTTTTTTTCTAACTCATTTATATGTTGCAGTGGGGTTCCTGCAACCTTCCCTGGCAGACAGCTTTGGCCTGTAGAAAGAATCAGGAACAATAATCTTGATAGATGTTCATGGATGCTCTTTATTTTCTCACAGCCTCATGGCTGGGCCTGGCACAGACTGACTGCAACAACTGCCCAAATCATGTGAATGCCCACCTAAGTACAGGATTCACTGGGCAGAGTTACATTTGAAAAGACCAATGAGGAACAGGATTTAGACACAATAGCATCAGGGAGCTTGGAAACCCCGTGTAACCTGACCGTGCTTCCACTCCCAAGGCCCTTTCNTCCCCCACAGGGGCACCTCCACATCTCA
>VYXC01003882.1:8063-30079 GCA_013397175.1 Platysteira castanea
AAGCCTCAGCAAGTTTTTGTGCCCCTCACCTTTGAATCCAGCACTGAAGAAGTCAAAGCCTGGCTGGAGGCCAAGTCATACAGCAAGGAGAAAGATTTGCTCTATTGCCACCTGAAACGCTCATCCTTCCCTGGAGAAGGAGTGGGGGAGGCTGCTGGCACCATCTCACTTGGGACAAGTCACTTGGATTTACTTATAGAGCCTGTGCTTCAAATTAGATTTCAACCCTATTTAATCCAGGCTCTATAACCAGGATGTTCAGAGCCCAAACTCACTCTGTTTTTCTCTTATAAAGATTTTATTGGAGTAAAATAGTTAACTAACTAAACCCATGGCCTGAAATGCCACTGGAATTGCATCTGCCACCTTGGCACAGCGCCAGGGCCCTGTGATATGGTCCTACTGCAGCTCCCGGCCTCCCCTCTCCAACTCCTCACCTCTGGCACAATTCCACGTGCAGCACAACCATCATCTCCCCACTTTGTGTCTCCCCAGGACCGTGGAACACCTGGGCATCCTCACCGGAGCTCAGCGCTTCTCCCTCAACAGAGCAGGCGTGGCACCCAGCACAGGAGAGGCCAGCCTCAAGGCTCGGAGCCTGGACCATGGGAATAAGGCTTTAGAACCCGGCAATGGTTTGGGTTTAAGGAAAGGACACTTAAGCTCATCCTGTTCCACTCCCCTGCCATGGGCAGGGATGCCTTTCACAACCCCAAGTTTTTCCAAATCCTGTCCAACCTGGCCTTGGACGCTCCCAGGGATGGGGACTCACGACCTCTCTGGGCAACCTAAGGCAGCCCCATTTCCCTTTCCCTTTTCCATTTCCTTCTCAGTGCAGGTGTCCCCTGCAGCCCACGAGCACAGGCCCAGTGACAACTCCCTGTCCTCCTCCTGTACCCCTGTGCCCCCTTTACTNTGTCCCCTGTGCCCCCTCATTGGACAAGGCTAGAATGACAACACACATTTCCCGAAGTCTGGCTGCTTCCTTAAATCCATGGACCAGTTAGTGCTATCTCTGAACAGCTGATATGAGCCTTCAGTGCCTAGAAATGAGCAGGAGTGACAAACAAAGGGATTTGAATCTGGAGATAGGTGAGTTCTACCTGCCCACCACTGCTGAAGCAGTGGCTGGGGCTCAGGGCAGCTGTGCAGCCCTTCCCTGGGGCACTGATCCTGCACTGGAATGTTGTGGTGTTACCAAACCCAGCCTCAAACCAGGAGAAGATAAGCCCTGACCATTTACTCCCGATCCAGGCACACCCACAGCCCTTCCCAGGGTGTTGGTCACTCGTCCCCACCTTCACGTTTTCACTGCAAGAAGTCAGCTGAAATGATTCCCAAATAGCTGAAACCCCAAAGCACACTGGGAAAGGCAGGTTTAACACAAAATAAATGGCCACAAGAAAAAAAAAATCTATTTAATCACAGGGTGTTGCTCTTTACTTCCTGTTTTCCTTCATAAAGTTATGTGCATTTGTATATAACAATCTGTAAATAGGCGTGAGGAAAATGCCTCTCCCTAGAGGCAGAATTAAGTGATTATGCTTCCAAAATTTACTCAAAATTTCAAAACTCAAGCAAGCAGCGTAGTTCCTGTCCATAGCAAGTTTGGCACATTGCATTTCTATCCCTATTTAACTGACAGACCAACCTGATTGCAAAGCAGTTAAGCAAACACAGCTCCAGAGCTGCCCACAGCCCACAGACAGTTGGGTTTTCTCTCTCAGCACATGCTGAATCTTTGCTCAAATTTGTGCCTGTCCTTGCACATTTAATGGAAAAAGCTTTAAAACAGCAACTGGGGAACTCATATAAATCTGAGAACACCAGTGCACCTCAGTTTTGGCTTTATTCTTAAGTGTCTCCAGTGGATAATCTGTTTTCTTCATTTGAAACAGGACACTGCTGGCACCAGCAGAATTAGGGTGCAGGCAGGGGAGGATCCCGGGTTTAGTCACAGCCCTGCTGGGATCTGAGAAGGGCACTCACCTTGGCAGGGTGGGATGAAGAGGACAATCCTCCTGAGAAGCCCTGGCTCTGCATTAGGGTGGAGATGGGAGGCAAAATGGCAAGCACAGGAGGCGGCAAAGTTTCTAATATGAAAATAGAAAAAAATGTTGAGCTAAGAAACACACCACCTTCTAGTCCTGGGGTGTAGAGGAAAGCAAATCATAGGGAATTACAGCTATCTGGGATTTTAACAGGAGTGTACATGACAGCTCTGTAAAGCTAGAAGCCACAGAGCACTTCCTAAAGCAAGTATCTCAGTAGACCTTATTGCAGAGGTCACTTTTACAAATTTCCATGTGACTGAGCTGTGCGTCTGTTCTGTTTGTACTGCCTGCAATAACACTGCTATAAAGTACTGTACATGAGCAAAGGAGACAATGATATAACCATGCACTGCACAAGAGTTACTAAAATAGTTAAGTTATACTTGTAACTCCATCTCTGTCCATTTCACTGGGTTTTCATAATGGTTTGTCACTGAGAATCTCAGAAACGCAGCAAACTGTCTGAAACCACACATTTCCTTTTGGTTCTGGGGACTGACATTCAACAGGAAGGATGTTACAGCCTGGATAGCTGTGTCTTAAAAACAAGGGGAGGTGAAAATCTGACACATAAGAATTAAATGCCAGAAAAGCTGTGAGCTGAACTCCTTTTCTTGTCTGGCTAGTGGAAGGTGTCCCTACCTGTGGCACGGGGAAGCACTGGATGGTCTTTAAAGTCCCCTCCAACCCAAACCAGTCTGGGATTCTGTGATTCCATGACTCACATGGGAGGCTCTCCTACTCCTTGGCAAAGAAATCAGAGACACCCTGTTTCCTACACAGTCACAGAATTCAAACAGGACTTAAACCTAATGCTTCTTTGCATTATCCTTTCTTGGGCTGGGCAAAGCATGAGAAGGTTGTACAAAAGCACATTCTTGCCTGTCAGGAAGGGGAACTTCTGTGGCAGCTGTCCCAAGTGGAACAATACAGAAAGAGGGAACGGCATAACCCCATGACTCAGACCCTGCTACACAGATTCTCCGACATTTCCAGCCAAGGGCCATCCTCTGTTTCAGCAGCACAACCACACTTAGAAGATCACCTCCTCTAAAGCCCAAATAAAGTTTAGGCGAACCAAGAGCTCAAAACACCCGCCTTTCTGAGTCGGGGGCTCTCTCAGCGGCTGGAGCTGTATCCCACAAGCTATTTCGAATCTTTCCACTACGGCAGGGCAGGGAGCTCAGAGCGCTGAGCTCCTGCAGCGGAGCAGCACCGGGGCAGCACCGGGGCAGCAGCGGGACAGCAGCGGCGCGGCTCCCTGCTTCCCCTTCAGGGCCTGCCTGCCGCCATCTTGCGGCACCGGCGGCGCCCGGGCCCCGCGTGGCCATGAGGGACGGGTGGCTCGGGGGCGGGTCAGACACCGTGCCGGCCGTGGGGAAGATCCCCGAGGGGTTCTGAGGACAGGAGGTTCCGGGTCCAGGAGATCCCAGGGCCGGGAGACCCCCGGATATGCTCCGCTGCCGACAATGGCGGCGTCAGGGTCGCCAAGACGACCAGCCGCCCTGACCCCCAGGCCCACGAGCCAGCCAATCAGGACCGCTCTCCCTCCCGCTGCCCCGCCTTGGCTCCTCCGGGCCGCGTCCGTCTCGTGTCCGCGCTCCTGATTGGTCGCTGCCGCCCGGCCGGGCTGGGATTGGCGGCGGGCGGCGGGAGCGCGCCGGCCTCGGGTGCGCGCGCAGGCCGGTCGCCTCAGGGCACGTACCGTCCCTTATAGGCGCGCGAGCCCCCCACAGCCGCTGACATGTCGGTGTCCCCCGTGAAGCGGCAGAAGATGGAGTCGGCGCTGGACCAGCTCAAGCACCACACCACGGTGGTGGCCGACACCGGGGATTTCAACGGTGAGAGGCGGCGCGAGGGGATCCTGTCACCGCATCTTCTCTTTAGCCCCCTCTCCCGCCCCCCTTCACAGAGAGTGGGCGCGCCCGGCCGAAGGGGCGCGCGCTGGGGGGAGCGAACCACCCTGCGGCCGGAGGGGGGACGGGGGGGACGGCGCTCGGTCGCGGCGCCTTGGTCTCCATCGCAGGGCAGATCCGCCCAGCCAGGACATTTTCCGGATCTTCCCGTGATTTTCTCCCAGTTTGCCCTGACCACCGCGTTCAGCTCTGCGTGCTGTCAGGAAGAAGTGCCAGACTCAAGCCAGGCTCTGCTGTGCTAATGAATTCGAGTTTTCTTCCAGTGACCTATCTAGATCTGGGATTTGTTTGGGGTTTTTTCCAAACTCAAGGCAAGGCAGCCCGGTCCAGTGGAGGGTGTCACTGCCCGTGGCAGGGAGCGGAACTGGACAATCTTTAAGGTCGCTTCCAACCCAATCGTTCCAGGATTGTGTAAAAATAATGCCAGAGTGCTTTTATTTCCCTTATCTCCTGAGAATGAGCCAGCGCACTCCTTTCCGAGAAAGGGAGGTGGCCTTCAATTAGAAAGCCACTTGTTCCCAAGCTGTCACTGCCTGGTCTGGCATGGACACGGAGCCTGCTCGGTCCATCAGAGCTAAGAATTCCTTCCCTGGGTGTCTCTGGGTTGTGTAGAGCAGCCTGTGAATCCTGTCCTGTCCTCGCCCAGGCCTGCAGTAATCCCTCCACTGCTTGCCTAATCCTGTTGGTGTAACAATAAACAATTCTAAATGGCCACTGTCAAATGTCTTAAGAGTAGTAAACTTAAGGTGAAGAGAGCACAGGGGTGGTAACAGCTCAGATACAGGAAAAAAACCACACCCCCAGGATGGCTGAGGGGGTGTTTGTGTGCAGGCAGCAGTAGGGATTGTGGAATATCCCACAGGGGTCATTGAATCCAGCTCCTGGCCCTGCACAGGACATCCACAAGTTGTTCTCTGGGCTGCTCTTATCACCTGGGGGTCATTCTTAGAGTCCAAACAAGGCAAGAACCTTACCTGGCTCGCTCCTGGCAGGTTAAACGCTGGTGGAGGTGAAGGTGGTTCTTGCTGCTGGTGGTTGCCAGAGGTGTTTGTAGATCAAGGTGTCGGTACAGAACGGAGTTTCATTGATGCGCTGCTCTGCTTTAAGCAGTACCCATGTGAATGGAAGTTCTGAAGGACCTGTTTGTATGGAGTAGACCTCTCTCCTGGATCCTGATCATTGCCTGGGAGGGATCGATGGAAAAACAAGGCTTATTTTCAGTACAGTTGCACTCTCTCCCTTGGGGTTTCATCCCTGTGCAGAAATGCTGAGGAGAAGGGGCTGGTAATACATATTTTGTTATTTTTTTGACATTTTAACTGCATTGTTGAAACTGCTGAGGGGCCTGCCGAAGCTCTGCCCCATTTGCCCAGTCAGGCCCTGGTGCCAGGCTGTGATTACAGGCAGACAATGTGTGTCACAGCCTGCTGGAGCAAACACCTGGCATCACCTGAAACAGGCATAGTCCAGGGCTTAGGGTAAGACCAAGGGTCAAGTGTCTTCCTGGTAGGACCAGGAAATTACAAGAGCAGATACTGAGAAACTGCATCTGTTTGGAAAAGGTTTAAAAAGCAGTAAGAAAAGGTGCTGGAGCCTCACAGGTGAATTCACCTGTCCTGGTCCCATCAGTTGGACGGACACAAACAAAAGCCCAAATTTCTGACTCCTTGAAGGGAAGGTCCCTGTTCTTTATTCCCCTCTGTGATTCCTGGAGCTCAGTTATGCTGGTTGAGGATGAAGTTTGGAAATTAGTACTACTTCTCTTCATCCATCATTTCTACAGGTTTATACTTCTGGGCAATTTCTGTAGTTTATAAACTTTAAAGTTTGCTGTAACTTGTGACAGCAGCCCAGTTGTTCTGTACTATGGCACAAACCAGCCTTCAGGCAGTGTTTGAACACCACTCAGCGCTGTTGTGCTCTGTCATTAACAAGTGTTTACATTCTCACCTGGTTGAGCAAAATCCTTCTGATTTCTCAGGCTGGCTGGCTGTTTCCAACAAGCTGGTTTTCTTTCCTTAGCCATCGATGAGTACAAGCCCCTGGATGCCACCACAAACCCCTCCCTGATCCTCGCTGCGGCTCAGATGCCGGCATACCAGAAACTTGTGGATGATGCTGTTGCCTACGGGAAGAAGCTTGGTGGGTAAGTAAAGAGGGTTTTAATCTCAGCAGAGCTGTATTTAAAATGCCTTATTTATACACAAGCAACATACTGGGGTTTCCCCCTCGTGTACTTGTGGGTTTGTCTCCTGCCCCAAAAGGCCTCAACACCATTTCCCAGCTCACACCTGGCCCTCTGTGCTTAGGAAAACAGAAGCATTATAGGAAAGAGTGTCCAAAGGCTAATCCTGCTGGCAGGACAGAAGTGGCTCATTTGAACTCTGGAATTTAATGTTAAATGGGCTGTGAAATTTGATCTTCAAATCCACGGCAAAGTGTAAACTCAACTTTTTTTTTACCCCCATAAATGCTTTTGCTCTTTGTGGTTTTCAGGTCAGAAGAAGAGCAGATCAAAAATGCTTCTGACAAACTTTTCGTATTATTTGGAGCTGAAATCCTGAAGAGGATACCTGGCCGTGTGTCCACAGAAGTAGATGCAAGGTTGGCTCTTTTCCCTCTGGGTTACCCTGGATATTTGTACATACAAAAAGAGACCTGATGTGCGTTGGAGAAAGATTTCTTGCCTAGAAGACCAGCGGAACTTATATTGTTAATATTTAAGAGTATACACTTCCCTTATTTTGACTTAACAAAAGTTAAGTTCTTAACAAAAACAAGCAGCACTGACCTTGGATTTTCGTAATCTTCCTACTGCTTCTTAAGCAAGGGGAACCTCACACTTACAGTTTTAGTTTTGCTCATTCTCTTCTGTGTGATGATAGCTGCTCAATTTAGCAAGAAATCTGTTTGAACAGTTTATTTCAAGACTTGCACAGGACTTGGCCGTTAACTTGCTCAGTGCCAATTTTTGTTAATGCTCAGCTTCTGAATTCATTATGAGAAACTTCCTTCTCGAAGGGCTGACAGTCCAGGAGGGATCTGAGAACACAAACCTCCTGTTGGCATGTAAATGCTGATAAAACAGCACAGTGTTTTTCCATGGGGCTCTGGGGGAGAATTAAAAAAAAAAAAAATCAGTTTTAAACAGTGCTGCTCTTGCCTCAAAGGTTGTCCTTTGATAAGGAAGGAATGATTCAAAGGGCCAGGCGCCTCATCGACCTCTACAAGGAAGTAGGAGTTGGTAAAGATCGGATTCTCATCAAGCTCTCTTCAACGTGGGAAGGAATCCAGGCTGGCAGGTAAGGCTGTGTGTGCCTGGTGTGCTGATTCATGGCATGCTCCTGCCTGTCCACAGGCACTGACATCGCATTCTGCACTTGAATAAACAGCAGTGCTGAAAGCATGGCATGAGGAAGTCTGTCATGAGCATGGAAGGTGCTCTGCCACAGCTTGCTGTTGAAATAGGGACAGTTTCTTCATACAAGGGCCAGGCCACAGTTTCCTGAAATACCCTGCTGAGCTGGTTGCATTTGGCTGGAGGAACAGCATTAATAAAGCAGAGTTTGGCAGTACAAAACATTTGCTGTTAGCTGATGACTTAAAGCTTACTGAGTGTGCCCCATTCCTAAATTAACTCAAGGAATTCAGTAGTTTGAACTTAGCGGCTCGTTCCTGAATATGAATTCTGTAGATGAGCAAAGTGCTGTTCTAAGCCAGCCTGTGTCTGCAGGGTTCTGGAGGCCGAGTATGGGATTCACTGCAACATGACCTTGCTGTTCTCCTTTGCTCAGGCTGTTGCCTGTGCTGAAGCTGGAGTTACTCTGATTTCCCCGTTCGTGGGACGGATCCTGGACTGGTATGTTGCAAATGGAGACAAGAAAACCTATGAACCTTCAGATGATCCAGGTGAGCACAGATTTAACACTGCTGAGAAAACAACAGCTGCTCATTCAAACAGTTTACTTGTAAAAGTCCTCTTATGGCAAAATGCCGGGTTTGAGCATGTTCTAAATAATCACTTAGAGTAAAGTTGCAGGTTTCTACTTGTAGGAGTGAAGAGTGTCACCAAGATCTATAACTACTACAAAAAGTTTGGCTACAAAACCATCGTGATGGGCGCGTCGTTTCGCAACACGGGCCAGATCAAAGCGCTCACGGGCTGTGACTATCTCACCATTTCACCCAAGCTCCTGGCAGAGCTCAGCAAAGAGCACGTCAAGTTAACTCCCACACTCAGTGTCAAAGAGGGTGAGTCCACTCCTGGGGGCTTCTTTCTTCCTTTCTTCTGCAATGTTGAGAGTCTGGGGTTCTGGTCAGTGCTGTGCTGCTTGCTCCCATCCTGCGTTAGGGATAAATCCAATTTCCTAGAGGAAATATTGTAGCCTCAGAAGGAAATACTATAGCCTCATTATTATTATATCACTGCTACAATTGCTGACACACTGAGCACTAATTGGATTACAATGGGTTTGGAGTGTGCTTCCATACTCTGCACCTCTCCTCATGGGACAGGGAGAGAAGAGGAAAGTTAATCTGCACATGCTCAGGATGAAATTTTACTGAACACTAGCAAAGATGCCAAACTTGGTTTCATCCTAATCTCTAGACATGGCAAGAGGTGTTTTACCTCCAGAAATTAGAAACTAATTGTACACAAGACTGAGTGATTTGATATGATGACACAGTGCCACAATGGCTTGGAATCCTCGTTCCCATTGCACTACTTCAAGGCCAGGTTGGATGAGGCTTGGAGCAATCTGGTATAGTGGAAGGTGTCCCTGCTCGTGGCCGGGGAGTGGAACTGAATGGGCTTTAAGGTTCCTTTCCACCCAAATCATTCCAGGATTCTGTGATATTCTCCCTTTTCTGCAGCCTCATTAAAATGCTGGTTTACATCTCAGAAAGCAGCTCTGTGCACAGCTGTAGCCATGGGTTGCTGCCCACAGGCTGCTGCTGGCCTGGGAGCCTGCTATCAAATGAGCTTTTGTTAGTTCTTGCCAAATAATCAAAGCCCTGATTGTTCAGAGTATTTGCTTAGAATGTCTCACTGCTGCAGGGCGGTTGCACAATTCTTTAGATTAGGCCTGGAAGTGCTGTGCCATTCAGCAGCAGGTACAAGATAATGACACACACAAACACTGTGTGTTAAGATAAACTGATTTATTAGGCTACCTTTTCCCTTTTCCTCCTTGTTCTCCTCCAGCCAAATCAGGACCACTTTCAGTCTCACATCCCAGATTCTGCTTCTGCAGCAAGTCATACTGAAAGTATTTAAAATTTTTCCAACATCTAAAAATGGTCAGAACTCAAGACAATTTTAGGAAGTCTAAATTTGATAAGAATCTGATCACCTGGTTTGTTTCTTTTTCTATTTCTCCTGCACAGCTCAGGCATGCAGTCTTGAGAAGATCCACCTGGATGAGAAGGCATTCCGCTGGCACCACAACGAAGACCAAATGGCTGTGGAAAAGCTCTCTGATGGGATCAGGAGATTTGCTGCAGATGCAGTTAAGCTGGAGAGGATGTTAAAGGTAGATGTTGTATCATGCTCCTCCCATGTACTGCAGCCAGCCTGGTGTGGCTGAGGATTAAACGAGTCAGATCAGGTTTTTGGACAGATTATGTAGGACAAGCCACCTAAATTCAGTGAACTTGGTAAGCTTCACTGCATGCCAAGAAAGAATTTGTGCCAGGTGTGGGCCACACCTGCAGTTTGAGGCCCTGGGACTGGCAGCTCATCAGGATAACTGTCAAAGTGAGAAGTTCCTTAAGTCTGACTCTGAGCTGTCAGCAGCAGTACAGGACACAAATAATCTGCAGGTAGTGAGCTGGAAATAAATCATGTTTGTACTTGGAGGCACTAAGAAAGAGCAGATGTGCTGTCAAAGTCTTCTATCAGATTGTGGAGAGGCTTTCACATAGGATTCATCAAACTGTGTTTTTTGGGGAAGAAATACTCAGTACACCTGATCCAGGCACTTGGTGACTGGCAACTCCTTGCAGCATTCCCAAACTCTTACTCACCCATGCTTTGTCTATTCTTTTTCTAGGAGCGAATGTTCAGCACTGAAAATGGAAAGTGAAAAAGAAAAAATAATAATCAGCATTTCCCTGAGTGCTCCAGGCTGAGGTGGATCACGTGAAGTTCAGTGGATGTACAAATGTCTTACCTGTACAAGCATCATGCTGTGTGTGGATAGATTTCTGTATCATGCTTTTTTTTTATCAATTTGCAAAGGGACAAATGGAATTTCAAATTTTTGTGGCACTTTTGTCAATACATGCAAATTAAAACCGATTTGCCCTGTAACATGGTCAATTTACTACTGCAGGAGACACCTGATAGAATTTTAATTTTTTTGTATTAAATTCCTAATTAAGCCTACAGTCCTAACACATTTAAGAAAACAGTTTTTAATTTCAGGTTGTTTTAAAGAACAAACACAGGTTTCACAAGCCCCTCTTGGTACAAAACCCACAAGTACTCCTGTGAGACACATATATAGGTCAAAATATATATGTATATCTTACTGGTTTATATAGATCCAGTTCTATTAAGAGTAGACAAGAACAAGTGATAGGACAAGAAGGAAACAGCCTCAAGTTCTGCCAGGGAAGGTTTAGATTGGATATTAGGGAACATGTCTTCGCTGAAAGGGAATATCTAACCTGGCACAGCGGCCCAGGGCAGTGGCTGAGTCCCCATCCCTGGAGGGATTTAAGAGCCACATAGGTGTGGCAGTTGGGGACGTGGGATAGTGGTGGCCTCGGCAGTGCTGGAGGAATGGCTGGACTTCATGGTCTCAGCACTCCTTTCCAATCTCAGTGATTCATTCCATGGTTCTAAGAGATCCCTTCTTATATGTGAACACAATTTGCTGTTTCCTGACAACGTTGCGTGAACTTAAAACGAAGGGAGAAAAGGCAGCAGTGCAGCTCCAGGGCTGATAGACACGTGCTCTGCCCAGACCACGGGAGCCACTGATCCCTCACCCCAGTGTGACACAGCAGCTCTGTTGTCAGCACATCCAGAATAACCTGGGAGCTGCTGTGCCAGCCAAAGGGACAGCTAGCTACAATCAGGCACGGACAGCTGGTGCTGCACTGCCAGCCTGCTCTGGGAATAGTGCCAGTCTATCAGAGGGAGGAGAAGTCCCCAAGGGATTCATCCAGACCCTCTGTCCTACAGCTGTTGGTGAGGGGGGAAGCAGAGCAGGCAGAAAGCAGGCTGCCCAAAGGGAGGTGACCTTTTATCCTCAAAGTCAAGCCAGCAATAAAAGCTTGACCCTGCCCCTCCCCACAGCCATCGGACCCTCCACTGCACGTCCCTTCTCAATTTAAGCTGTTTTGCATTTTTTACTCTTATTAAACTGAGCATTCCAACAGAGATTCCTAGAATGGTTTGGGTTGGAAGGGGACCTTGAAGACCATCTTCATTCCACTCCCCTGGCATGGGCAGGGACACCTGCCCCTAGAGCAGGTTGCTGGGCTGTAACGCCACACACTGCACCCACCAGGGCAGGGTGGGGATTCGGGCACACACAATCTAGGGACTTGCTGCTTTCAAACTGGCTGGTCAGAGGTTTGGAGCCTCTGGAATAAATGCCCCTTTTTTCCCTGAGTGAAGCAAGAACTTTCACATGCATGGAATCTGTCCCCTTACATAGCTGAGACACAGCTGGATCAGTAACACCATGGAGCTCAAATGAAACTCTCAAGCATTTCAGAAGGTGCTGAAGAGAGAATAAAATACTGCAGTGAAAGGGGATAAAGAGGCAGAAAAAGGTGCCTGGGTAACAGTAAGTTATAATAGTAAGTTGCACCTTGCTGCACTTACCTACAGACACCTCTCAAGAGCTGAGGGGGCAGCAGACAAACAAGTTATGCTTAAAATGTTCAGTCACAGGGTCCCTTACCTGCTGTGGTGGCAGCTGGTGTTTCCTCCTGAGCACTGGGTTCCTTCTCTGCAGCACAGATGGATGTTGTGAGGTGCCTGACATCCGTGGCTAAGCCACAAAGTCCACATCCTTCCTGAAATGGTGAAAAAAAAAATAAGCACCACATAAACCTTCAGCCTGTACAGCTCTTTAGTCAGGCACACGAAGTGTGTTTACTCCTTAACTCTTCCTCAACTTCCCCTCTCTTCAGCAGATGGAGAGGTCTCTCCATCTTGTCTGTGCCCCACTTACAAACTCCTCCTGGGATTCCCCAGATCTCCTTACCTCCTCAGATTAAGAAATCAGGAGATGTCTGTTGTCTCCCAGAAAGGTCTGTAGCTCTCACAGTCACAAGGACAGGATTCAAGAATTAGGGGCAGATACAATGTGTATGTTTGGAGAAATCCCAAAGAATCAAGACACAAACTTTAAAGGATTGATTTAAAAATGACAGCACCTTTCCCAGCTTTTCCTTGTGGTGGCTTCTCTCTGATTCCAACGTCCAGCTCTATGCAAACACACAAAGCTTGGAAGGGGGTTGGAAAAGCCTTTCCTTCCTACTCCAGTTGTGCCTTGCATCCCATCACACACTATGCTAAGGGAGACACGCTGCTCCCAGCACCTCCTCCATTCTTGAAACAGGGGGTACAGGAGAGCAGAGCTGTTGGAAGAACAGACACACTGAGTATGTCCATTTATATTCATCCTCCCAACGTGGAATTTAATTTGAGTCCTTAGATTCACTGGTTATGTCTATCCAATACAGCCATCACAGGCCAGTATGCACGGCACCAAACCCAGACAGTTCCATTTGAAATTTCAAAGTAAATCAGGACCAAAGAGCCTCTTTCATCTCTTCTGGCCCTTGTTTGGATGCACGCAAGATGAATAAAGCAGTAGGTTCCAGTTTTAAAAAAAATTTTAAGGGTTTTTAAAAAAAGATTATACCATGGAAGCTCCAAGAAAAGCATCTTAAATAAATATGTTAATACACTAATGGAATGCTGGTATGACCAACAACCATCAGCTGCAGACAGGGCCAGAGTTCAAATATCGTGTCAGGATCCCCAAAAACACGAAAATTGAGATCATGCCCACAGGCAGGTCTTGGGGCTCTTTTCCAGAGTTAAGCAGTTTCCCAACTGCTGCACCAGCACCCCTCTTTCCAGCTTGGGTGTAAGCCTGCCAGTAAAGGCTCCCATACCTTAGGGATGGTGAGCTGTCCTCTTGTTGGTGAAGAAATCCTTCGTTGGGTGCAAGACAGCAGTGCCCCTTCACAGCCATGAGCCAGCATCCGAGAAAACTCCTTATCCCTTTGGATTCACCCTGCTCCAAGTACTGCTGGACTCTGATGCTTCTACCAGGTACCTCCATATCTGCCTGTAAAAATACCAGAGGAAAACAGGATGTGGTCCCAGCTATTAAGCCAAGAGAAGATGTAACACTGAGTCCCAAGTAAATAAAAAACCCTAGAAAATAAAACCAAACCCCCACCCAAATAAACAAAACAATAAAACTCACCAGCTGGATGTTACCAGGAACAGATTTCCAAGGAAACAAGCCTGGCTGGTAGCATTCCTAGGACCAAAGCACCAAACACTGCACAGTGCAATGCTGAAACAATCAAGGTTTGTGTGGGATGAAAATCTCCCAGATTTGAAGGTTTTCAATTCTTTGGGAAGCAGTTTGTGCCCTGAAGACAAAAACCCCTCAGTATAAAGACCACTGCTTGGATACCTGGGATGGGATAGTTCACAGGGCTCCTCAGCTGGAACAGGCACAAGATACAGAAGATAAACACTGAGGTATTAAAATTCTTCCCACGGAAGTTTAAAATGCAAGAATTATCCAAAAATTCTTGCTTTTTGTGTAATGCCACTTCATTATTTTAGTTGATGTAAATACCTTTTAGGTAAAAGAAAAGAAAATACCAAACTATCAAGTTTTACGTTTGGAGAACAAATTTAACACTGCAAATAAACAGAGTAAAACTTTCCTGAACACACCTGGATGACATTCAACAACTTCGTGTTTCCTATGTTCATTTGACCTTTTCCTACAGATTTTGAACAATTCTTTCCAATCCCTGGCTAAAATTGGTCATACTGTACACAAACTTAAGAGCTATCATCACCAATGGCCTCAGGTTGTGCCAGGGGAAGTTTAGGTTGGATATTAGGGAAAACTGCTTCATGGAAAGAGATGTCAAGCACTGGAACAGGCTGCCCAGGGCAGTGGTGGAGTCACCATCCCTGGAAGTGTTCAGAAAACATGTACATGTGACACCTGAGGTTGAGTGGTGAACATGGTGGTGCTGCTGCTTGGACTTGATCTTAAAAGCTCTTTTCCAACCTAAATTCTGTGATTCTATGACTGAGATGGCTCCTAGTTTGTCAGCATGACTTGTGAAGGTGACACAATCCAGCCCCCCACATCCAGGTCCAGCTCACAAAGCCGTCAGCCCACACCCGCACACATCACCTCTCCAGCCACTTGCTGCTGGACAACATGACTCTCTCCCAATTTTCCCAAGAGCAACTTCATGGCTCAGGAAATAAAAGTGGATGTGTGATGGGAAAGAATGAAAATACACACAGGAACTCATCTTTTTTCTTCTCTCACATGGGAGGAAAGAGGAAGCACCATCGAGTCCCCAGGCAGTGTGCTTTGTCCAACTGTTTGCTTCCCAACAGAGGCACAAGCAGAGCAATTCCAGCAGGTCCTGGATGCCACAAAGTAAGGAAAAATTGTACAGTAGGGGACTGATCAAAGCCTGTAGTGGTCTGAACACTGCTCACTTGGCAGCAGATTAACGAGTCTGGATATAGGATGAATGAGCCTCATTTACGGAATGAAAACAGGACACAGGGTAGACACCAATATTCTATTTTTACAGATAAGCAGTGAAAAATGCAGCGATTTTGGCAAAATCCCATGGAAACACAGTCCCTAAGGAAATACATTCTCCCACCTCACAAACAAGATGTGGCTTTCCAGACTGAAAGTACTCCCTGATGGTGTCAGCATCAAATCCCCAAGATGGCTTGTCAGGAATGAAGATTTTAACACTCAAAGCTAATTGATAATTTCATTTCTATCAAAGCCCGATCTTCATTTCAAATTCTGGTTTTAATTTCCATCAATGCCAAAGATCTGTAAGCTTGGCTCCAGAACGCAACAGCAGAAGACCCAGCAAAATCCACAACAGTCTGTCTTTTAAAATCACACTGAAGTTTTATGACAGAGCTAAAAATTTCGATTTCCACAGAAAAGACAGAATTTCCCTGCTTGATGACTTGTTAGAACCAAAATTTTGTAATATCCTGGTAAGAAAACAAAAATGCAACCCCAAAGTCCTTCCCTTTGGGGCACTGAAGAAATGTTGCCCACAATTCTAAGAGGCAAGGAAAATCAATTATCTGAAAGTTAATTTATCTACTTTCCAATATATTTGGTATATCTGAGCCTGTAATAATTTAAAAAAAAATCTCAGTCTGATTATTCCTTTCCATGCTCAGCTTCAAGCCACACCTGCAGCTCAGAAGGAAGGAGGAGGCCAGACTGCACCCTACAGCTGGTTCCTCGGATGGGACCCACATTAGCCACCTGCACTTTTCAGTGCCTTAGTCCACAAAATTCCAGCAAGAGACAGCAGCAGTGTACTTCCAGAGAGGAGTATTTCCAAGAGAACAAAACCCACAACATAAGCAGCACAAATGAGAACAAATAAACAATTGTAGGACCATGTAAAAAAAAAAGCTGAGCTAACTTTTTAAACACAATTCCAGCGATGTGAACAGGAAGAAAACGAGGGCACGCTGTGCATCAGTACAATGCCAACCCAGAGCAAGGCTTCAGCTTCAGCAATTTCCATTCACAGCACCAGCTTTTCGGGGGTTTTCAGAAGACAGTTCCCCACATCTGTAGATTGAAGGTCTAGAGAAGCAGTGACAAAATGGAGCAGCAAAAATGTAAGGGGGTGTCCCAGCTGCTTCTGACAACCTTCATAATTCCATACACACAGAACCCGACACTGCCACAGTCACTTCAGAGCCCAGGACAGGGGTTCAGAGGGATGTTTTATCCAGGTCACAGCCATGGAAATCCTCAGCCTGCTGGCTCTTCATCCATCCTCTTTGTAAACAGACCTCCTCCTTTACTTCCTGCTGAAGGAAACACACCCAGACATGCACCTGTTAGTGCACAGCCAGGACAGGACTGGTACCACACACTCATCTCAGCAAAAGAAGGAGGTTGTGGTTATTCATATGTGCTCTTCTATCTGACAAGATGACACTCAAACAAGCCAAGCCATTTCCAAAGAAATGAAATCCATTCACTCCCAGAATCCTAAATCAGAGCTGACTCAAAGCCAACCTGCCAAAGCTCAAGAAACAAGAGATGTTTCCCTGAACAGAAATATTTAGTGAAGCCTATTCAGCATTTTACTTGCCAGTTCCACTTCAGCTGTGCATTTCCCCACATATTTTCATCTTGTTTTTTTAAATAATCAAATGCTCTTTGCCAAAAGACACAACTGCCTGGCTGGCTTGATCAAACAGAAGTGACACACACTTCAGTAGAAAACCAAGGGGAAAATCCCCTTTTGAGGGACAGTATTCCTGAAACCAAAAGATGCTCACCACTGGCTGTTCCCAGTTCTTAAGCCCCATCTTGCCTCACCTGACATTGCAGAGAATCAGAAGGTTCTGGACAGCAGGAAGGGTGGAATTGTCATTCTGTCCTGTCACCAGGTGCCTGTCCAGCACCACATGGACAGCATCCGGGCTGCTGGCTGAACACAGGAGGAAAAACACAGGGACTGTGTTAGAGAACGCAAGTTCAATGCCAGAATCATACCACTGATAAACCCAACACGACACGTAACTATTTTGGCCAGACAGATTTGCTGGGTGCTGATCTATTACCCCAGCAGACAGCGACAGTCTCAAGCCCCTCATCCTGAAACAATTTCCCTAAGAAATCCGTTTCTGAAAGAACAAGACTGGGTCCTTGATTCGATTAACACCAGATGGGTAAAGGACACATATCAGGAGATTTTCATAATAAAAAACTCAAAGTGTGTCTTTGAAAGTTGCAATTACCTCACAATACAACATAAACTGTTCTTATGCCAAACACGAGCTGTGATCACCATGCTACAAAAATTAAATATTTATTTTCTGGCCAATTACAACACCCCAGCACGCTCAGATCTATCAGCAACTGCTCAGCACCCCAAATAGAAATTTTAAGTTACCTCATTCCAGACAGACTCCCAGACTGGTTTGGGTTGGAAGAGACCCTCATCCAGTCCCATCCCCCTGCCATGGGTAGGAACACCTTCCACTATCCCAGTGATGCCTTAGGTTTTAACTTTTATATTTTTCAAACCCTATATTGCCTAGTGTGTAAGTCTGAAGTTCCACGTAGCCTGCTAGCTGCTGTTCTCTTATGCCAGACAGACATAACAAAGCCTCTCCGAGGTTGTTATTGAAGGACACTCAGACTGTCCTAGGCCCAAAGGTGTAAACTAGCGCCTCTAGAGAGGTGGAGAAATTGAAGAAATCACATCATTAGCTAAAGTTTTAATTGGCGAATTTATGCTGATATGCAAATGGACCAAACATATGAAAGTATGAAGAACTCGTGACTCATCGTCCATCTTGGGGTCCATTTTTTGGATGTAGCCTTTGGCTCCCCAGGGTGTACCTCTGAAGGCCTTTCAAATAAACACCTACCTTTATTCCCTTACTCCTGCCTAGTCTCTGTTTCTAGGTAGCCACTCAAGGCATCACCAGGTTGCTCCAAACCCTGTCCAGCCTGGCCTTGCAAATGACCAGTGATGTACTGGTAAATAAGGGAATGGGAATGCCAGATGAGAGATCCTGCCAAAGTCCTGCTCAGCTGGATACAACCAGCACACAAGCACTCACTTTCCAAAGGAGACACAAAGTGCCCATCCCAGACACCACGCAGGACCCACCACTGAACGTAGCTCCAGAATCCTTCACGAAATCCTCCACAATAATGGACAAACTGGCAAAATTCGGCTGCCTCACCAGCTCATACACAGAGGGCTGAAATAGATCGAAAGGAAATGAGTCTGGCTGGCTTTTTACAGGAAAAGCCAAGCAAAACCAGCACATATTTCCCTGAAATTTATATTTCTGTTCCCTCTACTATTCTCCCAGCCAAATGACCGCAAGCAGCTTTGATGGATTTTGCGTAGGGAGCAAACTGGAAACTCTTAAGTGAGTTAAGTAAAGAGGAAAAAACAACACCAAACAATTTCTGCAGGTGTGATTAACTTCAGGAAGGAACAGACCCGTCTGTCCATGGCACACAAATATTTGGACACAGACTCTGTGCCAAACAGTAATCCATGTTGGAATGAATATGGGAAACAGCTTAGAAGACAGAAAATTAAGGAGCATTTAAGAGTTTTTATACGCAAAAGGAAGGAATTTAATTTTATGGTTTCCACAGCAACCATAGCTAGGCCACAACATGATTTAAAATACTTCCTCATGGACTATAACAATTCATATAGAGCCATAAATAATCCTTAACTCAAACAGAAGCACGTGAGAACACTAATAGCTTTTGTGAGTCACAAAATCCAATTTCTTAACTTTCCATGTAAATTTTCCACACTAGAAGCTGTACTAGGGCGATTTGCATCACTCTGACACTACAAAATGGGCTGTGAGGTCAGAGCACATAAAATAAGAGTATCAGCAGTAACTGGCTGCTTTAATTGCAAGCCAGTTTGTATAAACAGTCTTTTTCCTTAAAACTTCCTCTAACTGTTTTCCTAAGACTCCCTCCACCTTTTAAAAAGAAACAGAACCTTGAGAAATATAATTTATCCCCAGCATTCATAAAAGAGAGCAAAACAAAGCAAAAAAAANNNAAAAAAAAAAAAAAGAAAGAGCTACAGCAGGAATTTCCAGCATATTTTTTGCTTCAGTTTAAAGTTTACTGAACAATCAGAGGGAAAGTATTCCCCACATGCCAGTTAAGTGGGACAAACCCTTCACGCACTCAGTGCTGGGCCCCTTGTCAAAGACAACTCTGCACATCTTGCACAAGCCAAGGGTATCAAACTGATAATTTATATTTATAGGAAGCTCCTGGGTAAGACAAAAACCAGCAGAAGTCACACAGCAAAAAAAGGCCCCAAACAGCAAAAATCAGGTAAAAGCTTAACTTACCCCTGTCAGGCTGTATCCCTGGAAAACCCAGGATTTGTCTTCATTCGTGGCACAACACAAAGCTGCCACTCCCTGTCCCACGGCACAGATGGGCTCTAGAAAAGAATTAAAGCATATTTGTGAGCATCTCCAAATAGTTAAAACACAGGTGAGTGTGGTGAGACTCATGCTGCCCTCCTGCAGTGAAGTTATACTGCATCGAGAATGTTCTTTTAGGTTTTAGGGGCCTTCCTGCACACTGCAGTAGCAATTACTGTCTATAGTAAGAACTACTACAATTACTTTATTAGTAGTGTTATTATTATTAGAGTAAGAGGAAGAGTAAGAATTGCAGCTTTTAACTCCAACTCCAGAGACAGCTCCACAAATGCTCAAATGTGGAGCACACCCCAAGTCTTGATTAACTGCAGCCTTAATGATGATCCTGGGACATTCCACACTTGGCTCTGAGCCTTGAATCCTGCTGATTTGGACAGAGCCATTTCTGTAACACTGTAAGGCAGCAAATCCTTCTTCTGAGACAAGCTCTGAAAAGCTACTGGCATTGCTTTTTAAGATACTTTAAGAGCTCTTTTTCCTTTTCAAGGCTCCCATTTTCCTTTTTAAGACATTTTAGGATACTTTTTTTTCTTCTAAGACTCCCTTTCCTTTTTTTAAGGCCCATTAAGACACTTGTTTCCCCCCCAAAAGACATCCTTTTCCCTCCCCAGTTCTGAATGCTCTTCAGCCATGCAAACACTTCCAAGTCTCTGGAAGGCAGCAGCCCTGCAGGAGCCGCACAGCAGCCCTGTTTCATTTACCCACTCCCCCGAGGATGTTCACCTACTGCTCTCAGTGCTGAAGTGCTGCAGGATCTTGGCCAGGTACCCGCTGTTGGCCAGGTCAGTCACGGCCCCAGGACAGTTTGGGATCAGCAGGGCGTGGTACCGAGCCCCTGGTCGGGAGGAAAGCAGGAACTGATTGTCCAAAAGGTGAAAAACCCAAAAACCCTGACCATAAACCCACTGCACATTTGGAAAAATAACAGGACAAACCCACATAAATCAGTTTAAAATGACCTAAGGAAACTAACAGAGCTACATAGAAGAGAGAAAAAGGTCCTTCTTGAAACAAGGAAAACACATTTTTAATGAGCCCTGATGACCCAGGCAAAACTTAGAACTGTTTTGTCTGCTGGATCCTACTCCAGCAAAATATTTCTTTTTAACAGTGTAGTGTGTGCTTATATACAACACAGATATTATATGTATATATTGCATATATATTAAAAGAGAATGACTATTTCAAGATAAATAAGAAAACAGCAAAGCAGTAGCCAGGACTTCCTCTTAAATAAAAAATAAACCAACAACTGCAGCTGCCATGGTTTTCTCTTGAAACACAACTTTCCTGCCTTTTCTGTGTCATTCTACCCTAAAATCCTGGCCCTAAGTTTCCAGCCCCTGTTTCCCTGACAGTGGAGATGACAGTGGCCTGTGGTGACACCCTTACCATCGATGGACTCCAGCTTGGCGGGGTTGGCATAGGATTTCATGCGGAAGTCCTGGATCCAGCGCGTGTTGCCCTCGTTCACATCCACAAAATCAATGGGCTTCCCCTGGGGATAACATGGTTCACACATCATGGTCAGGATCACTGCACAAGCACCCAGGACACTTCCTGAAGGACGGCCATGTGGGATTTTGGGATGCTTCAGCACTCAAAAAACTGAAGTTTTCCATTTTTCCCACTGCATTAGTGCTAAGAGTTTTCCCTCCACTCTTTGTGGGAACAGACACCACAGAAGTCCAAATCCATGCTATAGAGAGCCTGCAGTCACTTCAGTATTAAAAAAACAGAATTAAACAGACCCCTTAATGTCTAAGGTCAATGAAATACCTCTCAATACATTTATAGTACAATTATCTCATGACAACTGAGATATCAATTGGTTGAAGGCTGAAATCACAGTATTTGCCCATTTTCACTCACCCCAGGAGTCGCCACTTGCAGGTTAAAGGCAGAGCTGGCCAGAGTAAAGCAGTGAAGGAATGACTGGGCTGAAACACCTGGAAAACAGATTCCAACACCTTAGGGAAACGACAGTGATAGTTTAATCCAGGCCACACTTTATCTAGCAAAGTACAGAAGCTTGGAGTTCTGCTCATTTTAAAAGCTCTAGATAATTTCAGAGGATTATTTTTTTTATGATTTAATTATTTTAACACATCAGAAATATATAGCCTTCACTACAAGTGAGCTGTGTGCTGAGGAATAGAATTCTGAAATGATTTGGGTTGGGAGGGACCTTAAAGCTCATCTCGTACCAACCTCTTGCCATGGGCAGGGACACCTTCCACTATCCCCGATTGCTCCAAGCCCTGTTCAGCCTGGCCTCGAACACTCCCAGGGATGGGGCAGCTACTGCTTCTCTGAGAAACCTGTGCCAGGGCCTCTCCACCCTCACCGGGGAAGATTTTTTTCCCCCTAACATCCAATCTGAGCCGACCCTCCTTCCTCTCAAAGCCACTAAAGCCACACGCAGAGAAGCCGACCAGCACAGCTGCACATGGAGGCAACACCTGCAGTGCGGATGTGCACGGTGCGGGCTCACAGCTGCGCAGGGAGGGCACACGTGCGGCTGCACAGCTCGGCTGCAGTGTCACACACACAGGGGACACACACACGGCAAGGGCTGTGGGGCGGGCACGCGCGGGACACGCCGCGACAGCCACACAAGGGACACCCCCGCACGGCACTGCCCCGCCCGCCGCGGCGCTGAGAAGGGACGGGGCCGCAGGACACCCGCAGAGGCCGGAGCGGCGGCTCCCCGCGAACCAGCGGGGGCCCCCCCAGAGCGTCTCACCCGCGGCGGCGGCGCTGGCGACGATGAGGCAGGAGGGCTTGGCC
>VYXC01003882.1:31860-50914 GCA_013397175.1 Platysteira castanea
AAAAAAAAAAGCATCTCTTTCACTATTCAGTTTTGCTGTTGTGTGAGGTACTTCTGGACTTAGTGCCACTCCGGCAGGCTAAGCCTTTACGGCACAGAGCGTCACATTTATGGTTCTTATTCCCCGCTTGTGAATCCAGTGCTTTTTAAACAAACAAAGGACAGTGCTGTCCCAGCCAGGGCTCCACCACCTCTTCCCATCCTCCCTACACTGCCCCAGGCATGTGCAATTCCACTCACCCTGACTGGGGCCAGTGGGAGGGTCAGGGAATAGAATCCTGACCAACCCCAGCCTCTCAGCTCCAGCATTCCCACTCAGAAAATGGGAACTTGTTTGATCTCCTGCTCCTGTCAAGACAAACTAAAGCTCAAGTCCCCAGCTGTGTTTCTGCGGCAAAACCCTGAGATGATTACACTTTTGCAGCTGAAGGATGCCCTTTTTCCTGACCCTGTGGAATTTACAGGATTTTTCTTCCCGGCTCTTAAGAAATTAAATTCCAAAAGCCTGCAGGCTTCTGCTGGGACCCTGATTGTAGCCGGTGTAATACAGCATCAACCCTGTGCGGTGACACGTGCTGCCAAAACCCTTCTCCCCTCCGGGAGCCTGAAGGAAAGCCTGGGGACATCACCCAGTGCTCAGGGGATGGTTTGTCTGGGAGGTGTTCCCAGGCCATCTTAGAAACAAAACCAGAAAATCAGCAGGAGAAATTTGGCAGGAGAAAGGTCACAGGAAGGAGCTGGGGGTGAAGCCTGGAGACCCGCCTGCGGGATGGGGAATCCCTTGGATCGGAAATGTTTCCCTTGTGTCTCTGGGTAAATCTCTGGTTCTCTTTAGTTCCTGTCTGGGACTAACAATAGTCATCCTCTGCCTGCTTTCCCTGGGCAGGCTGGAGTTTATTTGGGGCAAGAACTGCCTTTTCTCACAATGCTCAGTGGGATCACTAATCCTAGAAAACACTGAGCCTTCAGGAAACATAGACATAGAACCCTGGAATCATAGAATAGTTTGGGTTGGAAGGGGCCTTAAAGCTCACCTCGTTTCACCCCCTGCCATGGACATCTTCCACTATCCCAGGCTGCTCCAAGCCCCATCCCACCTGGCCTTGGACACTTGCAAGAATGGGGCACACAATTTCCTCCGGACAACCTCCAGAGGGAGCACAGCCAGTGCCACTCGCACCCCCACGTACACGAAGATGCTCACAGGAGGAATTATACAATCTCTCTACGTGTGTGTATATATATCTATATATAGTTTATTTCTCACAATCCTGGTAAGAGTTACAGGTGTATTTGGGAATCATTTACAGTTTCACAGCATATGGAGTGGCCATACAGCTTGTGATGTGAGTAACATACAGCGTGTAGAGAGCACACGATTCCAACCCATCCACCCACCACTCACACAATGGGTTTCCAAAGCTAATACTAGATTCAGCTACGGAGAAAGCCTGGAAAATGTCAGGGTACAGCGTTGGGTGTCGTACAACACTGTCAGTCACAATGGGACAAGCTAAACTACTTTAAATTTTCAATCTAGTATTTCTAGTCTACCTGCATTATTGCATTTATACGCTTTTTTTGTTTTCAAAGTCAAAGTAAATAGAATACTATATGGGAAAGGAAAAAATTCTTGACTATTTTAGGATTTGAGCTGCAGCCCATACAAAGTGTCCATAGAAGCATAGACAAGATTATAAATTCAACAAGGTATAAATTAGCTGGATAGCTTTGTGTGTAGGTAGGTGTCCATTTCCCTCCAGGAAATGTGTCTAGCAGCATATTGTTTCTGAGAGCAAAAAAAAACCCCAAACCTGTATGTTGAACACAGGTAAAGATGTGTAAGTGACAAGCAGGTCTGTTTGTACAGGGAAGAAATCAAGGTGTCACTTGGAAAATTCCTATCATTTGGAAAACACACTCAGGAGCTGACTCAAAACCCGCCAACGTCGTCGGAAAGGTGCCTGAGGCTTCCAAAGGAACAGCAGGCATTTCAGTCTGACTTCCAAGGGCTTTGGATCAGTCCCTGGAGAAGTAACAGAATCCAAACAAACCAAAACCAAAATAAAAATCCCCTGTAATCTGACCTTCGAGTTCCCTTCCTACAATTTTGTTTCTCCACAAACTTATAGCCAACCTGCACCTACCACTGGAAGAGAGTTGGTTTCCCAGGGAGGTGAAACTGCAACTTTTAAAGGCTTCAGTTGAAACAGTCCTGGGAAAAGGCACCAGGGTTATGAAGGGCTGCTCAAAACTCAGTAAAGCCAAATTATTCCCTTGTTGGTTGACTGGTTGTTTTTAACCAGACAAAATTGTGTGGCACCCTTGTTCTCATCAGCTTGCCCCAGAAGCTTGGCTGCTTGAAGCGGCCGTGGCAAAACCAGGGATATGATGCAGGACTTGACTGTTGGAAAGGTGATTTAAAGATTCCTCTTCTCCTGGTGAGAGCTTTGGTGCTGCAGCATCATCACACAGACAGAAAGAACCTGTACATTCATACTTGGGATGCTGCACTGGGGCTGAAAAATGGAAAAGTCATGGAACTGTTTGTGAATTGCAAGATAGGAACAACCAGAAGAGAAACTGGAACAGCCAGTCCAAAGTCTGTTTAATCCAGGTTATGTTTTTCAGCAGAAAAAAATCTGTTCAATTTGAGGAGCACCTAAGAGCAGACGGCACAAGTCCCAGAGTACTGCATATCCAAGCACACACTGTCCAGAGGAGGCAGCAGAGCTGTAGCACAAGGTAGATCCAAACTCATGAATTTGGAAAGCCAAAGGCTCTGATCTCCCACAGGATTTTGAGGCCTATTATGGACAATTGAATGAAATGTGAATTTTCGAGGCCCAGAAGTCCTGCAGTTCTCTGTCACACAGTGACACCGGATCAGCCCATTCAAAAGGGACAATCCTTGCACTTCCTGCACCCTCACCCCTGGCACAAAAGCTGATCGTTCGAGGCCAGCAGAAGTGCAAGTCCTCTACTTCAGAACTTCTCTTTTACCTCTGTTTTTGGTGCTCCAGAGGGCTGAAGGAGCTCTGGCTGCAGCCAAGTGTGGTGTGTGCTCACACCATGTCAGCACCTCTCGAGCAGCCAGAACACCTCACACCTGACTGACAGGGAAGGACGAGAACGGGACCTTCCTGGGGATTTGTCATCCATTACAAATCCTGTGGCAGACGAGCATTCAGCCTCCTGAAGACTTAGGCCCTCAAAGGTGAGGGCAGATCAAAGCTTCACACATTCCCTGCTGTGACACACAGTCTGGGTGCCCAGCACTGCCTGTATTTTTGGGGGGACCAACCAAAACCTGCTTTAGCCAACCCAAAATCTGCCCCAGCCTCGGGCTATGGAGAGGCCACATCTGCAGAGCTCCTTGGGAAGAAAGTAGGGAAAGGAAAGGGAATACAGTGCAATGGCCAAAGAAGGAGGAAAGAACAAGCAATGAATCAGATCAGAAACCAATGGAACCCCATAGTTTGTAGCAGCTGAAGATGTGGTGTGAACAGTCATCCCAGGAATTAGGGAATTTAAAAGGAAAGCAGGTCACAGGTCTGAACTGATGGTCTCAAAAATAAGAGGAAAAAGTCATCATAAACCCACTTTATTCAGTGGATTAAACCCCCCGAGGGATGCTGGATGGGGGCACAGGCTCCCTGGCTTTTTGGGGCTGTCAGGCAAGTGTCACTCATAAGACCCAAAATGTGCCAGCAGATCCTCAGCATCAGCAGATTTTCCCCCAAAAGAGTAAAGGACCAAATACCTCCAGTGTAAATAGCAGGAAATATTCCCAATTCCAACGTCCCACAGTGAGAATTTACTGGAATACAGAACTGTTATGCTCCAGATCAAAGCCAATTCCTCTTTATGGCAGGAAGCACCCAACCTGTGCAGCAGAACTGCAAGCCAGTTCATGAACGTGGTGTGATGCTGCTGCCTGCCTCTATGGACCTCTTCTGGCTTTGTGGTGAAGGGAATGACACCATAGCAAGGTGCTACACAGCCTGGGAAGGGAATCAGCATTCCTGCTCCAGATTGAAGGCATGGACCAGGAGGATGAAGGTGCGAGCAGGCTGCATGTTCAGTCCTTGTTATAGCCAAGCACGTGAAAAGAGAAAACAGCCCCTCTTAATGTCCTGGCAATTCCCCTTAATCATGCAAAGTTGGTGGTAGAAAACTTCAGGGATTTTTCTAACCCTTTAACATTGCACAGAGCCATCAGAAATTCGTCTGGAAGAGGCAATTAGCAGAGGTTAATTTGCACGGTACCAGAGTTGGTCATTTTTGCCTTTTTCTGAGGAAAAAAAAGGGCGGGGGGGAGGATATAAAAGTTAGCATGTCCTTACCAAAGCTGTTAAGATAATTAAAAAATGCTTTTTCTCTCCACCTCTCTGCTCTGTTCCTTGCACCCTCTCAGAATCTTCACTGACTTGAAGCTTTCCAAGGAGCTGATTGAAATTCCAAGAATTTCACCTTTCAAACACATTTTTTCATTGCCTTCCTTTTTTGGTTCATTTCTCGAAGCATCATTTTCCTCTCCAATCTTCAGCATGGTTATTTTCAACCAATTCTAAGAATAGTTAGAAGGCTGCTGAATTCTAAAGCCCAGTAGTGTTTCCAGGAAAAGCAGGGAATATTTTAAGGCATAAATCATCTCTCACCAGCTCCAGGGGTTTTTGGCTGCACCGCTGTTGTTCACACACAAATCCTGATGCCAGTATAAGCAGGGCTGCCCTGGAGAAGAGACTTTCCTTACACACAACCTAAACAATGCTTGTGTCAATTTAAAAATCAATGTGTAATTGAGATGATTTTATGATGACCTGTGATCATATCCCTGGTGCCAACAAGAACTCAAAGGCCAGAGCATGGTGAAGCCAATGGAAAAATTCCCCTTGTTTTCAGTATTCTATGGATCAACCCTTAAACATTAATCCATCAGAGACACAAATGGATGTTTAATTTATCACCCAGCCCGAGGGAACTAGGAAATGCTTCAGGGCAAGTGACTGTTGAGTGCTTTAAGTGAGCCCCAGGCGAACAGCACCTGCAGGAATGCGTTCTTGCCCTCCCAAAAATGCTGCTGCATTATCCCCTGGCTGCCAGATTAGTTCGCATCCTGCTGCAGCACTGTGAGGAATAACAGGACTTATCCACAGGGTATTAAATAAGTAGGAAGAGGAAGCAGAAGCATAATCCATTTCATCTCTCTTAAAATAGAAGCAGCAAAAACCTTCTACTGAGTTGTCCAAGACAGCATAATGACATCTTTATATTCAACTAAAATTTATGATTCCCTAAAAAGAGACTGAGATAGGGTGCAGTGATTGAATCGAGAGTTTTGGTGATAGGCTGAAAGGTCTGAAACCAGTTTTGCCAATTTGTAATTTATCGACTTGATCAAAAGAGTAAACTAGCAATCTAGATCTCTTCAAACCCCAAGCACAGACTCTGATTAGTTTGAAGCGTTAATTCACTCTCCCCACGGAGATGTCACTGGAAGGACTTCATACCACAAAAACCACACAAAGAAGGACATCAAGCAAATAACGGCGTGTGCTCAGTATGAGAAAAGACAACTATTTATTTAGCACAGCGAGTTCAGTCATTTAAGCCTTCTGCTTTGACAGATTTGGGGCTGAGAGAGGGGGATTTGCTCCCTCGGCCTGGTGCTCGCTGGACATTTTTGGCTCAGAATGAAAGCACTGCACAGCCTGGCACAGTAAGGCAGGACAGGAGGTGTTTGCAAGTCAGGGCTGCGGCGCGCTGTGGCACCTACGCTGGATCTGCCCGGCTCAACACTAGACTCACACTTGGAAAAGCGCTACAGCACAGTCCAGCATAGTCTAAAAGTGCCTCATTTTTAAAGCAAAGAGCCCACATGACTATCCAGGGAGGGGAGCAGGGGCTCGGGGCTCCAAGCACGATGGGCACACCACACACTCAGCACTGCACCAGCCAGACATTCCTTGCACTGAGGAAAAACCAGGACCGGAAAGGAATTTGGGAGCTGCATGGCGTGGTAGGAATGGCACAGAAAAGACATCATGGATACTTGATGTGAATGCAGGGAAGGAAGGAAGGGGCATCTCCAGGTTGGATTCTCTCCCCCTCCCAGACAGCAGCAATACAACACAAAGGTTTGTACACACACACACAACAGGATGCGCTTCAAGGCAGGGTGGTGCACACACACACATACACACACACACACAGAGCTGTTTTCCAAACCAAACTGCCAAAGAGGTGGGTTCCAGGTGTTGAACCTGGACAGCAGACTGTTAAGCGATCACAGGAAGTGGAAAATCCCTTGGGGAACAGGACATACTATGTTCAAAAATCCCTTTCAAACAGGACATACCAGGTTTGCCGCGCAGGGAGGGCTCAAATGAGCGACGTGCCCAGATGAGGAGCTGCAGCCCCATCACCACCTCTGTGGTGTTTCTGGATGAAATTGGTGGCATCCGAGTGCTCTAAGGGCAGGCAGGGTTTGGAGATGGAGGAAAGGTTAAGGCCATTGGCTGAGAACTGGTATTTCCCTCTTCTGTTGCCAAAGGTGAAGACAAGGAAATAAAGACATTTTAGAAAGTAAAACTGGAGACTCGAGTGAAGCCAACTGCTTCATTTTCTTCCCCTGATCTATCTGTACTGGTCAGGGCAGAACAGATAGATGCTGTGCCTAATGTCACACACTGCTAAAAACAATCCTAGGCCAGAGCTGAGAGGGAGGGAGGGGACAGGAAAGGTAGAAATATTTCTTGAACAGTAGTCACTGCCTGTAAATCACCAGCCTACTTGGCAAAACATGAACCAGAGCAGGAGGGAGTGATTTCCCTTCCTTCTGAGCAATGTAAGCAAAACTTCCAGTGAAAATTTCCCTGCAAAGTTGTGCTTCAGAGATCTGAGGGGAGAGGCGGATCCTTCTGCTTCTAACCCTTCCCTAGGCTGTAAGTGACACACTGCTGCTAGGAGACACATCCACAGTCCATGCCAAGAGCACTTTAGGCTACCAGGATCTTACCTGGAGCTGTAGCCCTGCTTCCCAAAACTCCTGTGACCCCTGTCTCTGTGCTGGCAAAGGTGGAGGCATCAACCTCCTGCTGCACCAGGACACGGCATCCAATAGTCCCAGAGGCTGTGCACCTTTGGGAATATTTTCTGAGTTCACCATAGGAGTAGCCATGCATTCCAAGACCATGTGCATTCAGCAGGTCAGATTTGGAGGTAACACAGACATAAGCCAAGAGAAGAATTGCAAGGTCAGGTTATACCCCCCCACCATCCTGTCCAGGGACTGTGCCAGAGGCAGACACTGCACAGGCAGCACCTGAGGAATGCACACCTCCCTCTATCCCTGCAGCCCCTGAATTCACCCATCCACCTCAGCTAAAGGTGCACAGTGTAACAGAACTCACCCCTCTGTGTCACAGCCTCTCGAATCATCACTCCTGCCCCTGGCCATGAGCTGTGGCCGCTGCCGAGCTCCCACAGGACCTCATCTAATCTCTGACCCAACTTAAACCCAAAATGTAAGGGATCTTAATAACACTCTGTTTTGCGGCAGCCCAGAGAAGCCTAATGGAAGCTTTTAGAGCCAGATCTCCTCACCTCTTGCTGTTTAGGGCTGAGCATCGGCCAAAGCACTGAACACCCTCTCTCCTCCCCCTCACAAGGCCTGGCTTTAGAGCCAAGGTACTCACCCATGAAATCAGGCTGCTCCAGAGGGCTGGGAATTTGTTTCTATTTCCAAAGTGTGGGCGAGTTACAAATCCCTGCTACTACTGTCACAAGAGGGAGGCAAGAAATCCACCCAGGACAGACTGCAGTGCCCTTGAAAGGGGTTTCCCTGGTATAAAGCAGGTAGGGCAGTGTTACTCTCACAGGGTCCCAGGTCCTCTCTGCCCCTAACCCCAGCTCATGTCTCCCCTTTCCTGAGAGACCACAACCTTCAGTGGGGGAAAAATCCAGTGAAAGGCCTTACCCAAAGCCAAAAAAAAAGAACACAAATAGTCCAGCCAACCTCGAGGGAGCTTGGACTTGAGGCCACAGCACCCTGCAAAGCCCAGCCTAACTTTAGGAAATACTAGATCCAAAACCAAGTCTCTCAATCCCAAACGCTGCCCACAGGACCCTGGCGAGCCCTGGGATCCTGAAGGCTGCAAGGGGACTTCTCTGGGGCACAGCACAGCCCCTCTGGTCACTGTCCTGCTGGCAGCTCAGCCAGAGGAGTGACCTGATGTGACATCCCAGACTCAGACTCGGCTCTGCCACGCTGCAGCCTCCGCCTGCCACCACCCTGGTTCCCCCAGGGCACTTCCCAGGCAGGTGTTCCAAGGTGGGATGATGAGCAGCAGGTACACAGACATCGATTAGGGATCACCCGTGGTTGTTGGGTCAGGGAGCTGCCTCTTCCCTGCCACTGCCCCTGCGCTCCCCTTGTCCTGGGGTGGCTGGACAAGCCCCCCCAGCCCAGCGCAACAGGCAAGCTGGGCCTTAGCACTCCCCTTCCACCTTCTTTACCACAGCCCAAGTTAAAACAGAACCAAACAGAAACCAAAACACAAAGTGGGGACTCCAGATGGGATGTAGAACACTTTGGACTTGAAAACGGGACTGCAAGAGGACGGGAGGGGTGTCTCCCAGGGAGGACAGCAGGGGAGGGGAGGGGACACCGTCATTTACACCGAACAGGAGAAGCTGTAATCTATACACAGTGGTATAAGCCAAGATATATTACATGAAAGAACACACTGAGTGCATGGAGTTACCCACAGCGGGTCAGACTGGCACAGTTGTCTTGAACAAGACCCTGGAGTTGCAGTTGGTGTTTGTCATTGACCTATCTAGCTCGCTCTCTATATATATAGCTATGTATAGAATTTCTCTGCATGCATTTGTCTCAAAAGGAGCTGTACAGCTGGGCTGGGTTTCTCATCCCCACCCCGTCTCGGTCTTCATTTTTTCCGGGCTAGGAATGCCACTCCCACTATCACAGCCAGCGCAGCCACCGCCACTCCTCCGACGATGATCAAGGGCTTCATGTTGTCGAAGAAGCTGCCCGGTGACTCCTCGGAGCTGTTTCCCTTGTGGTCAGAGTCAGGGGACTGGCCGCTGGCCTCCTGTGTCTCCGTGGCAGCCGAGCTGGGTTTCAGGTTGCTGTGGTTGTTGGCGACAGCGGCGTCACTGCCTGCCTTCTTGGTGGCCGTGGCAGGAGCAGGCTGCTCTTTGGGGGCCTCCTTCTTGTCTGCATTCGTGGCAGGACCAGGGTTGGGCTTTTCCGGCTTCCCGGAGCTGGCGGCCTTGGCGTCGGGTTTGTTTCCGCTTCGGACATTGCCTTTGGAATCCATCCTAGGGGTGCTGTGGGCAGCGACTGGATGCACGGGGCTATCCCAGCTCTTCTCCCTTGCCCAGCTGCTGCAGGAAGCAGAGGAGCCACCCGAGCTCAAGGCCTGGGAGCAGTTGTCTGGGGATGCTTGTCACGCTGGCAGTGTCCTACCTGGACATGATACAGCACCTGGAGGGGGAAGCAGAGCAAGGAGAGGTGAGTGACAGGGCAGAGCAAGTCAGCGTTGCTCTGCCTGGAGGTGATGGAGGAGGACAGAAAGGAAAACTGGAAAACTGTTGGCTCCTTCTTTCAGAACTGTGAACTCCATTTACTACAGGCTCTGTGCCTGCAACAATCATAGAACCAGAGAATGGCCTGGGTTGGAAGGGACCTTAAAGCTCACCTTGTTCAAGCCACAGGCAGGGACTCCTTCCACTGGATCAGAAGGCTCCAAGCCCTGTACAGCCTGGCCTTGGATACTTCCAGAGACGGGACAGCCAAGCTTCTCTGATCAGTGAGTGCCAGGGCTTCAGCACCCTCATATGGAAGGATTTTTTCCTAATATCAAACAGGAACATCAAACAAGTTGGACTGACTGTCATCTATGGCTGCCACATCCAGGCATCCATAGTCCAAGTCCATCCTGGCTCTGTGTGTGTGAGGCCACTTAACGATGACAAACTCACATTCATCCAAATAAACCTTACTTTGCCTTTGCTCACCCTTTCCATTCCTTCTGGGTAAGGAGAGAACACTTTGTTCCATGGGAAAGCAGATGGATAGATCCTCCCTGCTTGTCTCACCCCCAATCCTTCCTTTCGCAGCACTAACCCAAGGTCCATTCAGGAAGTGGTTAATATGTGATCTTGTGTGATACTCTCCCTCCAGATGGGTACTGCAGGAAAACTGGGATTAGTTCCTCAGTTCTCACAGGTATCAGAGATAAAAGGATTATTCCTGCCAGGATTTTGGTGGAGCAACAGCAAAACAAAGCAAGTGCCAGATCCTCAGCTGGTGCAAAACAGAGAATTGACTGCATGGATTTACTGCAGAGCTGGATCTCTTGGTGATAGAGACATCTCACTCCTGCCATCTCCTTTCAGGGTTTGCTGGACTTGCCCGTGGAGCCAAACAGGACGCTGGTGATCAGCTGGGGTTCTCTTCCCCAGGGAACTGATGGAAGTGGTGAACAACATGGCTGCACCACGGGAGTTCAGCAAAGGGACAAAGTGGGCTTTGAGGGGATGTAAAACCACCGCACCAACCTCACCCCACAAACCTGGCAGGGCAAGGTGAGCTGAGGATGGAGCTCCTGTGGCTGCACTTCCATGTGATGGGGGGAGAGGACAATGCACTGGGCATTTTGCCACCAGGCTCTGGCAGTTCAGCACCACATCAGCTCTGCGCTCGGGAAATAGAGAGTAACCAGGAGGCAGTGTCAGATCCGAGCCGCCGGCTTTGCTGGCTCCCTGCTGACCTTCAGGGCTGCCAGGAGCCTGCCGGGAGCTTTCTGCCTGCTAAGTGAAATCAGAGCTCATTGTCTGGATCGAGAGCTGAAGAGGCTCCTCAAAAACCTCAGCAAGCAGAGGTTCCTTCCACAGCGGCTCAGAGGGCAGATCACTCCTCTAATGACAGGAACAAAGTCCCAGGGCTGCAGCAATGATCTGTGCTGCTGACTCTTCTGGAAAAGAGGCTGACAGATGTGGGGCTTTCATCTCCATTTAGGCAGGAATGGAGGAAATCTCACAAAAATGCCAGGTTTGGGTCTAGAGCAAAGCTGGGCAACACTTTATGGGTCCTAAGTAGAAGATGGAAACACCTAAACACCTCCCTCTCCTGCTCTCCCTTCCCAGCCATTGCTTGGTGGCCACCAGCTCCTCCAGTGCCAGTCAGCTGGAGCAGACTGAGGGAACTGTAGCACCAAAATCATGGAATTCCATAGCTCTCACAGAATATCCTAAGTTGGAAGGGACCCACAAGGATCTTCCAGTCCAGCTCCTCACGCTGCACCAGGCCTGCTGACCATAAAACCCGGTATTTCTCATTGACTGCAGCTGGACAGTGCTTGCATTCCCTAGTTTGGGCTGCTAAACCCTTTTGGAAAGCCCAAACTGTGCCCCTCTCACGGTTTGCTGAATGTGTATCAGACACTTGAGCACCCTGTACACACAGACCCCACCCCGGATGCTCACCCAGTTTCAGACCTCACTGTGGCTTGCAACTTGGGAAGGAAACACGGGCCTGGCCAAGTGCAAGAAAATTTTCCTTTCTGTAATATTTCTGTAGATACCACCTGCCTCACCTTTTCCTGTGCTTCCAGAGAGCATCCATACTGCTCTGTCAGCACAAGTCCTACATAAATCCAGGGCTGAGGCTGCACACAGTCACTCCCAGGACTCTGCTCCTCTGGTTTGGGATCAATTTATCCTTTTTTTCAATCTGGTACAATGAAACACAAAGACATAGTAAGACGAGCCCACAACTGAAGTGGGCTCAGAGGTTAAAGCAGGGAGAGTCAGATTAATGGTAGCATAAATATTAAATTACCTTCTTTGTTGCTTTGATATCAGTTAACTGGGCCACTCACACACTGATATTCATGTGGTCACAGCACATGGATCAAGCATTAAACTTCTGCTCTTTCCCTAGGAAAACCATACGCAGCCTACGGAGATGGTGAGGTAAATCACAGAAAGGGCAAACTCACCTTTTTGCTGAGAAATGGGGACCCTGCGCAGCCCAGGCACCTCAGGGTTTATCCTCACCCCTCACTGATCCAGACTCCTGGGGGCAGGAAAGCTGGTTTTGCTTGGAGCCCATGCGGGACTGTGGAGCTTTGTCCTGCTGCCATGCCCTGCACTGCCTCAAACAGAATTTCCTGATTCTAAGTGAATTTCCACTAAAAGCAACACAAACCCCTCACGCAGCTTAGAAAAGGTTTTAAAAGATGTAGAAACCAAACTAAGCCAAAAAATCAATATTGGCAGTTCTTAAGTGCCTGCATAAAAGGGCTTTTGTCTGTGGTTTTCTATCACTGCAAGTAGCCACAGGATCACCCAGCACCTCTCCAGATCCTCTGGCCTGGCTCCTCCTCCTCCTCTGGGTCCTGGGTACCCTTAGCAGCACATCTTCTTCCATCCCAGTACTTAACCTTCTTCTGTGTGCTTTTAGCTCCTCACCTTGGGAATCATCTCTCTGTCCTGTACTTCCAAGGGCATGACCATGGGTTCACCTTTAAGTGCCTTTGTCTCCCCCAGACTGAAGAGAGAGGTGCTTTCCTCATTTCCAAAAACTAAGCCTGCACACGTGGGTTCCCCCTCATTCCTTTGTCTCCTCCTCTTCCCTCATTCCATCATACCAAGTTTTTCTCTAATAACACATTTTCCTACCTTTGCTTTCTTCTTTATAGCTCCTCACATCTTTTGATTCCTGCCTTCTCTCTTGTCAGTTGCTGTCTCTGCCTGTCTACCCATTCCTCCCCCTTCCAGCTCCCTCTCTGCCTCCTACACAGGCAGCAGCACTTGGGAATAAGATTTTGTGGGAGACAGGCTTTATTTCCTCCCTTTTCCCTGCTCCATGCTATTTCTGTTTAACAATCAGTGCCCTTTCAGGGAGGTTCTCATTGCCAGCAGCTAACCAGCTTTTTCCCAGGCTGGGAAGAGGGAGCTGGTGTAATAAAACCAGGGATGATAAAGGAGAAAAAGGAAAAGGAAAGCCTTCCAAATTGCTGCTGCTGCAAGCACTGGCACATAAATACCACAGCTCCCCTGGGATGCGCTCAAGGTCAGTGCAGTCGGACTCACCCAGCGCAACAAGCTGCCCTCCGCCGGAGCAACAGGCCAGCAGAGGAACAGCTTCCTTTGGCTCCCTGAAGGGCACCTTTCCTGCCTCAAATCCCAGCAAATCACCAAACACATCTATTCATCTGTCTCCTGCGTGCAGAGATGAAAGCTGCATCAATCCTGCACCGAACAGAGCGGATGAGTCATTGCTAAGCTGTGCCACAGCACAGCTCCATCAGGATGGCCCCTTCCCTCTGCAGGGACAGCCCCATCCCATCCCCAAATCTTCGCCACCTCCCCTGCTGCTTCCATTTGGAAGGGAAAGTCCGTCACTTTGCAAGACCAAGCAGCTGCTCCAGGGTGTGGGTCTGGGGTCAGGGGGAAGCTCATCCATAGGGTTTTTCCCTCTGTTATGAAAAGCAGCGCATTTCCACTGCTACACTTTCCAACTGCCACACTGAGACTTGCAGCAAGGAAGGATTTAACAACACGGTGGGGTTATGTATCAGGATTTATCCTGCAACAAAGGTCCATCCCTACACTCCAGGTGTCCTCCAGCTGGAAACATCCATCTTGCAAATAGCTACTGACTACATCTGACCTGGAGCAATGCTGTGCAGAAAGAGCCAGAGATGGCAGGAAACACTTTATCTTCAAATCTTCCCCCTTATCCCCTAATCTCCTCTTCCTTTCTTTGTCACTCCTGCCTGTCTGGAGGAAAGGCGCTCATCCCCTTGAGCACAGGACAGACAGACCCCTGCTCTCCCTCAGGAAACAGCAGTTGGCACCAAAGGCGGCTCTCGCACAGCAGAGGGAGCTCCTTTCCCAGCACTCTCACCATCCCACTCTCCTCCACCTTCTCGTCTAACCCCTAAGGAATGCAGCTTGGACCACCCTGTCCTTTGGGAAGTGTCCTCAGGGGTCTGTGCCTGTCCCCTCTGCCACGCGTGGAGTGATCTGTCAGGGCTGGAAGGATTTGTATCCAGTCCCCTCCTGCAACTGAGCAGCACATCCTGTTTCCCAGCACTTCAACTCCCCATTTCTAATGGGGAAAACCAGCGTTTCTCCCTTTTTCTGAGTTGCTGGAGGAACAAACATGTTAAAGGCGGGCAGATGCCAGGCAAGCACCCAGGAGAAGGACGGCAGAGTAGTGACTAAGCCTTTCCCCATGCCCAAGAAGTGCAGCGAAGATGGATGAGGTAATGCACCGCCTCTGATATTACCATAAATATTAAAGCAGCTTTACATAAGGAGCTTGTGTTCCCTCGGCTGCCATGAGCAGCTCCCCAAGGAGGATTTTAGCTCCCTTCCAGGCTATTTCAGCCCCCGGCTCCTGACGCAACGCACAGCAAACGTGATAAAACGCAACGCAAGCCCCACGCCAGCAGAGTCACTTGTCACAGATGCTTTCAAAGGGCCTCAGTGCTGCACAGCCAGGGACAGGCTGTACAGGAGCCTGCTGTGCTTCCCAGCCCTCTCAAATCCAGCCCTCAGAGACAGCAGCACCAAGTCGCAGCAAACACCCGTGACCCACTTCACTCCTGATGAGATATTTATGAATCCTTTTCCCAATCTGTTGTTGTTTGTTACTCCCCACATCCCTCCCCCCGTCCCTGGATTAAACGTTTCCCTCTCAAACAAGCCCTTTGAATCTTGTTGTGGAGAGTGTCAGATGCTGGAAGTATTTTAGCAGCAGCAGCAGCCTCAAATTGCTGCCACGGGGGGAGATCTGCAAGCCAAGCCTCTGCTCCACAGCTGCGGCAATTCCTGCAGCTGCTCCAAGCCACAGCGCGCTCCTCACTGGTCCAGCTGGTGCTGGCAGTGACCAAAAACCTGCACCCACCACCCCCAGAGCCTCCAGAGAACAGCCAGGAGTCCCTCCTCACTCCCAGTGTCACCAAGCCACATTCCCTTTCTCCCAGGCTGGGCGATGCATCCACACTCAGAGACTGGGTTGCACCTGGCACCAAGGTGAGGTGTGGGAACAGGACAGGTTCCTGTAGCCCAGCAAAAGTGGTTTTGCCCTCCATCTGCAAAGGGAAGGGCTCTGGGACGCAGACCCTGGGTCACCAGCTGCACAGAGGTGTGACACCGGTGCCAGCGTCCTCTCTGGAGGCTGCCCAGCCACGCTGCCCACACAGGTGACACAGCACTTCAGACTCCCCACCAGCAAGAGCCCAGAAACAGGACATTTATGGTCTTTTTCTGCACCACAACCTTTGCAGATGACAAGCGCTGAGCTAAGCGTCACCTCTGCAAACCACACACATCCTGTCCCCAAAGAGCTGCTGGGATGGACGTGGCAGACATTTTATTCTGAGAGAGATGGAGGCGGCATTGCAGACACACCACACTCCTGCCAGGGGCTCAGCCTGTGTTCTTTTGGAGGCTTTTAACCCCAAACACAGCTCCGACCCACCCTGGTAAGACACCCTGCCTGTACACAGCCACGAGCACAGCAAAAACCAGGCTGTGCTCGTGGCTGCACAGCAAAAACCAGGCGCTACCAAACAGCCGTGGGAGAGAGAAGATTTTGTCTCCAGCCACGTGCTCCGACTGACTCTGCGGGGGTGGGCACTGAGTCACAGCCGGCACGGCGCTGGCCTGCGGTCAGCAAGAGAAGTCACACCTAGCAAGGCCCCTCAAGTGCCACCACCCCACCCCCCATACAGCTGCACTCTCAGACTCATAGCAAAATAATTTCTAGAATTCAACAGAATCTGGAAATACTTTGCTGAGGTTGGGTTGGAAATATCCCGCTGCGAAGTCTGGCTCCTCAGGGTCCTAACACAGTCCTCAAGCCCCCAAAACAGGGTTCAGAGCACCTCAATTTGCTGTGCTAACCCCGCTTTAATCTTGGGTTTGACCTCCCCTCAGACACAAAATCAAATCTCTTTTCCCCTGTATAGTTCAATTTTTTTTTTTTTGTAGCAGAACAAAATTGTAGCTTTTACCCTTCAAAAATCATGAGGTGTTAGATCTCGAGCCTCTCCCTGGCAGGGCTGAGCATCCCTCACCCCAAGACAGAAATTCAGGGAACAAAGGAAAGGCTTCTCAGCCAAGATGACTTTTTTCCCCTTGGCAGCTATTTGTCAGGACACTGGATCAAAGCACTGGAGCAATAATGGGGAATGCTTTGGGAGACATTGCACCAACAGGAATCCTGGAGCCTTAACCTGTGAATGTGACACCTCACAGGGATCTGGGTGCATCCTTCACCCTGCCCTGGGCAACTCCTTATGTCTTGACTTTTGCAAACACACTCAGTTCATTTCTTTATAATCTTTTTCCAGCCCTCCCAGAGCCAAAAACTCAATGCCAGCAACACCCTGGCTGGGGTCACAGGGCTTGTCTCAGTTCTCTGCTCAGCTCTAGGTCTGTGGTGCCAGCTCAGGGATAACAGCAAGGTCAGCAAACATTCCCTGCCTCTTGGAAAAGGGTGAACACTCATTCCTTCCCAGCACAAAGCCCTGCTCCTTACCCCGGGCCTGCCAGCACTTGGGAAAAGCCTTTAGGCAGAGGGCAGATGCTTCCAAATTGGGGTACTGGTCCCCAGGCAGCCACGAGCCAGGCCCCAGCTTCAGGAGGCTGATTCCCTTTCTTGCTTTTAAGGCCTCTTTCTCCTAGTCCTGTATCCCAAATTCAATATCCACAAGCAAAAAACGATGAGGGATATATGTGACACAGTGAAATAGCCCCAACCACTGCAGGAAGCAGCAGCAAATTCAACATCCCTCCCCAGTTTATGGGCATCCTAAATCCATCCCTTCTGCCTGATGCAGCATCACCCCCTTTGTGGCTCGGCTGGGGCCAGCAAAAAGATTCTGGAAGCAATTCCCCACATGCAGAGTTGGGTCTGGAATCTGGCAGCCCCTGGATCTGCAGGCGTCAGCCTGAAAACTGTTGCTCTGCAGCTGAAATCTAAGAAGCCACTGCGGGCAGATGAGAGGCCAATTCCGTATGAGGCAGTGACCTTCCAGGGAAGCTCCCCGCACTCTCTGGGTAAAACCCATCCCTTACCTTGTGCAGCAACACCAGGGGACTCTCCTTCCCGGCAGAAAGCTGGGAAGCATCTGGGGAAGGATGGCCAAAGCTCCTCCAGCACGGAAATCCCTGCTCGGGGAGCTCCGTCCCTCCCTCTGCCCCATCTGCCAGCCCTGACACCTGATCCAGGATGGGGACACTGTGCCAGGGTGTTCTCCAGCCCCCCATCCCAGCAGCCTGACAGGGGAGGAGATGGATGCAGCGGGATAAAAATCCACATTTAGGCGAGATCAGGGATTTCTTCCCCCACCCTACCACAATATCACAGGGTTAGATGTTGATGTTGGGCACCATGGCTGAGAAAGGACAGATGGAAAATGCTGAAGGTCAAACCTGTGAAGGTCAGACTTTTGGAGGTCAGTCCTGAGATGGAGCAGGGAGCTTAATCCAGCATAGTCCATCCTCCCTCTCCTGACGGCATCCTGCCCAAGCCCCACCCAGGAAAACGGGGTGCGGCGGGGAGGTTTCCTCCTCTTGTCCCAATGCCCAAGTTCTGCCGGCCTGACCTCGATTCCGTTTTAAAAATCCTCGTTTCCCCCTTTGCCCCTCCCCAGAAGCCACCAGAGGGACCGAGAAGTAAACAGGAGCAAATCAACAGGTCCCTGCAAGCAGACATCACAGGGATGCATATGGATGCGCAGAGAGCAGGGACATCAGACTGAAGGGCCGGAGACATTCCCAAAGCATTCCCTCCCGGGAAACACACACCGTGACTCAGGAGCCCTGGTCGGGTACCCACCCCTCTCCCACTCCTTCGATGCAATATTTTCCCTTAAAACAGGCACTATTGCTTCTGACATCATTCTCCCTTTTGGGTATTTTGGGGCAGATTTCTCTTTGTGAGCTCCTCTCCACCACAGGCCCAGGGTCAAATCAAAGGATACACCCCCTAACTGATCTCGAATTCCCCCTGCCTAACAAAACAACCTCCTTTCCTCGGAAAAGGTGAAGGCTGAACCACGCTGCCAGCTGTTCCTGCTTCCCTCCTGCCTCAGGACTGACAGAATTAAAGAGAGTCATTAAACCCATGCAGGCAGAGCAAAAGGCAAACAAATCCCAGTGTCCATGCAGATGGGAGGGGTAAAACAGCTGGAAAACTGCTCAAAACCTCTCAGGGAGGTGCCCCAGCTCTCCTGCCAAGGCTGGAGGGGCTTAGCTGGGGATGCTGCTTCCCCTCCTCCCTCCCAGCAGCCCTGTTTCCGGCACATGGCCGGCTCCGCTTCCCTGTGCCCCGCGCCCTCCTGGCTCCGGAGCGCTGCTGCGGCACCCAGGGCCTCTCCTTCCCGCCGGCCCGGCTCGGATCGGGCGGAAGGGCTCCGCTCGGGCTGGACGGCACAGCCCGCAAAGGCGGCGGCGGAGGCGGCAGGTACGTGGAGGCTGCAGGAAGCAGCGGGCAGGAAGCGGGCAGGAGGCACCCGTGCATTTGCAGAAACACCTTCTGTGGCTGCCTGACCTTCAGGGAGCAAAACATGGGAGCTGGGACGGGAAGGGAGGCACTCGGGGCCTGCCATCCTCACCGTGCTCCTTGTTTGGGGTCAAAAAAGCACTTTCTGCCTCTTACAGGGAAAGCTGTGGGGTGCCGGCTCCAGAGGCAGCCGGCGTGGCAGCCCCCGGCCTCCATCCCAGCCGGCTGCGAGGAGGTGAGCACTCACCTTGAGCAGGTAGCTCCACGTCTCCATTTCGCTTTGTCACCCTGCGCAGGACATCCACACGTCCCGGAGCCGGGAGCCCCGGCCCCTCCGCCCGCGCCCCCATTGCCAGCGGCATCCCTTACCTCTGTCCTCCGGCCGGACGAGTCACACCTTGGGAGCTGGCTCTTGCGCAGAGAGGAGGGAGGGAGGCAGGCAGAGGAGGGGGGGGTAAACTTGGGAGTTTCCCAGAATGCACCTCTGCAGACTGCATGA
>VYXC01003884.1:0-123939 GCA_013397175.1 Platysteira castanea
TCCCTTTCCCCAAAATTGCCCACTGCCTATGTGGGGGGTTAAAAAGGGGGAGGAAAGAAAGTAACTATCTTAGTTTAACGTTCAAACAGGTACAAATGAAGGAGACCCTGTCCTGCCTCAGTTTCCCCACCAAGTGTGTTCAGAAGGCCTCCATCTCTCTCCTGCCAGCTCTGTGATGCTCCAGAAATGCTCTGTTTGGACTTTTTGGAACTCAGAGGGTTGCTTGTGTTCTTTGAAATTGTTTTGTCATTTTTTAATTAAAACAGAAGGGTGAGGTGAGGAGGTGTCCCCCCCCCGCTTCCCCTGGGGGGAGGGGGGCCTGGGATGGACGCATGGTGGGGCACGGGGTCTCTTGGACCCCTGCTTTATGGTCACACGTTCTCGGGTTCTGTATCCCATTGGGCATTTCATGTTCCCTGGCCCAGGAAATTGTGGGGTTTTACCCATGGGTTGTCAGTCTGCTCCAGGCTCCTGGCCATGCTGGCTGGAAGAGAAATAAAGATCAATGAACACCCGTAAAATGTCATCTTATGATTCTTCCTACGGGCCAAAACTGTCTTCAGAAAGCTCAACCTGACATCAACAGTCCTTCAAGAAAGTATTTCCTGCCAGGTTCTCAGATCATACTCACAAAAAAATCAATACTGTTATTATTGAGATTACACCCCCCCCCTCTGATTTCTTAGGCACAAAAGCATGTAAGGCACCCCGGACTTCAGCATCAAAAGAAAAGGAGACCAAAGCCATTGGTAATTTGGGCAATTCGCTCCATTTCCCTCTCTCTTCACTTTTACCTTCTGTTACTTACCCCAACAAACACACCCAGCTGAAGAACTTGGATCCATTGCATAAAAGCATTTGCACCCCTCTGAGTCCAAGAACGGCCCCTGCCTGAGGGAGCCCCCCTGCAGCCAAAGCCAAGAGGCACAGCCAGGCTCACAGTGGCTCTGCCCAGCCCCAGGCACAGCTCAGCACTTGCCTGGCTTTGCACAGGCTGTATTTGAAGTTTCCCATGTCCCATATCCAGTGGGTGTGGGAACCAATGCCAGAGCAGCAGAACTCATCTTCCGGCGTCATTTTCCATCTGCACAAGGTCAGAAAGTTGTACACCAGTATACGGGGTCATAAAATTGGATTTTATCTGAATCTACAGGGATTCACATCTCTTTCCACACAGTGTATTTGCCCTAATTACTGGAGATATTCCAACACCTATCAGTTTAAACAAAACTTTAAACATTGTTTGAATGTATCTAAACGCATTCAGAAATGTAATGAAGTCCCACTTCCCCCAACAGGCTGTGTCTATTGCCCCTAAATAGTTCAGCTGAGGATTTATTTGAATTTATAAGCATCAACTCAGCCATATATTGCTTTCTTAAATGTCTTATACAAGCAAAACCACATAACTAAGACATGAAGAGTTCAGCATAATAGCAAACCAATGCTTCATAAACTGCAATAATTTTATAAAGCTCCTTTTTAAAAGAAGTTTTAAAAATAAAATACACTTCTTCTTCAGTAACTGAAGACGATCAAAACCAACCTAATGAGTTCCCTGAGCAAGAGCATTTCTCATGAAGCAGTCCCTGGCTACTGCCTTTACTTTGCTGCATATCCCAACATGCATTACATATCTGACATTAGCAAGAACATCACAGAGTCCCCAAAACTTAAATTGTAGCAAAGTGCTGTGTGTGATTTTCTATCAACAAGGCAACATGTTAATTGCTACCAAAGCCAAGTCAGCTCCTGAAATACAGTCTAGGTTTTCTAGGCCAAAGGCTTTCATTGAGAATATGCACGGACGTGCACTGTGGTTCAATTTACAAAATTAGTCACTGATCATTATTTATTTGCTCTGTGTAAAAATTTAAAAAATAGGTGATGAGTCACATCCCTGCATCAGAAATCAAGAAAAAGCCACTGAAAATACTTTTAAGTTAACATCTACAAAAAGGAACAAAATATACAACAAAATTTTGATTATTTTCCAAGTTCATGATAACTTGCAAATCTGAAAGACTTGGGTATGGTGTGGGAAGTTAAATGGAACATTTCATTTTACCAAACTTCCCAAGATCAGCTGACTATGTAACATTTTCCAGTGCTGATAATTCATCCAAATGAACACACATGCTCTTTCTGGGAAATAAAAATAAAGAAGGGGGAGCAAGGGGAGAGAAAGGAAGGAAAAAAGGAAAAAAAAAAAGGAAGAAGACAGTCCTAATAACTCAGATGACAGCTTTTAAATTTTAAGCATACACAGAGGTGTGTTCCAGTGAAGACTTCTTCACTTCCTCCTCATCATGTCCCTATGGTATTAAATGCTCTTAATCAACAGATGTTGATAATGATTTGTCACCTATCAAGATTAAAATCTGAATGGGAAAACATCCATTACACTCCTTTGTTTGGAAACTGGCAACATAGTTTTTGAACATGTACAGTTTGACTTTTAATTACCCTCTTACACTTTCTGTTCAGCTATTAACCAGCATTAACCCATAAATCTATCTAACACATTATGAACTATAAAATTAAGTTCTATAATGTTTCTGTATGAACAAAACAGAGAAATTTTAATATAGAATGAATGTCATCTACTTTTGTAGTTTCTGAATCAAGTTATGAATTCTGTCTTTAGGTCGGAGAAAAGTAAATTGTGCTGCCTTAGACAAAACAGCCAATAACATTGGACATAGATGTTGTAATAAACTTCAACTGACACAGGTTAAGCAGCTGTACATCCCAGTAACTTAAACAGCACAGGATAATTTGTAATAGTTTTCTTTTACAATAATGAAACCATTTAAAATCATGTTTAGCAAGCAGGAAACTAAACCACTATGTACACAAATTAAGAAGTGTTGTATGCTATAATCCTGGCCCATGCTATTCCCTTTCTCTTTAACTGGGCTGAGTTCTCTGTTCATAATTACAGTGATAACAGACAGATAACCACACAAAACACTTCTCTTTCCAGCACCTGCTTGCACAGAGTAATGTTTCATAGAGAGGTCAGGAAAGTGGACTGCCTTAAAAAATAAATTTAAAAACACAAATATATATTACAACAACATGAGGTCTTATTAGCAGTACAAGAAAAATTATTTGGTTTTTCTGTTGCTTCACATGCCTGCCAGGACAGAAACACTCATGTCCCACATAACATGACTTTTCCAAAGACTCACGACTTGGGTTTGCTGTTTCATGACTGGGTTTGTGTGTGGTAAGCAGAACATGGCACAGCACAACACTTTTCCATCACATCACCATATGCAACAGTCTTTTTGAAACAAACACACGGACACAAAACTACCCATTTGGACCACAGAGGCACAATAATGTTTAGAATTAAGGGATAAAAATGTTCAAGAAAAAAAACTTGCAACAACAAATACTTCACACAAATGTAGTATTTTCCATGTTGAAGTGACAGCTACTCCCAGTCTTATTAAATGTGCTGTAGTAATTAGGCAGCAGTTACTCCGTGCTGTCAAGTGGAAAACTGCCCACTGGGACCCAACCTCCACCTGTCTTTGCCCAGGCAGGGAGGATGCTCGCAGCCAGCTGTGATCAAACTGCTTCAGCCTCATTTCCCAGACAGTAAATCGGATCCAGCCTCACCTAAGTTACCCAAGACACATCTATGTCAGTCATCAAGGCTTCTTCCAAAACCAAGGGAGTGAAACAAGAAGCTACAAAGAGCATCTAAATCTATACCTTAGAAAACAAGGTGTTTGCAGAATTTTCTTTTTTTAATGGTAACACTCAACCAAAATGCAGTCAGCTGCAGTTACTGTAGTTGTCTCTGTAGTAAAATTTTCAAACTCTGGTATGTCCAAGACATTGCATGGAAGAGATTTAACCTTGATCTGTCCTAAGCCCATAAACACATAAGAAGAATAGAAATAAAAATGTATGTAATTTATAATGGCATTAATCAACTTTTATCTACTGGAAGCTCCTTGCTGCTTGACACAATGCACAGTACACTGCAATTTCCAAACTTACTCCAAGCACTCAATTCCCCTGTGATTTCACAAGAGAAAAACTGCCACATTCCACCATTAGAATGTGCCATCCAGGCAATGCTCAAAGGAATTGTCTTGTGCAAAAACTGCTCTGAAAGGATTGTGATACTGCAGAGAACACAGAGGCCACAACAACCCAAAGGATCTGCCACAAGCCATGCACCAAGAAAACCTGCAGCATGACAAGTAGGAAATACCTTGAACATATATATAAAACAGCATTTGTTAGTAACACAAAAAAACATTAAAGCCACTTGTGTTAACCTTCACTTCTAAAAACTCTCAACAGAAGAAATGACCATTTTTAAACGCTGGAGCATTAGTGTTAAATTTCTCCCACTATATGCAGCAACAGTGTAATGCCTGTAGAACTATACAGATTTTCCATCAAAGCTAAAACAAGAAAGAATATTTTTGTGAGACTACCAAAAGACATAATTTTAAATTACACTGCATTTATATTTCCAAGCCAAAGGCCAGGAAACTACTTTTGTATTAAAAAGGAAAGCCACATTCCTGAACAGCCACTTGGCTATTCAGAAGTGAGAGGCTGCAAAACACAGGGATCAAGATCTTCACATAAGGGCACTGCTTCTAGTGAAAGAGATGAAAATATTTATCCAGTAAATCTAGACAAGGGGCAGTAGTCAGGTGCTGGACTTCCAGATACAGAAGAAAACAAATAAAAAAAAAAACCATCCCCAAAAACCCTAAACCCAAAACCTCACAAAAAGTAACTGTGAAGAATTTGGACATACCTAGGCAGAGAATAGAACGTAAAGGAATTTTTAAATGGCATTTTTTCGTAATTTTAATAGTATTTGGGATAATCAGTAAGAAGATAAAAAGGCTTTGTATTTAATATCACATTAGTTCTTACAGGACACATCTATAGCCAAGCAGGCTGTGGCTGTTTCCCATGTTTCCAAGATTGCAACCTTAAGAATGCAAATTTCGTTGCCAGAAACAAAATGATTAAAAAGTGTCAGAATAGAGCAGTGAAGAGGTCTCCAGTTTCTGCTGTACCTTCTCTGTCAACCTCTTTGCAGATTCCAATTCCTCTATAAATCTCAACCCTACACAATCCCTTGTGGAGTATAACAGCTCATGGCCAACACAATCCACATTACCCAGAGAACACAACAGATACATTCTTCACCCTCTCAATGCACTTGGGTGCTCAGTAATTTGGCCAAAGGCAGGCCTGCATTTATCCAACTTCTCAAGCAACTCCTTGTCATTTTGGCACAAGCACTTTACAACTCAATTTACAAGAAAAGTGGCAGTTTAGTTCCAGCTGCAAAGCTCCAAGACTAATATTAGGAAAATACGAACCATATTTCACCTTTTATTGGCAGGGCACACGTAGCACTTCATTAGTTTACTTAGCATCCAGGAACTGCATGTGTGAAAGGATCTGTTCTTTGATCAAGCTTTCACTTATTTATAAAAGGCCTCTGTAGATCAGTCTTCTAGCACTGACCAAAGGCAGATACATAAATAAGTAAAAGCCCAGAAAATTCAGGGAAAAAAAAGAAACAGGCAATCACTTATTTACACTTAATTAAGCATAAACTAACTCCCCTCCTCCTTTAGGAAGGATATAGATACAATACAAATGAAAATAAAAGAGTGGATGAGTAATCACTGCAGTTCAAACAATATTTCACAAACAAAACAAGTGTGATAAGATTCAGTAGCCTGTGGCAGACATTTGTTTGAGTGAACAACAAGATCATACTTTCATACTTTTGGCCATCTCTGCAGTCTGAGGCAAACTGCCAATTCTTACTCTACTGTCAACCCCCAGACCTAATGGAGATGAAAGGCAAAATATAGCTCCATTCCAACTGCATTATTAATTCCAGCAGGGCCACGTTCAGGCTGACAGGGCTGAGGTCATAATTTAGCCATTAGCACTAGGAACAGCAGGATTTGCCTGCCCAGAACTGCAGGACTATGGGCCGTGCCTTCCCTTTTATGTCCAATCAATATTATATTTCGCGTTGTCTCGCCAGGCTAATGGAGGAATGGTCACAGCACTGGTTTGAAGAACACTTCCAGCAAAAGACAAAATTCTCATTACAGACTATCAGCAGTCCAACTTCTGTTTCTCTGCTAGAATACATTCCTGGTCACATTAAGCTCTGCTTTCTTTCTACAAAGATGCAAAAGGAACATATAATATGTTTTTTTAAAACTGTGCTGGCAAGAGCAGCTCTGCCTACACCTTGGGGTTTTCATACCTCTGCAATGTTGCAGGCAGCTTCTCCTAACTAAACATGAAAAACCTCAAATACAAAATACTTATAACCCAAAATAAGCCCTACTGCAATATAATACACCAACATTTATGGCACAAGTACAATTTATTCATGATCCTGACATTTTTTACTTGCCTGTTGGCAGCCAGAAGTGCTTCTCACAAGGAGCTGTGGAGCAAAAGGCCTGCAAATCCAACCTCACTGATTTCCTTCTGGAGCTACATTTACCTTCTTATGTTTTCCAACACCTCTATGGTGGCAACTAAAAATATGTCTAAATCCAAGCTAATACAAACGAATTTCCTTCCCTGCTTATATGGGTCTTCCTTATCAGGATGTCCACTGGAGGTGGGAACATGGGACAATCAGTTCTTGCATCCACACACTTTCCCCCCCACCCTTGGGCATCAATTCCTTTAAAGACTGCTACATGTACTGAACAGGATGGAATTAAGGAAATTCAGTTTTACAATTCTACAGACTGCAAGATGATAGCTGGAAGGATGAAAGCTGTATCTTCTTCACACTCAACTTACAAAGATCTCAGACTTTTCAATTTTCTTCTGTGATTTCTCTGAGGACCTTTCATTTCCTTCCCCAACCTTTTTTAGATCCAGTCAGCTTTCACCAGCTTAGTTAGAGCCTGTAAGCAGGAAGAGCTCAAAATTTTAAGCATCTCTGTATCACTGGTTATTTTAATTTGGTCTTGTTTTCAAAATAACAATATAGAACAATCATCATTCTCCTGACTTTAAAATTGGCTGCTGTAGTTCATTGATTTGAATTATTTGATGAAGAGAAAAAGATCCCTAAATGACAGCTGCTGATATATGGTAGGGCTTTATTAAATGTTGAAATATTTAACTGAATTCAGTGACTCAGAAAAATTCAGAGCGTTAATTTTACAGATAAAACAGCAGCCTTAAGGCCCCAAATTATTTTAAAACAAATTTTATTGACTTTATTGGAACACTTTGAATTTAAATGTTACTGTCAGCTCCACAGAAGCTCATTTCTGCAAAGGTTTCTCAAGTACTACAGTACCAACTTAAGTTCTAATCCATTTGCATTAAACTGGCACATACCCTGATAGGTTATAAATGAGAGTGAATGAACTTAAATGTGTTCCCACTTTACTTAATTTCCAACAGTACAACCTACTTTTACCTTAAAGAGGTGGGGCAGAACTAACATATCAAAATAAACACATATTCACATAGCATGTTACGTTGATGGAACCCTGTTTTAAAAAAGGAAAGAAACAGTGGTAATAATTGGACAGGTTTTCCATAGAGGGAAATTGCCACTGAAGGGATTCTCACTCAGGACAGATACTCAAATCTTCATTTATCTAGGAAAGAAAAAGTTTAAAATTTATCTGTGGTTAAGTTAAAAATAAAAAAAGCCTGGTAACCAGCAGCTCTTGACTCCTGTCTTGCACCAAAAATGACTTCAAAGAAGTGTTATCAGGATCTCACAGCACTGCTCAATAAACAGCAGATGAAATTCAATGACAGTCAATACAGAATCAAAGCTAATTATGATACAATGATGGACTTGAAATTAGCTGTTAATATTCAGGGAAGACTTCAGAGTAAACACTCAGGCTGGCAGTTTTCTCTGTGTCACCTCCATGTTCCACAGCAGTCTAAAGGCAAACAGAACCCAAGGAATTACTATTCAAGAATTAGAGAAGAGTGAAACACCATCACAGCCATTTTATGAACTCGCCTTCTAAGCACTGAGAGCATTTCTGCTTGCTCCTCTCCAAATGGACGGAAAAGCGTGATCAGGAAAGGCATGAAGGACGAGCATGGGCATGCAATGGCTTCTGTTTCAAAAAGGGAAAACCAAAAACCCAAGCTAGAGAAAGAGATGATTCAGGGTAGACAGAGAGTCTACCCTGATTCAGACAGATACCAGCAGCCTTTAAAAATCAGAAGTGGCATGAAGGAGATGAACACAGAACCAGCGTTCACACTTTGTGCCAGCACAAGAGCCCCAGAGTATCAGGTGGATGGTCCTTCCTTTGGCTAATGCATGTGTTGCCACAGGACACTGCAGAGGCCAAAAATATTTAAATGGTACAAGAAATCAATTAGGAAAAGGCATGAGAGAAAATCCAGTCAAGGGCTATTAAAAGCAATTATGCAGATACAAGCTCAGGCTGAAGAGGCCCCTCAGTCCCTGATCACCACTGCCTGGCAGGGCAGGTCCCAAACCCTTTGCCTTCCCCTCTTGCCCTCATTAGCAGCCCAACTTACTGAGCTACCAAAGCCCACAAAATACTGGGCTAAACAGACCTCTATGGCCATTTCAGTATTTTCCTATGAAAAGCTATGACGCTGAGACACATTTAATTGTGGTGCAATGGGATCACGCACTAAAAATAGTGATTTTCAAAGTTCTATCACCTGCATGGGAATAAGCAGAAAATGTGAAGAGTCACTCTGAGGCAATGTATAATTCATGCAAATTTTACCATCTAAGCTCTTTAGGCTTTTCTTAAACAAACAAATAATTCATCCTCCACATCCTCTGCAGTCTGAAGCTTGTACTGATTATGTTGATGCCCTGGTAGAATTTAGAGCCCAGCTGAGCACAGGGTCCCATTGTGTCCTCTGCAAACAGAGGAAGAGAGAGTTCTTGCCTCATAAAACCAGCAATATTAAAAAACTCTAACACAAGAATCATAGAAGACTAGAAACAGAGATGAGGCAGCTCCAAACCAGAGCCTCAGGAACAGAATTCAGTTTTTTTAAGTTGATGTCTGTGCACTTCTCCCAGATCGTCTCAAAAAAAGATAAGAGTGGATCTTCCCAGATGGGCAAACTAAGTACTGTGAAAAAGCATTTGAGAATCTCATGCAGATATTGTGCCACAACTGAAGAAACATGATCCACAGAAACATTTTACTTATTTCACATATGCATAAACCATGGTGGACCCCAAGACTAACCTTACTGCATCTTTCAGGTAATTTAAATGGAAACCATGTCCAGTAGTCTTGGGCTAGTTCTGTGAAATCTCAAGGGATAGGAAGCACAAGTCACTACAAAGAAATACAAGACACATACATAAAGACATCTGGTACAGCTTTCCCAAATTCTAGACTTCAGCACTGTCATTAATGAACACAATTAAAGAAACCTTTTCTTGAGGGGTCTGATTTTTCTCGGGTTTTCTTTAATCATAGAATTTCTACTGTTCCAAGTCTATCACAAAGCACTTGATAAAGAAACACACTGCCTGCTCTGTTACTCAAAAAAAAAAAAAAAAAAACAAGACTTCTGAAAGAATAAAATATCCAAACTCAGAGAAAAATAACAGGGTCCAAAGACATGTCAGATGGTTTTTGAGAGGCTTTTTTCTTCACGTCAGCTTGTATTTACATGGATATCTTACTCCTAAAGCAACAAGCAACACGGACACGCTTCCAAAGGTATAAACCAGTGTATGAGTCTGCACAGAATCGCCTCCAACTCCACAAACATCCAAGCTGGCTTTTGATATTCTTCACAAAGTTTTGGTACACCCTTTGACATCCAGTTTCAAACAGTCTAGAGGCTACATGAAGTAGCACTGTTAGTATTCTAATCTGGAAAAAAACCAGAAATATGAGATACATAACAATAATACAGTCTAGCAGTGCTATAATTTGGGTGACAGTATGAATGAGTCACAGGTAATTGTCAGGTAACAGGAGGAACACAAGTGCCTTCAGTCAGCACCAGGGTCCCACTGCAGGCATCAGAAATAGGGTTTTTTTGCAGTGGGAAAACAACTCAGGGAACCAGAACAGAGATAATCAGAGTCAAGGAAAATACGACTGAAAATATTTAATGAAAGGATTTCATTATTACAAATAAATCACAGTCATATTCACTGTAAGGGTTCCTATTCTCCAAATTAAGAAGAATCTGTATTTTGCAATTAACACAAAGAAAAATGGATATATACTCCTCCTTAGAAAAATATTCTCTTTCCCTGCTCAAGGCAGTGCTGAGTACACACTGGTTTTGCCCCAGTTTGCTCTGAAAAATCAGGTAGAATACAGATCCATTTCTGAGCAAGGTGTGAAGTCCAACTTCTGGCATCTGGTAGAAAGATACAGCAGTATCTCTTTAAACATTTAGTTTCCTGCCTAAAATTAATGCTGGAATATCAAAAAGAACCTTGTGACACCTCCAGTGAAAATTCTCTCATATGAGAATCCCAATTTTAACGACAGATATCTCAGGAACTACTTCTCTCACTTAATGAGCCTTGGCAGCCATTCAAATTAAACACTCTATTGTGCAAGGAGCTAATTATGCTGAGATTAAACCCAGAGAATGATAGGGACATTTACTGTACTTCTGGCAATTATAAGAGCTCTCAGTATTGGAGAATACAGCTTGTACTTCATAATTCTGAAAGATGTCCCTACTAATCCAATAAAAAAATTGCATGTGCATGCTCACACATACAAGATTATTAAATTTTTAAAAATTTTTTCAACTATTTCTGACCCAAATACATTCACAAATTATTTGTTTTGCCCTATTTCTCCTGTATCTGAATGTTCATCCTGTATCTATCTCATATATCCATTTGTCATAATCCTCCACCATTTCTCTGATAGGCAATTAATGTTATCTCTTTCTCTAGGAAAGCTCACGTAATGACAGTAAAATATTTTGTCATTTAGTATTCTAATTAATTTTCCAGTATCTTCCCTGATGGTGCCCTTTTCTTTCCCAGAAGACCCAGTGGTCAGTTATCTCTGTCACTGCTACCCAAAGACAGTGCATGTAAGTAGAGGGAGTTTTCCTTTCTTGGCACACGCAGGCAGAAGCACTTTTAAAATTTAATGGGTAAAACTCATCACAGGATGATTTCCCACTTCCTCTCTACTCATGTCTGTTGTCCTGTTTTTTGCTAAGCCTTCTGCTATAACCTTGGAGTCAGAAAATTTTCACACAGTTTCATGTAAATAATAGCCGATGTTTATTTAACCGTCTTTTCTGTTTTTATTCCTTTTGTGATAAGAGAAAGTTTGATGAGCATCTTTTTTCTCCAGTGGGATTGAGGAGGAAGTGACATGTCCATGTCCTCCAATCCCTTGTGGAGTTGAGAATCTTATAAAATATGTCAAATGTAAATAAAGTCTCTCTTTTCCCTCCTTTCTGCTGAACCTAGCAGGTGTGAGAGTGTCCTTTATTGTGCTTTTACCGGCACACATCTACTTGGAAGAGGCTTGATTATGCAACATAAACCCCTCTAAATCCCCATAAGGGCCTGGGGAGACCAAAGACCAGTGATCAGACTCTTCTGCAGCAAAATGTGTTCAACATCTCACAGGAACAGACTCTTGCACACATGATGGGAAGCTGGGTAACGAAGTAATGGAACCTGGATTTGCAACGGATTTTGCACCTTGCGGTTATCTCCAGCAGTATCTAACAGTGGGTATAATCTGATTTAAGATTCCCCCATCCCACAGTCCAGGCACTCACAGCAGCCACTTCCCCAGAGGATTTGCTGGTGTCTAATGAAAGCACAGTCCCTGCAGTACTGTGCTTCTCTACCCTGCCTTTGATTTTTATGAAATTTGTCAACTGTAATGTATTGAACACTCCTAACCCAGCTTTTCCCATCCCATGACATTCAGGACCCATACCAGCAGATGCAAAGATTTTCGTGAGGATAGACAGGTGGACAGAATCATTAGCCTGAGAAATCAAGCAACCTGATCTGTGCTTCAGGTGGTAAATTGGTCAAAAGCAGCTTTTCAACTTTCAGCCAAACTGGATCACCTAGCAGAAGGAAAGTAGTCCCTATCATCTTGAGGCAGCAGTGTTCCCTTGAGGAAAACTCTCTAGAAGCTGTGAGGCAAAGCCCTTGTTCCCATGAGCAGCCTTCACACACAAATTCTGCAGTATTTAATTTTCATATTCTATGAACATATTGTTTTGCTTAAAATGGAAAAAACAAATGCGAAAGGCCTGACATCTCTGGGGCTAATGGGTGTGAATCAGGGCACAAATGAGCTGTACCGGCAAGTAATGATTACTGAAACATGCCTCTAGAAGACTGGAGGCAAAGCAAGGTTAGTATTATTAAATGTAGCTCACTGTAAAAAAAGATAAATCAGAAAGAGTTACAGGTAATTATCTGTATGTTGTCATTGGTCAATCAACAAACTGCATTTAAGAATCTGTGATCAAGTGATTTCCTAATTAACTGCTCATCACGAGCACTTTTGGCAAGAACAGTGGGGCTGAGCTAATTGTTGCAGTAAAACCAGAAGATAAACAAATTATAAATTTCTTTGAAGAAATTAAAGAAAAAGGTAGCAGAGCAACGCAGTGAAGGAACGCACTTCCTAAGCTTCCACTTCGCTCTGTTCTTTCTACATTTTTGTTTCTGCTGCAAAGCAGGCACACACAATGCACCCACCAAATGTCATCCCATTTATGAGAAACATCCACACTCAGCAGCATTACGGAAGCAGTCTCTGCATTCCCCCGTATTGGTATTCTAACATTTCACATTAACTTTTACTTTCCCTCACATCACCTCCTGCCAACTCCCCAGTTCCTGCATTTCTGATAGCACAAGGTGTGGGGCAAAGAGCAGGGACAGCTGACCCCAGGCAGCACAACCCCGAGTGTGATCCCACCTCCCCTTCCAGGCTGGCTCTGTTAAAAGAGCATCAGTAATTACAGAACCAGCATTAAGTCTATTACACTATGGGACAATCTCCTATTTTAAACTTCTACCTTTTAAATTCTGGAACAGCCACATGCAAGCAGGTGCAAAGCCTTTGCAGATGCCCCTCCCATTCCAGCAGCCCTTCCAGAACGTGCATTTCGGACCCCCTGTTCATTTTGTAATCCTGATCTTACCAATATCACCCGGAAAACTCTGGCCACAAATCTCTCTCAGCTGAATACACAGGTTTTGCTAGTTTCTCCCCCCTAAGGTTTTAAATGATTGCTTTTAAAATAAATATAAATGAAAAATGTGTAACTTGGTGAAGACAAGTTAACAGGTTGGTTTCCTAAAATCTTTGTTATATTTTTAAAAAGGCAAAGATTGCATAACACCACCACTCTGGAAAACTTTCCTCTCAATTATGCAGTCAAAAGCCTTCAAAAAAGTAATGAACTTAGTGAATTAAAAATTGTTCTAACTCTTTACATGTCACCATTCCCAACAGTTGTTTTTCCTGCCAGGATGCAGTACCTGTGTTTGAAAACCCTTATGTAACTTCTGAATTTTTCCATCTAGCTCCAGCAAGCTGACACAATCTAGCAACAGTCTCTTCTGTGTCCCTGTGTATATACTGGAAGTGAAGTGTGAATGCTGCACGGGAATAGCTTAAAATATTTCTTTAATATTTTATCATAACTTTAGCTGATGTTCATTTGTGTTCCCTCCAATCTCAGGTACAGGCAGATGGAGTTTTTTCCTTTTTAACTAGCAGGAGATGGAATTTTCTGGTTTGTTTTCTCCTACAGCAGATGTATTCCTATCTCAATATATTTCAGTAATTTTTCTATTCCTCACCTCACCTCTTCCTTGGAGACTGACTGCTTATTTGCATAGTACTTTTTAAATAATGATGTTTTATTTTTTTTCTCCTTGGATAGACAGACAGGTTCTAACATTTAAATATTTAATTATTACATGTAATTTGATAATTCCTAGTAAGAGATAGGTAATTCTCCTTATTAGTATGTGCATTGTCGGATTTTATTTTTTAAAAAGTCAAATACATTAGGGAAAAAAACCCCCAAGTTTAGGTAAAGAACCAATATTCTCTCAAGGCCATATGCCAATAAAACTCATCTCCATTTATTCTCCAGTCTGCTGCAACTGAAGTATTTTCCCAGATTAATAGATCCAGTATCACTATTTAATCCTCTCCTCAGTGACAGGGTATAATGATCTGATGAACATCCTACTTAATGGACTACCTGAAAGTGTGCAAAAACCATGGTGATGAGCACAGGCTAGAAAACTATAGAAAATATCCTAGAACAGAATGAGAACTGAGAAACAAATCAGCCTGTAAGGGACAAGATTTATTCAGGGATGTATGGGGCCTTTTCCTTCCCATAAGCATTTCCATTTTTAGTTCCTTTATTAATATTTTTACTGTTTCCCCAGCTCCATGTGAATGCACTGGAATCGTACAAGGTCTAATCTTAATTATCTTGCAGAGCATGCTTGATAACCTCCCACAAATTAACATTAGCTCAGTAACTTGCCAGTTTGTCTATATAAATTACCAAAGATACATGGCACCTCCCTGCTTCTGTATAAATATAATTTACCATTGATTTATTACTAATATTACAATACACAGTCACCCTGTAGCAATTATTTATTTGTTTTTAATTTCAATAGGGCAGAAGTCAATTTGTCAGCCATAGAGGCTCCTTGCTCAATAGCCTGCCAGGGGACTCTGAGAGCTCCTGGAACACATCCAGAACATGCTAGCCCAGAGTGGCTGGGAAGAAATCAGCTTCACCTGGCAGCCAGGGGAATTACCAACCTACTGTCAGGTCAGCCTGTGTTTATGCCAAGGACAAACATTAACAAGGACTTCTTGGCAGTGCAAATACTGGAGAGATTTCTATATCTATCCTATACAGGGACTCAGACTATACAACACTTCCAGTATCCCCAGAATTTATATGAATAGGAAGATATTGGCATCCAGTCCCTTATGCAACAAACAGTTCTGTAGAATTCACTACACAACCACTCACAACCATACAGTCCAGAATGCCAAGACCCCCTCCAAAGCTCTAAAATGTTACACAGCTTCCTGCATATCTCACAGTAAACACAGTCAGATCTATGTGGATCTTGTCAGCTATTTGCATAAATCAAAATCGATTTATCCAAAGGAAAAAAAAAGCCCCTATAGACATAAGATTCAACTTCTTGGAATGACTGTGAAATGCCAATATAAACCAAACGTCCAAAACTTTACTGTTCTGGAGAGGGAAACACTGAATTACCAACATCTTTACATCTCAGTCAAGTACCCAGTTAACTTTGTTTTTAATTACCAATCAAATTAAGACCATCAAGACTGATATATTATACAAATAGTGCAGAATTCTTTTAGGCTTTGGTTGTTTCTCTATAAAATTCTAGAAAGACATATAAAATAAAGTCTTTACATCCACACACTCATCAAAAGCAGAAGAGAATTTAAGTAATAAATATTTTGTAAACAGCAGTTCACATAAAAAGCCATTTATTAACACATTCCCAATTAGATTGTCGGTACACATGCACACACACACTGCTGTGCAGAACTCCTACCCGAGGACTATTGTGTCTTAGCTTCCAATTCAACCTCTTTTTAACTATATACCATGTCCTGCCCACTCTCTTAATTTTAAACTTGCCCTTTCCTGCTTAGTTGAATGCATTTAAAGACAGCTTTTTAGCAGAGTTCGTTAATTGAATAAAAACATTCTTTGCAATTTGTCTTTTTATTTTAGTAACTAAACAAATAATTATACTAATTCACTTGCAAAATAAAAGGAAACCATAGTAATTTTAAAATACTTTGCTTATTAAAAATACCATAATCACTTCACTGCTTTACTTAAAAGGTCATTTTGTTATAAATAATGAGTTTAATTTATTTTGTAGGTATAGAGGCAATGATAAGCCACTAAAACAGCCCTGGATATAGGGTTATAAGAAAGCTACTGTCAATAAAATATCCATACTATGACTCAATATGCACAGTCACGCCACTTGCAGATGGACAGAGGGCAGAAATTAAACTGTACATTTGGTTTGGCATACAATTCAGCAATGATTAACACCAAATGCATGATGCTGAACAGCGGTGTGACTACACACAATTCCTCACATGTTCAGTGTCTGTGTTACAGCTGAAGTTGCAGCAACAGAGATGTGTCCTAATGCAGAAACAGAAGATGCATTATCATGACAGTTTTTAGAGACACGAGCATTGCTTTTTGTCAGCTCATACATTCTGACAAGTGACAATAATGATAACCCCAAGTTTCATTTCCAATAACAGACGCAGCCTGAGGGCAACAGTACAAGTTGTGTCTTATGTTTTTCTATCCCCTTCACCAGTCTCCACGCTGATCTCCACCTGCTTAATCCTTCCTTTAAGGCTCTCTTCAGATTTTAATTTGTGCCTTCCAGTCAAGCTTCTGACCAGCTGGGAAACAGAGAATGAAAATCCCAGATACTACCATTGATTCAGGACCTAAGCATTCATTCCCACCAGGCAGACAGTTTATATGTCCAAGCTGGATAACTCTGTATCATACAGATACTCATAAGATCAGTGGATTTACAAATGATCCTAAACAACAACTCGTTGCAGTACACCTGGCCAGAGCCACCCAGACCACCCAGTCCTGGTCCAGGGAAGACCCTGGTGCCGAGGTGTAACATTACTGCTACAGCAACTGTGTTCCACTCTCCCAAGGTCCCCCGGTTCCTTAGTTTGCATACTGTTTTATCATAGGTTTATGCTTTCCCCCTCCCTGAGTTATGTACTCCCTTATGATAACACCTATGTTCTGGAAAGTTCTGTCATATTCGACACCCCATTGGGCTTTTCAAATCAAGCCCTCCCCCGAGACTGTTCCATTGGTTATTGTCCCATATTTACCTTTGCTTTATTGGTTATTGTTCTTTGCACCGCCTTTCCCCGCCCCTGTATAAAGGCAGGAGCGCCCGTTTCTTTTCGCTCTCTGTGCTCATTGTTCTCCTGTACTCTGGTTCCCCCGCGCAAGCGTGAAGGATCGGGAATTATCAGCCAGAGAGACCCTCTCTCCTATTTTGTCTCTGCTCCAACGCTGTTTTAACATCAGCCTGCACTCGCTCCTCGCAGGAGCCAGCAGCGTCTGCGAGGCTGCTCTCGCCCCAGCCGCACGGGNCTTTCGGCCCCGCCGCGCGGGACACCGCGAGCACTGAGGCGCCTGCACCAGCCCCGGGCGGCTGTGCGGCTCAGGTCAGGAACGCGCTCCCGAAGCCTGGAAGGTGCTAGAAAGGGACACTCACCTCTGTTGTACATGAATTAGCTCATGTTGTACATGAAAGGTAACTTGGCAGCTCCCCCGTTCCTCCATGCCAGGTTCTCTTAGCACACAGTCATGCTTTAGTGCATCCACCAGCAAAAAGAGCACCCAGAACCTGACAGAGCTGCTCCTGAAGAGATGGCATTAGAACTTGGGAACATGAAAAATGCTCAGGCCAATGGTCCATGGTTTTGCATATTTTTTATTTGTGAGACTTTAGCATGCTAGTTTTCCTTCCTCCTCTCATGGATCAAAAGGCCTGAGGTGTTTCCTCCCTGAAGAGCTGTGTTCATGAGAAGTTATTGCCTGCTCCTTTGGAAAGGGGGCTAAAACATCACCCTGTTTCACACAAGTCACTGAAAACACCAGAATGGCATAGTTAATGTCAAGGCTAAGATTAAACCAGTGAGATAAAGACAAGAAATAAGTGACTCCCATGCAAAGAAAAAAACTCCAAACAACCCTATCATTACAGCCTACTGTAGGATCATGTTTCATTCTGAAAAGTTTGAAAATATCGATACATAACAAATGACATTAAGGTAACAGATTTCATACAACTCACATTTCCCATCTCATAAAAAACAACAATCTCTACCACAAACTCCTTTTGATCAAAGCACAATGGCTTGAACACAAACGGCTTGCAGGGATGTTTGTCCATGCAATTAGAAGACCTATCTCAATTTTCAGCCATCTGCATTTAATAACAGAAGTTGTGTCCCTGTTTAGCCATTTAATAACTCATACTATCTTCACAAAAATATTCTCAACAAAGGTTGCTAATACATTAACCCTCTCTGCAATATTTTATCTAATTGGTAACCCCGGTGGCTTTAGGTATGGCATGAGACTATCCTTTGAAATCAGTTGCAGAGACATGGAGATTATTGGGATTGTTACAGGACTCAAAGCAGTAGGAACAAAGACTGACAAATTATAGTCTTAAGAGACAGAATGGGAGCTTTTTTAGACTAAACCATCAAGTCACACAGAAATGGGAAAAACATATTCCAAATTGTCAAAAATCAGGATTTTGTTTAAGAAGCATTTTCTGTTGTACAACTGCTGAGGTACAGCAGTAGGATTTTGTACCTGTAACAGGGATGCTATTTATTATATTCTATTGACTTGAATTTTATTTCTCCTTACTTACACTGACTTTAAGCACAGCCAAGTCACTGCAATTGGAAAATAAAAGTATATGCTGCTCTAGGTGATTCTGCAGGGCATGGAACTGGTAATTCTGAGGCAGACAAGCCATGCTAAATGCCAAAGGTCATGAAATTCTGAGCAATTCAAAATTTAACGGATTTTGAAGAAAGAGTGGGCAAAGACAGACTCCTGTATCTACTCTCTAATTTCAGTAGCATTTTTAGAATAACAATCTACTCTGGAACATGAACCAGAAGATTTGTTCCACTGCATTAGAATTTAACTACATGCACAGGCTTTTCTCATCTCTCAAGACTGAGCTAAGCTCAGTTTGACCTATGTTTGGTTAGGTGAAGAGCATACCTTGTCTGCCTTGAGTATAAGGCAAGGATAATTACTTCTTACAAACACTGTTCTATCCATATTCCCAAGTACCTGCTCTTTTGTTAAGCATTCCTGATCCCTTCTCAACTTCCTACAGGAACAGGTTCAACTGTAGAGCAAGCATAAAAAACCGAGCCACAAATAAGCAGAACAAAGAATAAATCCATCTTTAGCCAGCTTCAACAGTCACTGTCCAGAGCAACTTGGCAAAATTGTCTGTCAGTGGGAGGCCAACAGGTACAATCTTCCTCCTGACAAATTAAATTCTTGAGTAGTAACACTTCAGCCAAGCTGCAAAAAGGAGGATATTCTGAATTATAAGAGATTTGCGGCAGTTTAACTACAGCAGGATGATTAAGACCAATAAACCTGCTAGCATTTTCTTAAATTTGCTTGGCAGCTCCTGTTGTTTCAGCCACACTACAGGAGTGACATGTGATCAGAGAATTGCAAGAACAGCCCAAAGACTAAGAGAGAGACTAGTTCCCAGGTTCCTCCAGCAAACCTGTGAGAAATTCCTGTTTTCAAGGACTGTTTCAGCAGAAACAAGACAGAAATTTCAAGAAGGCACACGATCAGCTTAAGGATTTCTTGAGTAAGTCTATCAGCAGATACCACCCCTCCTCTCCCCCTCTTTGGGCTGCTGAACTGAGTACTTTCCCTTCAAGAATAAAACGTCAGTGACCTACTACTGGCTTTAGAGATCAAAGATACCAGACACAGTTCATTGACACTATGTTGCATTGAACGTGGCCTGAAATGAGAGAGTCTGGGAGAGGAAAAGTAACTTAGGTTTCTAATGCTGGATCAAACCAATGAGCTTACTCCAGATTTACAGCAGCATAACTACAGATGGAATTGGACCGTTACCTCTGGTTTTACAGCCAGTGGAATGGTACCAGGTCAGCTGCCACAGACCATACTTGTTAGGGAGGGCTCCTTTTCTTCATAACCCATATGAACCAATTTCACTAGTCAGAAAATAATTATATGGTTTTTCATACTTCAAAAGCCTGTGGAAAAATTATATGTTGTCAATTTAGAATTTGGGTCTATTGTTTTACTTTATTTTGCTCAGAGTGTAAAGCCATTACATGACTAAAATTAAATAAAACTGTTTCCTTGAGAGCTGTTTAAAATATTCTGATGTATTTGTCTTAGGGCTTCATTAATCCATTTCTAATTCATTCTGCAGGTTTACTCAACAGCTGTGCCTGATGTAAACGACAAATCTGGATAAAATTAAAGCTGCTATGCCACTAAATCAGTTTATTTTCAAAGACTTAACGAAAATCTTCTGCTACTTCAGGTCACAATAGCTTATAGGTTTTTCTACCTATAGGCAAAAAAGTACCTTTGCTGTAACATAAGAACAAACAAATACAAATACTAGAGGTTAAGAGTGAAATTCATTTAGATATCAAGCACAGAAAGTATTCTATCTTATAATCTCCACTTTTTTACATTAGAGATCAGTTTTCATTTTTAAGCTTCCATGTGCAATACTGAAACAAATCTGGAGCTACCACTTTATTGTTATTTATAGCATTGTAGCAGCTCTCACAATCTGCAGTTTTTCTTAAAAGAGACTGGATTTCAAAGAACAGTGAAAAGCAGCCATAAATAAGTATTGTTTATGTCAAAGATGATTTACTGTAACAAACACCAATCCTCTTTCTGTTTAAGTAAAAATATAATAAGGAGCCTAGTTATATAACACCATCTAAATAAAAGGAAATGCTGCCTTTCCAACGTTTTTGGTGATTCCCAGCTCTGCAGCACCTACCATAGAAAATCACTCTGGGCTCAGCACTCAGTGGTGTCTTGGGGTGCCAGCGTTCAGGTAATGAGTTAAGGTGGTGCATTATGAATTGTATTCCTGCACCCTTCAGGCTTTGCTATAGTATTACTGTATGGCAGAGCTCCGTTCCAATTTAGGAAATGTTACACTAATTGAGTTTGCAGGCACATGCTCTCTCCATCTCTGATTAATTAGCACCACTCTAGCTCTTCACATCAATCTTGTGAAAACCACTGTGACTGATCTTGTCTCACTTGGAGCTGAAAATTACTTTGCCAATAGTATAACATAATACTTTGGTATAAACAACAACAAAAAACGTGACTCTTTGGCGGCCTCAGGATCATTCCTTTCTTACTGCACATCTCCCTGGTGCTTTAGAAGACAAAGTACAGGACTTTATTACCAGCAGAGAAATGCAAGGCAGAAAAATGAAGGCAGCACAATGGAACTTCTGTATTTTTATAGCGGTGTCTCTGATGAACAGCAATGTATTTTTTGCAACCGCAACACCACTTCAAAGGTCACTTTTGTCTCCACACACTTCCTTTTGATGAGGAAAAGGCCCATTTAGGAAAACACTCAGGAGCTTCAGGCATTCCAGAGCAACTCCTGCTAAGGAGATCACTGCTAAGGCTGAACATAGCCAGACTACACAGCTTCCCTTTCTTAAACTTTGGAAAAAGATTTTCTCTCCCTTGCCCAGCAGCCATTTTGAACAAATGCAAAGGAACAACATGAATTGCAAAATGTTTTTTCTCACATTGTCTTTTGCTACTGATAAGTCGAACTGTTGAGCCAAGAAATGTCAGCAATACAGAGATGAAGGCTGATGATTTCAGGGCAGAAGTGAAGTCTTCAGGCAGAATTTCCCGACTGGACCAGGCTGCTTTCATCACGTGTATCTCAACTCCCAGGCTCGCCCAAGGCTGCGCAGCTGGCTCCACGCTCCCAGCCTGCTTCCAGCCCCATTGTTTTACACATTCTGCTTCCTCACAGTTATCAGCCCAAATTTCACAGGCCATATTGTCTGTCTCTGAATTCACTCACCAGTTTTAACCCAGAATTTCCTAAGCTCCTCAAGCTTTATTTTCCAGACAAAACTGCAAGGAAGGTTTTGCAGCAAATACCAGTCTTTTTCCTGAGAGCTGCAGCCTTCCAGCTGAGTGTCTTTCTATTATGGGCTTGTGCTCCAACATACAAAACATAACAAGTCAAGGGAATTAAAATCTACCCCTGTTCTTCCACCACCACATTTTAGCAAGACCACCAGGAATTTCTGCATGTCTCCCTGCACAGGGAGATGGGGAGGAGCAGCACAGCAGTGGGAACCACAGCAGTCCTTGCTGGGTGACTTCTGTGCCTCTAAGCCCTCTCCCTCCTCCCCTCAGTCCCAGTGGGAAGCAGCTCATGTTGAGGAGAGGATGTGTACTCTGCCCAAAGGGTTGCAAAAGCAAACAGAGCTCCCGCCCAAAGAGACATCAGGATCTCAGTGAGGTTTGTCACTGCCATCCTATTTCTGCTTGTTTTGGCAGCCTCCCTTGCCCAGTGCTCTAAGGAAAAGCCCTACCTTCCATTTAAAGCTGTATAAACTGTGTGAGAAACAGATTTGCCACTAAGTTGAAATTGAAAAGATTTTAAAACCAGCCATTTCCAGGTTTACAAAGGCTGAGATGTCCCGAGGGAAGCAAAGAACGTCTCAGAAATTAATGGGAATTAAATGTCCAAAATCCACAGGCAATTCTGAAAATCCTATCAAAGTATCTAATACTTCTATCTGTCAAAGGCACTAACACTTAAAACAAAAGTGATTTTATCACCAGCTAGGAATCAGTTTTCTAGTGAAAGAATTGCAAAATATTAAACTGATTACTCTGTTTGACAACCTGACATGATTCTTCCCAGATGATGAGAAAGCTGCAGCATGGCAGGAAATAGTAAGATCATGACATAAAATGAGGAGTAAGTTCCAAGAACACTCAGAAATCTATAGGTCAGAGTTCAGACCTATGCATGAAGAAATAAGCATTTCTTTGTATTTGGTGAGTATAATGTGGGTATAACCTAGGCATAAGATTTATGATCCCCTTAACTATCTGTTAACCTGCTTTGAAGTGCTTAGGGTTTAAAAATTCCTGATAGCTAATCAAATTTTTTGTCCTTCTATCTTCTTGCTTTGTCACCAAAACCAAAGGTCTTGTATATGCAATATGGGTATTTGAATGTAGCATGTACTAACCTTTTTCAGAGTCTTTTTTCATATTACCAGCTCCAGCAGATTACTTATTCGAGGCAGGGATACTTGTTCAGCTTGTGTAAAACAAAGCCAGGCCAATGTGAATCGTAAGGGAAATCTAAATTTAAGCTTCATTTTATGTGGGGAAAAAAAACCCCACCACATTTGAAAGCTATGAAAGTTCACATCAGTAAACAACAGGGATTTAGAGACACAACTGCTTAATGTTCCCTATGCAACATAACAGTTTCTAAAAGAAAAGGAAAAATGGTGACATTAAGAAACACATTCCCTGCTACTTCAGACCGTATGGTTAAATTCAACCTCACATCCTTATTTGACCTATGAAATGACCAACTCTCACACACACATTTTCATATAGTAACGGTTTGTATGAAAATGCCTCATTTTTTGTTAGGAGTGACTTGTCTTCAGTTGGTTTCATGGGGACATGAAACAGGATCATCATCAGCCCAGCTCACCAATGAGAAAATGCCAAAGCAGCATTTTACCACAATTCCCCAGACCTCTATTTTCAACTACTCTGACATTGTAAGAAAGAAGATGCAATTAAACAGATTCTTTACTCATCCAGCATTTTATGAACCATCTCACCTCTTATCAGGCTAAACCAGATATTTATTATAACAATAAGGAGATTTCATACTAATGTTTCACATTCACTGAAGCTAGAGATATTAAACAAGATCATTTACTACTGTCTGCTGCCATTTTAAAAACCACATTCAGAAAACGTGAGGTGTTAATTTGGATTAATGTCACTGGATTTTGCTAACTTCTCCCAGTCCTTGACTCCTGTGCTTCCTTGAGACACAGGGTCCCTTCTGGTTCATGTGGAACAGAGCTTGGACGTTTGGAGATGGGAATGGCTCTGCTCACACTCCATGCTCTGATGCCCTCATCCAACCCAGTCCACTCAGTCTCAGATTCTAAACAGCACCTGAATTTTCAAGACATTCAGGTTTAATAAAGCAGAGTAGACTGCTGGATTTCTTGATAAGTCCTCATCACCTGGATCAACCCGGAGGGCTCAGGCCAGGACCCATCACACCTGCTCTGAAGGGTTTAAATCACAGCTGTTGCTTCGTGATCCCTGCACTAAAGGAGGGTCACACAGCCTCAGCGCAGGCACTTGCTGTCACTGCCTTGTCCCTGCAGAGGAGAGTCACAAGGAAAGTTTCTGGGCACTTCCTTCACAGCTCCTGAAAATGAACAGGTGGCTGCACACAGAGACCTACCCCAAGGCTGGCCTGTCTGCAGCTGCTGAACCTGAGCACAAGCCACAGGGAAAGCACACCTGTCCCTACTACACAAAGGGTTAAAAACTCCCAAGTTTAGCCAGCAAGCAAAAACCAATGCCCCAGACTTTCCTCCACACTTAGCCAGCAACCATCCCCAGGCACTAACACAGTACAATGAGGCGTGTAAAGAAACGTGTAAAGAAATACAAAAATCAACTAAAATCTATCTCCAAATAGGGAATGAATAACTACACAAAGTTCAATAATTAATTTCTTTGTCTCCCCTTCTTTAGAGAAGACTAGACTAACAATATACAAATGGGCCAGATAATGAGAAAGCCAGATGGCTGGATCTCATGGAACTTGGGAAACAAGATATGGGAGAAGGAAACAGAGAGGGAAGAGCAACAGTATTTTAAAACCATTATGCTGCCAAAGACACATTTTAATATATTAAAAGCATATGCCTTTTCTTCCTAAAACAGTACCAGTTGCTAGGCCCCTGAATATAAATCATGCTATCCATGCTTTAAGTTCTAGCTTTGCATCTATTGCTATAAAATAGCAAGTATCAATGCAATAAGAAGACATTATTTTCATGTAAACCAATGTTACCTTTACATTTATTTTCGTTTTGCTAAATCTTCTACTTTTCTCCTATAAAACAAAACAAATCACACACTCTCATTTTCCCCACTGTATCTTTGTCCCTAGCAGTGCTCCTGCTGGCACTGCAGTTATTTATGGGAAACACCACATTCTTTTTTCCTCTGGCTGCTCAGCCATAGCTCTGCAAACAGGCTGATGTAGGAAGGATGTTCTTCACCAAAGTCAGTTTCAGGTTAAAAATAAGCTGCACACTTCAGTACCGAAACACAGAACAGGTTTACAGTGGCCTTAGCTATGTATTTAGGAACAAAGAGATGGTAGGTTTCTAAGCTAACACTTGAAATTAAGTACAAGTTTCTTCCATGGGAAACGTTCTGGGTCAAGCTGCCTATGTGGGAATGCAAGGTCATCACCAGCACCATTTTACAGCTCCCAGTGTGCACTAAACTAATCATGACAGAGAGGGATCGAACACTCTCCCTGCTCCCCACACCCCCGCACTCCCCAGCTGCTTCCCCAAGGAGAGGGAGATTCCTCCAGGAACAAAGGACACTTCTGCAGACAGCTCTGGCTTTAAAGCTGTTTCCAGAGACAAGAAGTGTAGATGGGGAGAAGGCTGAAGGAGGAAGGTGGGGCAGTACACAGGGTTTCTGTTTTGTAGGGGGATCCGCACAGCAGGGTACGAGAAAGAGCACACTTGGCTGCCCAGTGCATGAATTGCTTTGGTGGCTCCTAAAGTGCTTAAACTGTGTAAATGTCCTCAGACAGCAATGCAAATTACACCGGTATGCGAGGGCTGTCCCACTGTGGCAATTGCAGGAGAAATTCATGTTCAAAGCCTCTCTCTGAGCTAGTGAGCAGTGAAACGAATCTCACTTTTGCAGGGAATGGAAAGTGGAAAGCAGGCACTTATCTGGCTAAGAGGATAATTCTACAGCACAGGAAACATAATGCAGATGTGGTAGCTTGGCATTAATATTATTAATGTACTGTGGCCTATATGGCTCCATTAGCATTGGGCTTCAGTGGGCCAGATGCTCTCCAAACTCACAAGAGAAAAGCTCTGGTACAGCAGTGAACTCTGCAGAAGAAGTGCCATAAGGCAATCTCTAAGGTATCACTCCTTTATTCAGTCGTGATGTCTTTTAGAAGGCAAGAAATGAATGATGACTTCAGAAAGAATCTAAAACTCAAAGCAAAAATAGCTTCTCTTTTTCAAAGCCTCTCCCTTCCCCATTTACATAGAGTATTTTCTTCCCCCTTTTGCAGAAATCCCACATTATAAATCTACGGCAGCAAGACACATCTGGCCATCCGGGAATGTGCCCAGCCAGCCGAGCAGCTCAACCACCACATATTCCAACCCCATATTTTTCATTCTTAACTTAGCCATTGAATACTTTCCAATGCCAGAGAGCATTTACTGCCAGAAAACTATTTTCTGCTTCCACTCATCATTCAAATAAACAAGAGAAGAAAAGGAAAGGAAGGGGAAAGGAGGTTAGCATTAGGTTCTGGAAATCCAGAAATCAGAAAAAAAATTATATGCTATTTTTAAAAACATGCGTATCTGAGCATCATATAACACACTATAGTGGTGGTGATGCTGAGATGTTTAATTTTCTTTTTTAAACTAACTGAAAGCAGGAACTGTCCTTGACAAATGATCCATGAAATATGATGAACCAAGAACATGCTGGAGGCGAAGCTCACTTCCCCCGGAACTGGTTCTTAGTAAGAAGTTTCTGGCTGCCTTGGGCCCATATAGCTAACAGTCTCTGTTTAATAAAACAAAGCAATTTCTTCTAAATCTGAAATCCTGAATATTTTCAATAACAGCACTTTTATCTTCATCATTCTCTCCATGTCCTGCAATCTTGACCTCATGCTGCATCACTGTGATTAAAATTGCCAAACTGGCAGATACTGGGAATTTGATCAAGTGCTGAATCACATTATTCTACCATAGGACAGTGAAAAAGGTGTCACAAAATTATTTCACATCCTATTGGGCAAAGATGGAAGTTTTAGTCTCTGTCCCTGTCTAGTCATCCACAGCCCTGAACACTCAGAACAGCAAGAAGAAATACACAATCCTCTGTCCTTACAATACCACGTGGATGTCCCCATGTATCAGTGTGCCCAACATGTACTTAGTACTTACTGTTCCTCAAACTAAAGGGTTTAGAAATGAGGTAGGCATCTATATCCTTTCCCAGACCACACTGCATGATTCTACGTGCAAAAATGCTTTGATATTTTGTAAAGTTGTGGTTATGTTTGGTTTGCATTACTGAAATAGTTTTATGACCTACACTCATCAGCAGATACAAAATGAAAAGATTCAAGAGAAAGTTCAAAACATTTTTGTGCAGCACAGCTAAATATTTGTCCCTTTAATGCCATCACTTCTTTCCTTAAGGGCCCAGACAGTCATCTCTAACTGAAAATCTGGCCTTCTTTTAACCTATGCTTAAATCCATTATTCTCAAGCACTGATTGAACACTGGGTCTACTCTCAGGCCCATTCCTTGAAATGTTGTTACATGAGGAGTTGGTGTCTTTGCCCTTCTTTGTTACAAAAAACCTTGCAAGTTCAAATATCATAAGTTCAATAGTGAACTTCAAGTGGCACAGTGCACTAAACTCATTCATATAAAAAGGGTAAAAGGATAAAACAACTTACACATTACTATCATCATCTCAAACCATTAATTGTGGTAAGTAATTTAAAATAGGAACTTATCTGTCTTCATCTTTAATAAATTTAGGAGAATCCATGCTTTCCTGTTAAACGGTGTTGTCCAAAACTGCTTAACAGAAGACTGCAAAAATAATCTTTCTCTTTCTGTTTGAAGAGCAGTGCTTGGAGCTTTTCTCATTAAAAAAGGAAATGGCCTTGTCTGAAGTGCAAACCCTTCATATTCTTCAAAGAATACAAACAACCAAACAACCTAAACTGTTTTGGGGAAGTCAAGGGAAGAGAAGGGAAGAGCTTATAATGTGGGATGACTGGATTTTTATCTTGATGCCATAAGGAGACTCAAATACGCAGTCTGACTAATAATTGTTTTACTTAGCTTCACTAAAGTAATTAGTTTAATATATAAAATAGTTAGGTGACAAAGAGACAGGAATTTTCTAGTTTAAATACAACAATGAAATGAAACTTTCACAATAACTCCTAATCTTTAAAGATAAATCTGCTATCTAGGTTTACACTAGCAGAATAGAAAATGGTTTCCTGAGATATTCTGGACAGTAACTATGTGTTATAAAGGAGCTGCTAGACAAGAGCCATTTTTTATTTTAAATTATCTCAGCCAGTCACCTCTCTGCATTCTGAGGTTTCTCTTGTTGCTATTCGTTCTCTGCTTTTAAATGTTCCAGGTGGTTTCCATCATCCCGGTCTTGCTCTTCAGAAACATAGGATGCTGCAGCCAGGAATGGAAGATGACCCCAAGTCAGGAAAGGGGCCAGCACCCATATAGTCCCAGAGAAATCTGCTGCTTAAGCACAAAAGGCTGAGTCTGTGTACATAGGTGTCTGAGATGGAGGGGTGACACAGACCTGACTTCTACAGCAGCAGGCAGAGCAGAGGCTACGTGTAGCGCAAAGGAAGACTCCTGACGCACGTCAGATTTCCCCTGAGCTGTTCCGCCCAGCTCACATGTCCCTCTTTGCTAAGAACAAATGTACTCGTTTTCTGCCAGCCACCCTTTCAGCCAAAGGGAACCCCAACACATTCCCACCACCACACAGGAGAGATCATGTCTTCCAAAAACCCCAAACAAACAGGAAAATCTCAGCAGAAGGAGACTACCTCTGTCGGGTGTAAAATGACTAAAAGAAAAGCTAATGAGTGCCCAGGAGGAGGGCCAGCCATAGCTGAGAAGTATAATCTGGAACTTGGAAGCAGGGGTACTTTTGCTGCCAAACATATGTCACGAGCTGTTCCAGTGACTGTCTGTCTGTTCTTCTCTAGGAGCCAGCTAAAGAAGGCAGTCAGGTCCCTGCAAACATTCTTTCACTTTTGACCTAGAGACTGCAAAGCAAAGGGATTATTCCATTTGCATGAAGATTGTGCTTGAGGTAGTTAGGAAAAACTGCAGCAATGAAATTCTAATCTGCCGATGTATTTATAGCTGAAACATGGCTTGCAAATAAGAATTCCAAAACATTTTAAAAGAGTCTTGCCAACAGGGACAATTTCATACATTTCACATGATTTCATAAAGACACAGCACCATAAAAAATGAATCATAAAACCGGTGACAAAGACAACTGATTAGTTCATTATCTTCATTTCCTGCCATGGCAAAATTTTTCTCCAGAGTATATTTAAAAGCACATTCTAGACCTTAACAAAATTAGTTAACCCTACAACTGTGTGCGACATAGCAAGAATAAGTGGTTTCTTGCACTGAAATGGTCTAAAAATTAAGAAAGAAAGAAAAAAAATTAAGACTTTTCTTGCCATGGATCTCTTTTTTGCTATGAAATCCCAAAAATGCACAATTCTGGGGTACCGCAGCTGCTAGAAGGTCTTTTCAGGTTGCAGAGCCAGCCCATTTCACAATGTTACAAGAACCATGACAGAGGACACTGAAACAGCTAAGGACTTTAAAGGACTCCAGTGAATGGGAAGTCTAAAATTTTTAGACAGCACTATATTGATAATTATTTGGTTGAATCAACTGGTCTGACTTCTGCACTTAACTTTAACCCCTTACTCCTAACTGCTCACCAAAACAGCTCTTTAAAAAACTGATAAAAATCCCTGCGTTGTGTAGCGGTTCTTCCTGACCTCCTGGTCCACAGACATTAAACGTTACAAGTACACCTCTTCCACCCTTTTTATGTCACTGTCTTCATTTTGGGAATGAGAGAAGGATCTAACACTCGGTGTATTTAATCACTGCACCAGCAAGCATCTTACTCATACTCTTTGATTTGTTTCAACCTCCTCTGCAATGCTGTGCAAGAAAGCGTTATCTGACAAATGGACTGAACAAAGTCTCTGCTCACAAGGGCGATGCAGGGCAGGTCTCCCCACCCTGCCCTCCAAATACATCCCTGGAGTGCTCCTGCCCTTTCAGCAGGATCCATAAGATCAGTGAAACACAGTCTGTACTCCATGGCTCCTTCACTGGGCAAAAGCTGTAAAGGAAAGGGCCAGGTTCTGCCCGATTTCAAGCCAATAGCAATGCAACTGCTTCACTGAGAGTGAAAAACCCACAGTGCCAGATCTCTTCTCCTCAGTGCATATTTGACAGCACTCCCATACATCTTTACTGAGTTTCCACCAGGCACAGAAGTGATTTGGAGTACCCTGGAAATCCTGTAAATAAAGCAGTTCTAAGATTTTGGCTTTTGTTGTGACAAAGCAAAGCTGGAAAACAGGCAGCTAAAAGAAGTTAAAGGTATTTTTAAAAGAAGTACGTCTAAGATATTTCTGTTGCCAGCTTTCATTTAAATCCCTAGACAGTGTTAAATAGCAGGCATTCCAGTATGTGAAAAAAACATACAGGATAGGAATGTTTTTCCTAAGCATGTAAGGGCTTCACACTCTCTTTCTTAAAAAGAACATTCTTACTATCTTTGATGTTGTAAATCGTATTATATAAAACAGTTGTGTAAAATAAATGATGGCACATGATCCTGCAAGAAGCTTAGTATCCCTAAGTCATTTTAAAGCCAACAGGAGGGAAGGGCACTCTGCATCAAGCGAATTTCTACTGTGAACTTGTGCTAGACAGCTGCTGAATGAAAAACCTCCAGGGAGAATAAAATTCAGTGTAGACACAACTCGCCCAAATCACAAGTTGGCATGCTTAAAAGAAAGCGTGAATGCAGGAAAAATTGCACAGTTCTTTTAATTGCTCAGGAAAGGGCTGGGCTACAAGGAAGACTGCTCGTCTGCAAAACCAATGCAGTACGAAACCGGCTCACAATCAGCTTTGCACTGTAATCCTTAGAAACTATGGAGAAGATGGGGATCTCACAAACAGGGGAAATATATGAAGTCGTTGTGAGGGGATCACAAGGTGATTTCATTCACCAATATCAGCAGCTGTATGATGACTAAAATGAAAGCTTTTTAACTCCAGAACCAGGGATGCCAGTGGCAAAGCCTCCACTGGTGTATGGAGGACCAGGTTTAAGGAGAATGCTGTATTGCCTGCGAAAACCGATGGACTGATTTCTCTCTTAACTGGCACTGAGCTTGGAAGACAAGCTGTTGCATGACATTCTTGCCTCCAGTGTGCCCGTCATGTTTTCCTCAGAGTCAGGGATTTTCAGTGACATAATAGTAGTTAATCCTCTATGTTCTGCCAAACATTTCTCCTCTGTAGAGTATACAAAGAGGCACAATTAGAACAAGTTGCTCTATTAAGAACTGGAATAGAGCCATCAATTAATTTTTACTGTCCTCACACTGATAACGGCTGTCCCCCTTCTGCTGCAGTTGGCCAGTGTGGGAAGATGACTTGAACAACCTACCAAATTGTCCATCTTTTTCCCTTTCCTCTAACAGGACCCCAGACGGACCCCAGACACTTTCTGAAAGGATAAATATTGTGAATCTTCACCTTTCAATCTGTGCTACAGCAGGAGATCACGACCCCACCACAAGGACTGAACTGGTATTTACCCTGCTCCATGGAAACAACTTATGCCAAGCAGATATTTATTTTTAGCTGGTCACTTGGCAAAGAAAAATGGTACGTCATGTTTATTTGCATTTTTAGCTTAATTACCTCTACCCTCCTGCTATACTTGAGGGAGTTCTAATAAGATGTTAAGAGAGAAGCCATGCCCCACGTACATTGCCTCAGGTTAGTTCGATGCCCCATTAGCCCATCTAATGGTTTCTGATCCGAAAGCTGTGTGTGGGTGTCCTGAAGTCAATGTAAAGAAAAGCACAGAGGCTGCGGGAATAGAACTTCCTGGACCTTACGTATTCAGTCAGGCATTTTTAGCTAGTAACAATATTGTTGATTGGAGTTAAAACCTCATTCCAATTAAAAATATTAATAGATACCACATACTCAGAATTATAAAGAATTTTTTAAATCACTGTTGATTTAAAGTAGAAAACCAAAACGTAATACATTACTTATCTTAGGAGACTACATTTTCCCATGGTGTTTTTACTAAGTAGTAGAAACTATCATGCTTTGTCATTTGAATTTCTACACAGGAACTTCATCTCATTGCTCTCAGATACAACAAAGGTACTTTTTGTCCTCTGCTTTCAGTAACGGAATCCCTTCTGGTTCTACTGTAGTAATAGATTCCATTCAATGGTGCTTATGACCAAGACTAAGCTGCTTATAACTGATATTTCCCACAGAGAACCACAGCAGGAACTGACTTTGTTCCTCATCTATTCTCCTGGCTCTGTGAAATTACTAACCATCCCCACCACCTTCTCACATTTCTCTGTACAGACCAAGTGGGAATAGCAGAAAACATGATATTTAATGTTCACTGTCCTATTGTTCAGCAATGAATAACTGAACTCTTGAGCTCAGCTCAGGAAGGAGAGAGGAGGAGGAGGTTCTTTGATCTGCAGCAGGCAGAGGACTGGAACATCCTCGCTACCAATCACCACAGTACCAAGTTCAGAGCTGTGCTCTGAATGTTGTCCTTCTGCAAGGCTTAGGATGTTATTGCACTGTCCTTCAGCTTGAGGCAGGAGGAAATGGCAAGATGGACCAAAAGCCCAGTGGTCTGGTTTGTGACTTGGCTTGTGAATACAAACATGAACTACTGCTGCCAGTCAGAGCCCTCACACTACAGAGCAGCCAAGGATCATTCCTGCTCCCTTCTTCCAGCTCTGGGGCAGCACCAACAGTCTCCAAGACAGCAGAAGGGGCGACCATGCCTTCAGCTGTCATCTCCACATTTCAGGAGGGTATCTGGGCAATAGTCCACAAATCAGAACAGTGAAAGCTGTGGTTTCCACCCTCTGCAATCACTCCAAAACTTCTCCTCTGCCACCTGACTATGAGAAAGGAGAGAGGAATGTGGCAGTGAGCAGGGGACAACTTTCTGAGGACACGATTCAGTGGTATATATGTTCTCTGTATTCTGACAAGGGTGATAACACCACCCTGCCTCCTAAATTATACAACATGAAGTTCATTTCCTTATTTAAAAGCTCCCTTGATTTCAAACTATTTTTAAAATAACTATGATCAAGAATGTGGAAGTACAGTTCTAAGTCTACTGAGGCGCTTGCCCTGCTTACAATGCACGTCTTTCCAAAGAATTCACCTTATTTATGAAGGTATTACAACAAAAAGCAAGCAAACAAACAAAAAACAAAAAACAAGCAGGAATGTGGCAGCTCCATGTTCTTTAATTCATTTGAAACAAACCCACTTACATATTTAAGCATCACTTGTAGGACAACCCAGTTCATCCACATAAAACATGTACTAACTGCTGTTAAGTCAACAAATTTATAGATTACCAGTTCATTATTTATGCCAGTAGGAGAAAAATAACAATCAAGATGCATTTAATAATCAAGATACATTATTCAAAGTATAATTGTACACGTAGGGTGTGACCTTCACAATAAGAAGCACCTCTAGCATTAAGTGGTTTGGGTGTGAACAGGCAACGGAATCACTAAACCACAAATATTCCAATAAGCCAAACCACCAGCAGCATGGCTCGCTCCTGGCAAATAAGTATTATTCCTGTTATAATTACTTATGGGGAAAGAAATAAATCACTCATTCCAATCATACTGAGGTTTGAAAATAAATTTTTCATCTTTATCACTTCAAATTACCTCTCCATTCTCCCACACCCTCAGATCCATCAATATAATGCTTTATGTTCTCCCACAAATCTTGCATGTTACTTTCTCTTGAGTAATTTCTGATAGGACCTAAAAAAAATATAGAATATTTTGCTTCATGCAAACCACCTCAAATACCCTGAGTAATGTTTTGATAAGACTGCAACATGTACAACATTTCCAAGACAAAACCTAGTAATACCAATATATTCCTGTTTCTTCTTAATTCCCTGTTTTTTTTGACTAAGAATTATATGGAATGGTGTAATAAGAGAAACACTTCCTAGACATCAATTCAAAATGTCATTGAACTGTTTTTGCAGTGTTTTTGAAAACACAAACATAGCAATGCTGAAAATAGAGACTAGTAACATTATCCAATGCTTTTACTGAAAAACAAGGCAAACATTATTTTCAAATAACAGTTACTCAAAGGAAAAGTAAGATGAACATTTAAAATACACTCCAAAGAACAAACAGTTTTAAGTTTCTCTTTCTTATCTACTTTTCCTGGATATTTTTGCACTATTAACAGTAATATAATTTAACTTTAAATATTGTAAATGGAAAATAATCAGGATTTTTTTTTGACAAATGAATTAAAGAGGGCTCATTGGTGGATGGGATAAAAAATCAGGTGGAGACATAATACTATGATCTTCTGCAATACGTAGCACAGGATAGCTCTAGGTATAATACAAAAACCACCAGTTTAAACGGATGAATATAAAGCAGCAGACATGTTGAGATTGGCAGAAATACACATAAATGTAATGAGAGCCAAAATCTGCCTTTTTGGTTTCTGGGAGCTGGTCAGATATTTATACTAATACAGAACACAACCTAGGGTATGTGAATGTCACAGAGACACAGGATGTGTGTGGAGAGTTGAGATTTTGGAGAAATGAGGTAATTGTCAGAGTAATTAACCAATGTCAGGGGACATGACCGTGTTCCAAATAACAGGGAAGGTTAAATAATCAAATGCTGCTGTCTTACCACTTCTCTTACTGAATACTGTAAAGGTTTTTATTGAAAAGCTTTTACTGAAAAGGGGTTCAAGATCAAATGAGAAGAGAGACCATTAATTTCACATGCGAAAAGCACTGCTACAAGGTATTTTGTGCCAAACTACATAGTGCTTGTCTGCCAGACAACAGAAAAGTGGTTTCTACCTTGAAAAGTGAATTTCTCCCTCTGGAGAATTTACCATGCACATCCTCCCTTCAGCAGCAGGAGCTACAGCAGCACCTACCTACCTACCAGCTCCCCAAATCCCAGAATAAGGTCCAAGCATAAGAGCCCACCAGCTTTCTGTTGCATCATCAAAATCAAGGCTCCCTGCATCACAAAAGATGCTGAATTTGCTGGTCTCAGCCTCATATCGTCCTTCAGAAACACCCCACAGAGTCTCGAATTTTCTGGACCAAGGCTGTAAATGTTATTTAGAATAAAAAAAGCTGATCAGGAACAAGCTGGATGATAGAGCTTTGCCAATAGGCAGGTAGTACAAAGTTAATATCTGTTGTAACTGTGCACAAAGTCAGCCTGGACCAAGCATGATACTGCAACTGCAAGCCTGGCCTTGAGACCAAAGTTCTCTCAGTCCTTCTCTAATCCAATGGTCTGTGTTAAAAGAAGTGTGAGTGACTCCTGGGCCATGTTCCTACAGTGGAGAAGACATTCCCAAATGTGGCTTTACACATGTGAATGTTTTCTGTAGTTTTCAGCTCACATCACAGGGTGAGTGGGGCAGTCTTCCATCTCTCTCCACTTTTGTTCAGCTACCTCTCTTGTTCAGTATTCCTGAAACATCTGCAGTAATAGCAGCAGAACAGCACCTACAGCATTGTACCTATTTTATAAGGCAATAATCCACTTCCCTCCTTGAGATAAACTACAAGGGGGAACAAGAGCTGGGTTATTGGCACGTAAAGCAGTGTGATGATAGTATTATTTTCTAAATTAATGTCATTTAATGCTTTACACCACAGTTGCAGAGGTTCCACCTCAAGCATTAATAATGCATTTTGCTTAACGTGCCACACAGGAAAAGATGGACTTCTGACATTCAAGGCTTGCGTCAGTAAAACAGAACTAATTGGAGCAATCTGCAAGAACAAAATAGGAGACCTTGATTGTGCCTAAGAAAGTTCAGTCACTTCACCCTCCCACCCCATCCTAAACCCTCCCCTCCCAAACACAGTCTTTTTTGTTCTTTACATTATTAAATTCTGAACAGTATGAGGAGCTAAAAATGTAACTTCCTCATATACCTTTTTTGTGCTAAAATGTATATGCATATACCTCTCCTGAGCTACCTTGTTCTCATTCACATATTCTATCCCATCTATGAACGTAAGAAACTGAAGCCTGAAGCTTTACAAAGGAATCACACACACACACACCAAAAAAAAACAACCAAAAAAACAACCAAAAAACCCCCCAACAAAACAAAACAAAAACAAAAAAACCACAAAAACAAAACAAAACAAAAAAAAAACACAAACAAAAACAAAAACGAAAAAACCCCATCAAAAACTCCCCTGCACTAAGACACAATAAACAAGTCCTTGGGTGATAAATTTGCTTATGACAATATTGGCAGTAATTTGATTCAAATTCCAGCAAAGTCAATTTTGAATTATAGCAGCCAGGGGGACATAAAGTAGCTGCTTTTCTTAGCTGTTAAGCCCATAAAAGCTAAATACTTTTTTGAACCATAAGTCCAACACATTTCTCTGGTGGTGCAGCTTAAACCAGTGATCAGTGTAAGTGAAGCATGATAAATATCTACTGCACTACACCCCCATCAGCTGAAGTCTGCACAGGTCTAGCTGTGGAAACAGAAAGGTCATTCATTACTCTGTGTGAACAAACAGACGGCACATTTGTGATAAATAATAGCTATTACAGAGCTACAGAACACACTGAGCCTTTCTGCTCCCGTGGCTTTGCATGACTCTCGCTGTGTTACTCTTTAAATATAATTACTTAAAATTGGCTCCTGTGATAAAGACCCCCTTACCTCTCTGGATTAAACCTATAAATCCAAGTATGGATATACATGTGTGCATGTGTGTATCTACCCACACACGTATTTTTAAAACCATTTGTTTGGTTATGGCAAGCAGAGAACAAAGTCATTTGTCTCATCTACTAGAAAACAAACAGGATCCAAGTGGCATATTTGCTTTTATTTTTACTTCTCTCATCACTCACGATGTGGGTCTCAGGATTGTAATAGAAACAGTAATTAGCCAGCCAACCTCTGGTCAGGAAACTCCTAAGACGTCAGTTCTCACTGACTGCCTTTAAAAATAATTCCAAATAAGCAAACAACATCCATATGCCAGTTTTTTTCCTCTCCCACCTCTTCCAGAAGGGCAAGTTGTGCCAGTACAGTTTTCATTGGTTAGCTGATCTTTGAAATAAAATGTAATTTCTTTTGAGTAGGAACGGCTTTACTTTTAGTTCAAACCTGGTAAGCAGGTGCTGAGTCATTCTGACATGGGGAACGGACCGATGGTCCTAACTCTCACAATATGAGCACTGCAAAAGCCATGTAACACTGAGACTTTTCATCACACTGAGAAACATTCTACTTCCCAAGTGTTCCTAGCAAAATAAAGGGACTTTCAAGACCTTGTTTGTGAAGTAAATCACAGCCACAGAAAGTTAATATACTAAAATACATTCTCTACTTATCAACCTTTCTCCAGTATCAAGCACTGGAAAGCATCTGCAGTGCCTTCTGCCTGCTCTCTCTTGCAGGGGCACAAAGAGAGAGACTCTCCTGTAATTATACCAATTTAATTTACAAATCCACCAGCTGTACTGACCTCTGAACGCTTCACCTTGCTGAGCTTCTGCTATCTGTGCCACAATCTGAGCCTTTTGTGGCAATGCAGGAGTCAAGGGGTTGGTGAGCAGTAACTGTTTTCAAACCATACTAAAAACCTAAAGGATTTTTAGAAGTGTTTGGGATAAAATTGTTTTCTCTCACCAGCATACCTAGTTGCATGTGTTCCGTTTCACAATACTGCTTGTACTTAAAGCAGCACTGAGTCTGATCCTGCAGCCTCTGCTGGCTCCCAGCCCTGTACTGCTATTTTCTTCCAGGGACAACTCACCCTGCTCAGGAGGAGCAGCTCCAGTAACACACACAGAGGAAATTAACTGGTCACCCCATGAATGCAAGGACATGAATGCTTGAGTGCATGAATCTGATCACAGGAAGAGAGTCCAAGCAGCAATGTGCTCCCATATTCAGCCGGAAATTAACTCTCCTGCATTTCCATCCCAGCTCCCTGCTGAATATGCAGCAGCAGCAATTAACTTTTACAGAGGTGAGGAGGAACAGGAAAAGTGTAAAAGTTCTGAACTTTCACCAAACTTGGACTATTAATCACAATCTGTAAATTCAAGTGAAGAGACCACAGAAGCAATTAATTGCCTGTGAATTTCAATTCTTCATTTACATGGCAAACAGAAAACACAAGTTGTAACTCAAAGCAACTGGAATGCAAACTATCAAATTAGCCCAATAGAGTATGTCATTGTGCAGCTTCAGAAACAAACAACAGCCAGCCACGAAGCCTCCTGAAAGTCAGAGATACTCAACTGAGCACACTACACAGTGTGCTGGGATGAGTGTGGTGATTACGGGGAGTAATGACATGAATAGCAAAATGATACAGAGCATTTATTTCAACCATGGAAATCAAGGAAGCCTGCAGCAATTTAAATTTCCGGCTTTGCAGCTAAAGGCAAAGCAAGCTCTATAAAAAAAATTCCTAACACAAAGAAAACCAGAGCTGCTTACTTTCTGATAGGTTTATATTTTTCTACTTCTATGTGGAAATGATACAGAAATTTGAAAAACAATGTGCAACTGCAAAACCTTCTCATAGCTATATAAAACATTTTCTATTTATATGTAGAACGTACGCATTAGATATACTGCTACAGCAGGAGAAACCTGGCTCTGCATCCACTGGAAAGAAAAGTCAAAATACGGCATTTTCTAGGACATACATACTACTGCACAAATTATTTCTTGTTCTAGAAATGCCTCTCCCCTCCTACCTTTCTTAACTCAAGCTGTACAAACATCAGGGGAAAAGCAACAAGCACAGGGACTAAATTCTTTTTGATGTGACTGGTCAGCCAGAAAAGGCTTTACCTGTCAGGAGAATTGAAGACTCAAAAAAAAAAAAAAAAAAAAAAAAANAAAAAAAAAAGACCATCAAATCATCAAATCTCCTTTACCCCTGAAAGCTACAGACAAGTTAAACAAAACAAAACCAAAAAACTCCTCCTTATTATTTAAAAGAAACAAATCTCTGGACCCAGCCCTAATGGCACTCAGACAATGCAGAGCAGCATTCAGGGTCTCTCACCTGGACTGTCTCCTTTCTTGTAAATGCCTGATTTATATTTCTTGTCTGATTGGACCCTGCAAAGATTCCTTGGAGCCTACAAAGGATCTTCCTTTCACTTGCTTAAAAAAATTGTTTGCGGAAGTAATTAGATGCTGTTCTGAGAATTTCCTTTTGGAAAGCTCTCAGAGGTGCAGTTCAGGAGTCAGAGCTGCAGCCCTGATCTACACTCTGCAGTCACACTGATTGCAGTAACTGCAGTAACCTCAGGCAGTAAGATGCAGGCAGCAGCCTGGACCTCAGGGTAGGGCTCTCATTTACATTAAGATCCTTTCAAACCACTCCCAAAGGGCAAAGAGCAGCGTAAATGGGTTCTGTGTGGGAGCAAATTACATGTGTACAAAAGACCAAACAATGCCAACAGCACACACAGAAAGCAACACACTTATGCAGAATTTGAAATTACTTTAACCTGTACCTTGCTTAAAATTCCTCATAACAGGCTTCTTTCTTTCCCCCAAAGTAACTGTAGATATTCTCCTGCACAAACACTTCTTTAATGCGTGTATTTAGTTGGTTTTCAGATCTTTGCTAAAAGAGGGAAGTTGAAACACCCATACAAATTTTGATGATTTTCTGGATCAAAAGAACAGTGTACTAGAAAACTTCAGTCATCTTTCAGGATATTGCTGGGCAGCACAGCCGGAGGTATAGGCTCCAAAATACTAAATTCATACCCAATTTCTACACACTCTTGCAAAGTTTCCAAGCTTTCACACTTCTTTTACAAGTCTGTATTTTCAAGAGCTTGAACATCTTGGTCACGTTCTGCTTTAAAATAAAATGTTAAACATGAATCCTAATTGAATTACATTTATTCCTTTGACTCAGTTTTTAGTTCTTTACATAGGCAAAGCTGAGAGGACCGATTCCTTCATGCCCCAATGCAGAGAAATCCTTCCAAATACGTGTTTTGACTTAACCCTTAGTTCAATGGGATTTACAATCACCATAAATACTCATTTATTCACACTGTTGAGGATGAGCCAGTTTATCCACTTGTCAGGCCACGGCCAGAATGCCCAGGTGAGGCTCAGATAATACACTGGGATGAGGTTCTGGGCTATTCCTCTGATCTGAATGATACAGTTACAGCAACACAAGCATAGAGTGGAGAAGTTAACAGAGACACAAAAAAATCCTGGGTGAAGGTGCATGCCATGAAATTTAAATGGGTAAGGTTTGCTTATTCCCAAATCCTTTCGTTCAGCAATCAAAACCTGGAAGAAAGAAGCTTTTTTGTTTGCCATCAGTGGGGCTGGTTTGTTTTAGGAGTAAAATAAATTACACTGAAGAACAGTGCTGGACCACAAGTTGGTGTAACACCAGCTTTTAATGGTACTCTGAATAGCTCACACACTTTCCTTTCAGCCCAAGTCTCTTGATACTCCTTTGGATGTTGTTCACAGATTTTGTTCCTTTTTTTTTTTTTTTTAAAAAAAAAAAAAAAAAAAGAGGCCTGAGGATTTAAAATGTTCGCTATCTGAGTCATCTCTACACGGTTTGGGTAAGTGAGTCTTTCATTTCCAGTCCTTTTTAGAAATAAAAACTATCTAACAGAACCTGGTTGAATCTGGAGTGGAATTTGCTGTTTGATGAAGTAAGGTGCAGAAGTATGGTATACTGGTTAAGGGGGAGGCTTGGGAGACAGGGCTGCACCACTCAATTCCCAGCCTTGCCAATGACTCACTAAACTAAAAACAAAGCAGTTGCAAATGCTCAAGCTATGGATAAAAATTATTGCACTCCCTGAAGAACCTCACCAGCTCCAAGCCTGGATGCTTTGTATTTGATTTAACTTCTCTGTTCCTCAGCCTGTGGTGTATGCAGTAATTAATTGAATCTGTAATATGTTTTGAGATCCCTGAATAAATATGCAATCCTCATAAATATTAGTACTTTATTATTAAGTAAGTGCTTATTGCTTGTAATTGAGTAGTAAGTTCTGAAATATCTGTTGCTGACATCAGTGAGGAAATTTTTAAATTTATATGAAAACCTGTTAACAAGTTCAAAAGGTATGAAAAATCCACTGCTTTGCTCCTTTTACAGCAAATTTTACTACACTGGTGCGAACCCCTGAAACATCCATTTTCCATGCTGCACTTTTTCTCAAACACTTTCAAACCTAATTCTAAAAACCCAAGACACAGGAACAGTTCTGGCCCTCCAGACCACTGACAAGTCTGATGAACAGCCAACTCTCAGGCTCCTTGCTCTGTCCAATACTGCATGATATCCCAGGAATTAAAGGGCAAATGAAATGGACTGACAGTGTCTTTCATTCCCCTTGCTTCACGCAGCTTTCCAGAGCAGCACAACACGTTGGAGCAGCAGCTGGAGGGTTGCTGGACACATAATTGCACTTCATAAAATAGCATCTGACCTCCTGCACGCCTCGCGCTAGAATACTCTTAATGGGCTGTAGCCAGGGAATGGCTGGAGATTCCTAAAATAGTCAGTTAACGAAGACTGACATGCACCAAACCGTGACAGCAAGGGGAGCGATGGATGTGGCAGCCAGCTTGGGATGAATGCAGCACACATGGCCAGGGCTGCTGCCAAAGCTCCAATGCTCTTCCTGAGTTATAAGGCCTCCATAAAATCAAAACAAACAAACACGAACCCCCTCCCACAATAAAGTTTATTTCCTAAGATACTTTTGTGACATTAACAGTTCATGTCTAATGACTCAGTGGGTACAATGAAATCACTTACAGCATTCATGTGTTTACATAACAGCCACTCTCAAAGCATGATCATTGCCAGAGGTAATCATGAACCTTTTTCTCAGTATCTCTTACAAGAGGCAATGGATTTAAACAGTATCAGCGTGATCTTCAATCATAAAGGCAAAAGTATATAAATAAATGAAAATATTTTACCCAAAAAAAAAAAAAAAAATCAAGGGTCAGACAGACATACGCTACTCAAAACTTCCCACTGAGATTATTACAATTCAAGACATGACAGTGCATAAAAAGAAATACATAATTTCAAAGTACTGCAGCTGCAAAGGGTGTTAGTTACAGGTATTGTAGATGAGAGAAAAAGATCTCTGTTATTAATCAGAATTCCTATTTAAGAAACAGTCATTGGTAAGTAACTCCCCTGAATCCTCATCACAACCAGGAGGCTATCAATTATACTGGCTCTGTTACTATTCATTAATATCACGCTGAAATCTTATTTGTTTTTACAAGCTGGGGTGGAAGATGAAGGAAACCAGCTTTGCATGGGTTGCTCTTCTTTTTTTTGAAGTATATCTGTACCCGAACCAGCTGAACCCACAGAGATCAGGTAGCCAGGATACAAACAAGAACCCACACCTGACTAATTGGAAGGTCAGGTAAACAAAGCTCCATTATCATAACAAGAAGATATGTTCTTCCTTGCAATCTTGTGATTAGTTTTATGCATCTCTTGCACTGACAACAAACTAAACCTCTGCTGAAATGAAAGAAGTATTATTACACCATTCCCTAAATATTACTTTCTGAAAGGCTTTGCCCACTCCAAGATTAACCTAATGCTTAATTAAAGCTACACAGAGAAGCAGAGAAAGAGCTAAAGCTCCAAGCCAGCAATGACTAGAAACTGTTAGATCTGATTTTTTGTATAATGATATTCTCTTATCAGCACAAGCAAACATGAGCTGTAATAATGGTCAAAATGTGTTAACACATTTTGGGGGAGGCTTTTTAATTTTGCTTTTAAGCCTCTGCCATTTTGGAAAGTAACCAAAGTATAATTCTGCTTCCCTTGGTTGACAAAGCCTGCTATACCTTTAATTAAATGTGTGACCATGACACCTTTTCAGTAAAGATAAGGAATTAAAAATTGATTTTCTAGAGGAAGAACCCCTTTTCCCTGACAAACAGGGAAATATACATAGCATGATTAGCTGAGATCACGTGTACGGCATTTCCAGAATAAAACTAATCAGTGTTACATGCGCTCCATCACTACTCTGTTCGCATTTTCTCCTGGAAGGATTCCAAAGAAAGATGAAAATCTGCTTAGAAAGAGGCAAAATGCCCTGAATGTCTACCCCTGAGTGGGGCATCTAGAAGAAAACCACACAGCCAGAGCCTGCTAGACCTGACTATTTTCACTAGAGCATCACTGGACATCATGACCTGCAAGAGCACACGCAGTGACAGCAGGTCCAGCCAGACTCCTGCAGCCATGGAGGCAGAAATAGAGCAGATTGACAGCTCACCCCAGCCCTCATTTCACACAACACCGACCCTCTCCCTCCTGGGGCTGCATCCATGGAGGAGCTGACCAAGACTATTGCACAGTGGAGCTTCCCCACAAGATTTCATCTGAGGGCACTGTGTGCAAGACAGCAGCCACGGCCACACACTGACCACTTTAGAAGAGCAGCAGACTTCTGGTAACTTCTCTTCAAGCTTGTAACAGTCAAATGAAACTTCAGAAGGTAATGCCTCCCACATTTTGGAAATTCAGTTGCCATATATGTGCCTGCATCTGTGGTCTTATGGTTACAGGAGGATCTTATCAACTTCCAGTCAGAAAACGGGCAGGGGAAATAAAAGTCAATCCTTCCAGATTTCACAGAAGAGCTAAATAAATGCCACCCAAAAAGAATTAGAGAACAACCCAAAAGAAAAAAGCAGAGGATTATTTTTCTTCCTTCCTCCCAGTAGTGTGGGTTTTAATACCAATCTCCTGACAGACTGGGCTTTTCAAGGAATAGGGCTGAGAGAACTGCCTGAATCTGAGTACTTCCAGTCTCACTGGAGAGACGAGCAAGATACCAGAGGAGGAGGGGAAGTTTTCACGCATCTTTCACCTTCATTATGGGATTATCAGGTCTGCAAAGATCCCTCTATTTCCGTGAGTGCCTAAGAGAACAGACAAGCTAAGGACAAGGCAGGAGACTCCAGTGCTATCTAAATTGTCTCAGAAGAGGAGAACACAAGAGACTTCGTCCCAAGCAGCAGTGAAGGTCACTTAGGAAACAGAGTGAGGACTCATTGTGCCTCTGCTTCGACTGGTCCTCCACAGGACTACACTGCAGCTCAAAGTGAGCATCTTTGAGGGCAGAATTCCAAAGTTTAGGGAAAAATACTCATCTGCAGGCCCATCACAGAGGGGAATGCGACAAAGTTCAGTGCTTCAGCCATGTCCTGACAGAAAACATTTCCTCCTACAAGCAATGACAAGCAGTTGTCAAGTGACAAATATGTCATGAGTATCAAATATCAGATTCAAAGGGTGTGAAACAACCCTGACATCAGCTATAAGTATGAAGCTCCCTAAGGCATGTTTGGGGGGTGATATTGTAACCATTTTTTGCTGAATTTTGAACAAACAAAATGCTGTGGGAAGCTTTAGAGGGGGCATAGAATGCAATTTGTACATGCAAAACTGTTCTCACTGAACAGCAACTACATTTCTGCATAACACAGAAGGCAGAATTCAAAATCAAGCTCATACAAAGTGAACCTTTGTGATCTAAACATTAAGTGCCATTCCTCTTTGTCAAAAGAGGCAGAATAAAGTAACATTTATTAACTTATCCCTGCCATGAACTTTGCTATTGCAGGTCATTACGGTAGGATCTGGGAGCTTTTCCACAGAATCAAACCACAGCAGAGAAGTGGACAGAGACTTGAAAAGCTTCTTCCCTGTTCAAGTTTCAACTCTGTCTGAAATAGAATTATCTTGACCAGGGAAGAAGGAAAGGTCTGATGTAACTGCTTTCTTGCTAATGGCAAAAATACTTGAAAAAAGAGCTTTAAAGAAGATGCTGAGCATGGCTGGACTTCAGGTTTTCCAACCTCTTCAAGTTTGTAAATAAGGTACATATCGAGCTGCTATAACCAAGAGGCTCTCCTAATAACTGCAGGGAGCCTAAACACATCAAGGTCTAGACTAGTTAAACAAAAACACAGTTTATCTGAGAAACTTAGTACTTGGCAGCTGAACAGAAAAAGCATCCTCACACCATTTTTGAGGTAGACATGAAAGGGTATAGATCAGAGGGGGAGGATGACACACTGCATATATTATAATACATGAATTATGATCCAAAAACACAAAAAGAGTTGAATTCTTCCTAATTTTAAGATCTTGATGATCTTAAAAAAAACTTCACTCATGAACTACAATGACCCTGAAAACTCAGCATGATATAACCCTTTATGTGTATAATCCTTTATATTACTTTTTTCCCCTTAACAGATTGTTGAATTCCTTATTTCCAGATATTATGCTAAATTATTCTTTTAATTCCTTGAGACACTTTTATTTTGATCTTCAGTGTAAAGCAAAGTCAATATTTGTACTGCATTAGAAGTGATACAAACACACATGAATGAAGAAGCTAAAAAGAGGTAACCAAAATTAAAACTTAATCTGCACAAAGGATGCTCTCTAACACATACGTACTTATATCCACTGACCCTCCTCTGTTCATCAAGCTAAGCGTAGCTGTGCTGATCCCACTGAATTCCAAAGCATCTTTTTGCCACAGTTCACCAGTGAATCATAAACATGGCTTATTTGCATCCCAGCAAGGCCAACTACCTGACCTCCTACAAGCCCCACTCATGGGAAGGGTTCGGCCATGGCACTAAAGATCTGTCACCTACATGAGGTACACAGAGGTAAGAGATGTCCCCTAGCTGTGACAGCAGAGCCCTCTGGCATTCAGAACAGTCTCAAAGCAGCAGGAAACTTTATTCACATAATTCTCAAGTCAAAAGTATGTCAAATGTTGCCTAAAAACTACTAATCTGGATTTGCACATCTCCCTTCCTCCACTAACCAGCCACCACATTTTCTAAACAATCCAACAGTCCACTTTAATATTCAACCAATATGCATAACAAATCTACCCTCTGAGATGTCTAAGCTCATCTACTGAAGCCTGCAATGATTTAGAAACAGGAGGTACTGAATGCAGAAAGGCTACTAACAGAGTAGCTCCGGCAAGTTTTTTTTCCTGAAGATAAGGAGGTTGAGACCTCAGTTTCCACCCCTCCTCTGTGCTGGAAGCTGTCATCCTCGAGCACTGCCACCAAAAAATGTAGGGTACTGTCTACATAGATAATACATCAATCTAATAAGCAGCAATGACAAATACTAACTTGTTTTATAACCAAATTAATATTGCACATTTGTGCAGATTAGCGCACCTCCTGCCACCATGTCAAAGCTATTTCTGTCAAGCTCAAAATGGTCAGAGCAAAGGTTCCACTGGTCAGAAGAACATAAAGGAGAGAGACAACCAGCCCCAACACTCAGACTCCTCTATTACCACTGAACTTAATGAAGTTAATGTCAGGAATAAAGGAAATGGATTCAGATTTCCTATGTCTCATTTTTCAAACACATGTGCACACACATAATGCTCTCAACACAACTGACACCAGCAAGTTGTACAGACACTTGAGCAACTCCAGGATCAAGCTCTTAGTTAGCAACCTGACAAGATGCGATTTTATGTACTAGTTTTCAACATTACCCCCTTCGTTCCACTGCTCTCCTGCAAGCTACAAATTTAATGAACAAAAGTATCTCTTCTTTCACTCTGCAACTCATCACTACAATGACGTGTTATAAGCACTGAGATTCTTCAAACAGCTAAAACTGCTTTTTTTCAAGGGGTTGGCAGGTTTTGATTTTTGAAATCAAACAATTAGGTTTCTACCAGAAGTTCTCTGCATGCAGGAAAGCAGCCAGCAGGTCGTTCAATTATTTATCTGCCAGAGGTCTTTTAAGGTGACTCTTGAAATATCTGAGCATCTCCATTTGAGAAAGAATTGATTAAGATAAAGTCATTAACAAGTGAATGTGTAACTGCAGGAAGAACCTTGGCAGGTCTGTAACACACACTCAGGCACTCAAAAGAGCTCTAAAGAGTATTTTAAAGGAAGTAAACAAATCAATTTTTAAAATATTAGACATCTAAAATACAATAAGGGGAGGGGAGGAGTTTGTGCCTAAGATTTGTGACATAGAACTCCTTAAAGTCAGTCTAGACTAATTGCCAAGTATTACACATTATATGATTAATCACACTGAATGTTCTGAAATTTTCCTATGTGTGTATGATTAGGTAATGATATTTTTTCTGTAATTAACTGAGAGCAGTCTCCTTACTATTCCCTTAAAGGTACTGATGAATTACATCAAGGATATCTTTAAAGACAGATCTGAAATACAAGCTAGAATACTGTTTTTCAGATTGGAAGATGTGGTTTCTCTAAATCTGAAAAATTTCTTTAATGTGGCACCACTTAAAACCAAAGCCCAGAGGTGAACCAAGGAAAAGGAAAATGTTCCAAAACAGGAAAAACACCAGTTACATTCATGAAGGTATTTAAACACTTAATTCTTGTATACATATTTGCTGTTCAAATACAAAATGGACTTAGATTTCAGAGCCTGGGAAGGAGCTACCAGCTGCCTTCAACGAATATGTTTTCTTAAACACTTAAGAAAATGTTGCATTGAGTTCTGTACAACTATTGGGCTGCTTTCTAGAAATCATGAGCCTATTCTCATTTCTCAAGTTATAAAGTAAACGGTGTAACGGTGCTCTTTCACTGGTGACAGCATAGCCATGACCATGATAAAACCAAGAGAAAATGCAGAATTTATAAAAAATGTGGAAACTTGACAACAGGCCAAGGGGAGGACATGTACAGGAGTAGCAACTTTTTTGCCCAGATTGTCATCTGCATGTGAAAAGTATATGAAGATGTGCTCAAAAGCACAAGTGCTTTGGGAAAACAATGACCCAGACTTTGGAAGATATTGCAAAGGTGGAAACTCAGAGTTTACTAAAGCAAAACAAATATTTAATATGATGTTGTCTCTATCTTTCACATCTCAAACCTAGCTTTTTTGTTTCTTTCATGCCACCTCATCTGGTATATGACCTCCACCAGAAAAAACCTGCTTAACTCCTCTCCAGCCTGCCCCAGCAGCATCCACAGATGAAGGACTGGATACTGTGCTGTGACCTGTAACTCTCTGCAGCTCAGGTCAAGAAGGGAGCCCTGTTTGTAACAGAACTTTCTTCTGCTGTTCTTTCATTTAGTGCTGCAATTTCCTGGCAATCAGGGCTCTTCCCTTCTTTGTTTTAAGCCTTTCCTATTCTGAAACAGGGACAGGTCGTGGGTGTGCTATGCACAGGAACCATGCAGGGTACCACCCAGCAGTGGAGAGGCTTTTCATCAAGAACAAATCGTAATTACTGTCATATTTTGAAAGATCCTCCCTTGTGTCTGGGGAGACACAATAAAGACGCTTTTGCACTTGCCAGGTTTAGCAGAAAGGAAGGAATAATGGCCTTTATTGTTTACATTATTTCATTTTTATACACGTTCCAACTCCACAAGGGATTGGAGAGCATGTTACTTCCTTCTCAATTCCACTGGAGAAGAAAGGTGCTTATCAAAGCTCTCATATTACAAAGGAATGAAAAACAGAAAATACCGTTAAGTAAACATTGGCTATTATTTACATGAATTTGAGTGAAAGAATCTGACTCCAAGGTTAAAAACAGAAGGCTTACAAAAACCAGGGCAACACTCCCTTTCCATCCTAACAGCTTCCTTTGCAGACAATGGACATTTTTAAAAAGAAGCTACATCTCTGAAATTCACTGAAGATTGTCATAGTCTTAACTGCCCATGCAGATGCTCCAGGACAGGGTGCAGGACACTGCTTACAACCATGTATCTTTTGATGATTTTGCTCATGTTGTCAGTCAACCAATTTACCAGCACATCCTGCAGCCACCTATTTTAGGAAGATGTATTACTGTTTCTTGACACACAGAGGCAGCACATATAAAGGTTAGAGAAGCAGACAGAAAGTCACCACTGCTGGACTCCACTGGCAGCTTTCTGCTGCCTCTTTAGTGGTGGCTGGCTCAGATATTTAAACCTGTGGTTTTAAATTCTGGTCAGTGGAACACCAATTGCAGAAGGAACATTTGCTGGTTGATGTCCTGAGAAATTGGCTGGCCAAGTACTGCTGGCTGTCCTTGTTCCCACACATATATGTGGGATTTACTGCCAAGGGAAAGGCAAAAGGGCATCAGATATTTTCCTAATTATCCTCTGCATAAAGAGATACGCTGTTGTTTGAAAGTGTCATGATATGGCAAATGGATAACACCTGAAATATGGGAAATGTGAACTCATACATTCAGTCAGTGGGGAAAAGATTACAATTCTTCCTCTTAAATATTCCAAGCTTCAATTTATTTGTACAGAAAAATAGTACATTTCTGACATGCCTAATGGAAAGCTATCATACTTGACTTCTATTTGCTCTATGCTTTGAAAACCACAGGATTTGCAGAAAGAAAACAAGTGTTTTGTGACCATAAATGCCTTCCAAAAGCTGAACTAGGAAATAAAGCAAAGGTTCGAGTAGAATTCTGCTGAGCTGATGTTACACAAGGGCTGATGTTACACATCAGCAGTGCTCTATTGATTACACTGATTTTACTCAGCTAAGGGTTTGACCTACAGTCTCTGAGGAGACTAAAGCTAAGCAACCTCTAACTAACTAACACCAAACAATAACTATCAAAGCAATAACTATCTTTAATAAAATAAGAAGGATCAAAACCAATGACCATTCAATAACAGCAGCACAGGAATAAACAATACACATGCTAAGGCATACAGACAGGGCCAAACCAGAATAGCTGCAAGTGAGAAGGAAATACAGTACACTGAGAAAACATCAAAGCTCTGAGGGACTAGGGGAGACACGAAAAAAGAGTAAAGAGAAGTAAATGGCTAACCCTGATCCTGAACCAACTCAAATTCATCAAATACTGACGTACAACATACATCTTCATTATGTTTCTCATTCAAAACAGGAAATCAAGACTAAGGGCCTTCAAAATCTCCTTTTATACATATTTTAAGTCCCCAAATTACTTTCCACCTATCAAACCTTATGCCAGTAAGAGTACCAGCCCTCATAGTTTACAGGCATGTCCATATCCTTGTAGAGCTTTAGCCTAAGCAGCATCACTGCCTGTGCCCCACACAGCCCATTGCTCCAGGGGCTAAGGAGTTGTCCAAGGCAGGTTCAACACTCCCAGCACTCATCTTGCAACAACAGCTTTGAGCTTTGCTGTTACTTCATTACCAGTGACTAACTGTGGCATGAGGAGCTGCTGAATGTGCAGCAATTTGGAGTTTTTCCTTACACATACACAGGCGAGTTTACATACACCTACAGCACAGATGTAATGCAATTGCAGCTTTACATTTGCATGGAAGTGATTCTCCTTGCTCCTACTAACACATAAATGCTACAGTCCATACTACTATCCACAAAAATAGCCCCACACACAAAACCACCCCAAAATAACCCCAAACAACCCCTCTCAAAACATATCTATATTCACATTTAATCTCTCTGTAACATAATAGAATTCCTTACAACACATCTCTCCACAGACGCATTTTTTATTGGAGACAGTGACATATATATTTGTTCTGACCTGAATCACTGATTGTACCCACATTCTGTCATACCTCTTCACCAAAAAAGGCCTCTTAGTACAATGAGCCTGTATTCTAAGCTCCATCAGGATGAAATTATGCTACTGGACACATTTGCTGACCATACAACTATATCTTTAAAATTACTGAGATGACATAGATGATCAAAGCAGCCTAATGTTCAAATATTAGTTACTCCCTGCTCTTTGGTCTCATTTGGCTTTGGTCAAATTTTACATGACTGGGTTCCAGCACAACACAGTTTAATGGGCTGTAGGGACAGAGGGGGTGTCCTGGTGGGTCAGAGAGATGCCCAGCCAGCCTACTCTTCTCTCTCCTGCAGCAGCAGCTTAAGGACCTGTTTAGGAAGTGCATAAAAGTGAGTGAGGAATGTTAAAACGTGCATCCCCTTTAACACTTGTTCACAGGTGGGTTCTTTTAGTTAGTGCCATGCCTTTCTTGAGGTGCAAATACTGGAACTGCACAGAGCACTCATGATTCAGGAAAACCAAGGTTCTATGTATAGAACAATACAGCAATATAAAGTAATCATACAGATAAGCCCTTCAGAGAACTCATAGTTTGGCCATAGTTCACTATTAGGAGATTATAATTACATATACAGCATTACTATGGTACAATAACACTTATCAGCTCATGGGTCTATTGCCATCTGATGATTATTTCTGGTAGAAAGAACATTAACCAACTTAAGCCCATTGTATCAATCATATCCATCTTAAAGGGGCTCCAAGAGCAGTGTTTAGCAGCCCCACAGGACAGCACTACTGCAGATTCTGCCCATGAGCCAGGTATCAAGGCATTGCCAGTAAGGATGGCAGGAGCTCCAAAGGTGCTGTTCCAGCCCATGGTCTCAGTGATCTGGCATTAGAGCATTCCCAGACAGGCCTTAATATAAGCCTTTAATGAGCAAGTCACAGGTTGTTATGCCATATCCTACTTGGGGACACTTTAGTTCACAGATCACTAAAGTGAAAGGCAGTAAAGGCAAACTCTTCAGAATTTCTATTAACCAGCCATCCATGCTCAAATGTCAGCTCCTTTAATCCTTACAGAATAATTTAAACTCCCCTCTGTTCTCACTACCCTTTTCCCACTGGTAGAAAGTAACCTGTATTACAAATGCAGCACCTCTTCCCCCATCCTCCTTTAGCCACCAATAGATGACAAAAATGTAAAAATACCATTAATAACTAGTTTGCTTACTGTAATTAACACCTTTGCAGTCTCCTTTCCAGAGATAAATTGGCATACTTAAAGACGGCTCAGCAAGGTGTTATTTACTTTAGGAAAAAGAAAACATTAAAGCTTTATGTGAAAGAAAATTATCTGTTCTCTCTCATGCTTCTCAAATACATTTTGCAGCAGTGACTTTCCAGCCTGCAGTTAAAAAACCAGAAAGAACTTTTCTAAAAATCCATTAGGAACTTAAAAGTATTATCCACCACTTTGCTACACTCTCCCTAATGCAACTGCCAACAATAAATTCACAAAATTGTTTTTGAATTGCTTTTTTATTTATTCACTCCTGTGTTGGTGACAGAGAGGAAAAGCATCAGCCATAAAGGATGTTTTTAATATGTCACACATGGTGTCAGCCTGGGGGAGTTCACAGCTGAGCCCCCAGGTACAGCAGCCCAGTTAGAGGACCAAGACACTCAGCATCCACTGCAGGAAGGGGATGGCATTTGGGATGTGAAGAGTGCCATGGTGGGTGGGACATGGTCCCCTACCAGTAGGACAATGAGTCTCCAGCACTGTGGAGATCACCTCTGGACCACCAGAGAAGGTCTGGGAGAGCACCCCCAGAGGACAGTACTGAACTCCATCCAACATGGCCACATCACACAGCTCCTATGGGAGGATGGACCTTAGACCATCTAGTTGTACCTAAAATACAGGACATTATAATATTTTTTTACAAAATACTCATACAAATAATGCATAGTGGTCTCGGTAATGGCATGAACAATAGCCAACCCTCCCCCCCCATACTGCTGCATAATCACAAGTGACAGACATTTGATCATTATTGCAACCACCTGTCAAGCATCACAATGAGTTTTCTCCAACTTCATGAGTTAAAAGGGCTTATAAACTGCAAAACTGTGCAAAAGACAAAGTGCATTAAAAAAAAAAAACAATATATCTATTTAGATATCCTCTTAAGGATGCTTACTTTTGATTAATTTTCTTGCCTCTTCAGAAATCTGGTAAGAGGAACAGAGAAAGAACACTTGTATTTATAAATTAGTTTGTCTAACATGTTTGAAGATTTTTTTTTTTTCCCAGCTCTCATTTTGCATATAACTGCTTCTTCTCCTTTGCAGAATATCCTCTGGCATATATTCATGTATAAAGTGTTCTTTCGAAAGCCTGGAAATATAAATCATCTTATATTCAGGCAGTGGATTAGCTCTTACAGACTACCCTTTTTTGTCAAGATAGCAGAGAGATGTCATGTTTCCAGCCTGGCAAAGACTTCACTAATGTGGTTGGCAATATACCTGTAAGAATGGTACACAGAGACATGAGATTTTAAAGGAACCTTAAGTCCTCTCAAGTTCACTAAAAACAAACAGAAACCCAAACATCCAACACTCAACAAAGAAAACTTTTAGCACAAGTTTAACTTTTGCCCTGAATATTTAGAAGCACACCAAGAGAGAGGTATCAAATCCTGAAGCCACCACATCCAACTCAGCAAAACACTACATTTCTCTCCCAAGAGATTTCAACTCTGCAGTTCAGACCTTTGCTTGTGATCCCAAGTAAAGGACCATGTGCTCTTTTTGGAGCAGGACAGTATAAATGCACACAGAAGGTTCATCTGGCCAGCTGCAGGCTAAGTGTTTATCATTAATTCAGGGGCTAAGTCTACTTGGTCAGCAATTCACTGGAGTTTGTAGATAAATGCTGGGGGTTTTATACTCTTTTCCAAGTAAATGCAGTCCTTCCTCGTTCTCTGACTCGAAATCATGGGATCCAAACTGACCCTTTGTCCTGTAGTCCCACCTTCTACCTCTTTAGGGCAAGGCATGCTCCTTTTCTTAAAACCAAGGAGACAGATCATTCTCATTAAAATAATGGGTAACAATTCATGAAATATATCACATCTTTTACTTTAGGATGACAACGGATAACTAAGATTTTGAACACACTGAAAAATTCCCTAGGCAGGCAATACAGCTCTGAGATGACAGTGAGAGATAGCAGCCAATGAAGCAGTGTCCAAGAAATCATTGCCAGCACAAACCTTGTAAAACCTGAAAATGTGAAAAATTAAAAAAGGCATCGCTGCATGTATTTTTGCTTCTCAGACCTGGGGCAGATCTAATGCTGACCTGTATTAGTCTCGTGGTTGGTGTCAGTGTATCCATATCTCATGCATCCTGTTTGATTTCATTCATCCACCCATACTGGAGAGGCAGGGATAATTTTCAGTTCTTAGGCCACACTTGATTTGAGAACTAAGCCAGCTAGAAACACATCAGGTATTTTCCCCCTTCCCAGTTTAGTGCATTTTTAAAAAAACAAGTCATTAATCTGGAACAGCTGAAGGATGGTCCAGGTAATTCTATTGTGGCAAGTACTGACAGTGTTTAATGCTTAATACAGTTTGCTTTAGCCAGAAGAGACAAATGGTTTGTGGCCTATGAATTCTTCCAGGTGCCTCACGCAGTCCTGAATTGTCGGTATAATACCCTGTCTCTTTCTCCCTTAGATATTTGTCAGCACACAAATGTATTTCTACCCTAGATAATCATGGCAGACAGAGACAACATATTGATATACAGCACTATTTTAGGCCAAGGTATGAATATTACATTAGCTGAGTTACCACTATAAGTTCTGACCTTCAACTATCCAATTTTAAATTCATTCATTTTCAAACTATTAAATGCTTCTCTGTCACATCACAGAAATAGACACTAAGATGGTAAATTTTCCTGACAATGTTTTAGTCAAACTATGATGTATTAGTAGAATTCGTAACAACGTGTTTGTGCTATTAAAAATCTGGAAGGACTCTCTAGCCTATGGTCACAGCTTGACCCTGAGTAGACTAGCAGAGAGCAGTGTCAAGTGAGTGATTGGTTCCTGTACTTCCTTCCTCCTTCTGATCCCTGATTGTGGGTCAGAAAGCTCAGCTGTGCTGCCAAACACAGAAATAAGGGCTCCATTACCATTCACTCCTCCTCACTGAAAAGCCTCTAATGTGTGGATACTCCTGTTCTCAGGAGCAAGTCCCAACAAAAGAACAAACTTGATTAAGAAGAGCACAAAAGGGAAAGGTTAAATGAAACTTTCCCTCAACACATTAAGGCAATCTGAGGTACAAACAAGGCGCTGAGAAAAGCCTTCTCCCTCAGTTTGCTTCCCTCAAATCTTCTAGCAAGTTCCCAACCTGGTAATGTATCTCAACATTCTCACTTCTCACCTAGGGCAAATTAATAGGCAGAGAAGTGATTTCTTGCAGAAAGTGATACACTCTTTTGGCAGTTAGCTAGAACTGGATATTTTATCTTTCTGAACTACAACACATGAATTTAAAATGAAAAAGCCAAACCAACGTCAGAGCTCCCCCGGAGCAATACCAACTGCTTGCAAAGAGCAGCAGGGAAGTGTTCAGCTCCACTGCCTGTAACATGAGGGTTAAAGGGGAAAGGAGCAGCAGCATCACCACTTAATACAGGGGATCTGACAATTGAGCACTTAAATACAGATACACAGCCCCTTGGCTTCCAAGCCCTCCTACCTCTTCAGGCCACTGCAGATAATTGTATAATAACAGCAGGCTGTCACAGCAGTGTGGAGACATCCATAACAGGCTACGCAGGAGGTGTGCACCAACATTTAGATGTCAATTAGAGACACTTTTTGCCAGGTTTTAAAACATGCTAAATACAGCCAGCACCTACATCTGTTACGAGTTTAAACAGTGAAACCTTAGTAAAAAAATAAAATATAATAAAATTGTATGCTCTTGGATTGAATTGAAATATGTGGCATAGAATGCTCTGATGAGCACTGGAGCAGTACTGAGAGATTTACACAAAATTTTTGCTTCTGTTTCACTTCTAGAATGAAAAGGATTCAAAGATGCAAACTACAGGGAACAAGGCACAACTACAACAGCTTCTACTGACCATAGATCTGATGACCATTTCCCTCCATTCAATAAATAGTGCCTGAAAAGACAGAAATAACTCCACATGGGAACAGAAGCTATTACTTTATCAAATCGATTACTGCTGAAACCTCTGAGCTCCAAACAAGCCTTTGCTGAAGTCCTATTGGCATTTAGGTTAACAATTATCTTTTTACAAGTTCTGAAGACATGCTGAAAGTAACAGCACCCCCTGGTTAACAGAGAGCTAAATGATGCCAGAAGGATAGGGAATGGGATTCTGGGATGTTACTATTAAAAACAAATCAGTCAATAAGTCTAACTTTGCTCTGAATGACAGCTTAAGAAAAGAGATTTTGAGGATTGTCTTGTAAAGAAGGTGCTGCATATGACAGCAGTGGGAAACCTCTTGAAATACTAGACAGCCCAGTGAAGTGGGGAACCAAAACTAATGGAAACATCAGTCAATTATACCTATAAAAATAGAGAACATGAACTCAAGAAAGGGATTTCCCTTTAAGAATTCAGGCTCTAGGCACAACAGAGCTCTAGCTGTCACATTTATGTGGGTAGCCACTTTAATCAACCTTTTTAGCATATATTTAGCATGTCTCTATTAGAAATATGAATTCTTCCTACCTGCTTTCTGAAAAGCCATTTTCATTGAGACACTGCCTCCTCTGCAAAGTCTTCTCTCAAGAGTCAAAATCAATGCCCTAGAATTACAGGAATCTAGACTAAAAAATCCTCTTCTACTTAATGCCTCTCCATAAACAAAGGAACTTCATCTCAGCTGAGAAAACAGCAATTCTTGAACTTCAGTGTATGGCAACATAAATTTCTTAGTCAGCTGAAGATTTATCAGCTCTTAAAACAAAAGAAAACCATCTTCCTCAATCCACTCTTTGTTTCATCATCCTCAGACAACACGGCTTCTTCCAATTTTTATAACCTTTTTCTCAGGGGTCTTAATTTATGCCAAGAAAAACACTGTCTGTTAAATAGCATCATTAGACTCACATGATTTCTTGTGGTGCATGTGAAGTTTTTGGTCTCCTGCATACTAAATTATCCTTACAGCGTAAAAGAAATTGGTATAAACAGCTGATTTTGTGCTCTGATAACTGAGGAAAAACAACGCTCAATGAAGAAGTCATCCTTCGCTTGGGGGAAAGTAAATGGGCAAGTAAGTACACAAATAGAATTAGCAGATCAAGCACTGATTTCTTCACCAAGGCACATGTGGGCTGGAGCAAAAGTTTTCATAAGCAGAGTTCTGCCTTTTCCCATGGATTAATGCAAGATAAGGCTCTTCATCTGCTTTATTTCATTGCCACAAATACTTTGTAGATAAGAAAGAGGCAGCAGCATAAGGAAACACAGGTTGAGATTTCTTTTTGGTTTCTGAATTCAGAATATAGGATGTGTTGACAGCAAGCTTCCATCCAGCCACAAAGTCACAGAAAACGGGACAAGATCAACCATCTAGCAAACAGCTTGGTGAAGACATCTATTTGCAGCCTGATAAACAGGTTCATAAAGACTTGCAAGAAGTTTTCAGGCTTTAAACAAAAATACTGGGGAATCACTTCCATGCCTCACTACATTATCTATTTAGTGCCAGTGAGCAAACCGGAAAAAAAAGGTCAAAGGGGAAAAAAGTGAAAAGTGGGAGTACAAAGGAAGAAGTCGAACTATTACTTTCCTAGGAGACCAAAGGCAACAGGCAAGGGAGAAAAGGTAGTGTTCTCTTTCCATCGCTTTTGAGCTAAGGGGCACATAAGAAATTAGGGCAACAGTCTCAAACTTACCTGAGCACACATAAGAAACACAAGAAATTAGGAGGATACACCCAAATATAGCTCCAGTGCCCTGCTGCCAAGGAAGAATGTTTCTCATACACATCTAAACCTCTTTTTTTTTTGGCATGCTTTGGGTCTGATCCAAAAGCCTGACACAGTCACTGGAAATGGTTATTGGATTAAATTCTTAGACAGCATAGAAAATAGCAGGCTAAAGAATCTTAGCAGACTTTCCAAGAGTATTCATTCATCTCTGGCTTGGGAAAAGCTTGTGAAGTGTCAGACTGAAAGAGAATTTTGCCAGGAAAACCTGGGTTTGCACCACAAGAGCAGCTGCCTATAATAGTATTGCCCAGGGAGGTATTGAACAGGTGCTAGAACCTAAAAAACAGAGAAGTAAACAAAACAATAAACCAAAATTGCCTAGTGCCCTCTAAGTTTCTTCATCATGTGTAATGAAGCAACAACTCAGAGGAACTTCTGAAAGACATAAATGTCAAGCCAGCATTCTGCTCAGGCTGACCTTTACAAAAGAGTTTTGATTTTCACATTTTCCTCTTTCTATAGCAATAGAGAACTTCTTTGAGAACCTCCTCCTGGAGACTGCTGCAGAAGCACAAGCCCTGGGAAAAGAACAAGATTGCCCAAAAACCCCAGTACTCAGGAATTTCCAAATCTGCCCTGTTACTTGCAAGCTCTGCTAGTGGTTTGCACAGGGAAAAGGAAGCCTCCCCCTTCTTGTTCGCCTCTACAGCTGTCCCAGCCTCCATATCTGCCAGGCATCTCGGCACGGCTGAGCAGTTATGCCCCAGGAAGAGTTTGCTCCAGTGAGCCCTATTTCTCCACAATTGCTGGCAGAGGGGGAAACAAAGACAGCTTTCAAAATTCCCATGGCAACAGCTCCTTCTCTCTGCGAACTCTGCTGGCAGCCTGAGCACTGCACAAAGCAGCAGCACACAGAGGGGATTTGCAGCCAGGTAGCAACTGCTTCTATTCCATAAAAAATTCACAAGCACAAACCACTAGCCACAGCTGGACAGTAACACTGAACTCAGGCACCTAGTCATTGCTCCAGTATGGATCCTTCTGTGTTCCTTCTGTGTTTGCAATAATGGGCTTACCTAAAATGTTGGGAATCAGGTTTTTAAGGTCAATGGGAGACCTTTAAAGGCGCTCCTAATAGAACCAAGGTCATGACTACTTGTGGTCATTAACATGACAGCAATTTTTGTAAGTACAGAGGTATTAATCCCAGGAGCCTGACAATTTCAACTTTAGTAATGACATTTTGTGCACCTGAAACTTTTAGTGAAGCTTAATGTTCTTCATTCCATGTACTGATCTGTTCTGTGCTGTTCTTAAGCTGTTAAATGGTTCTTTCATTTCACTGTGGAGTTGGCTGACCATATTTCAGCTGTGCATGGAGTGAACTCTGTATATTGTCGCAGCATTACTCTCAGGGGATCCTAGGTATGTGGAAAAGGTTCTAATTTGATTTTTTTTTTCTTTAAAGCAACTACATTTTGCAAAAGCAGCCAATTATTTCTCTCCCTGGAATGAATACAATAAAAAAAATGTATTACACCATGCCACGATTAATTGAATTTTAAAATGGAAAAGGTCCACTATAAAAACACATGCTGTATCAGTAATGATGTTACTTGGGTTGAATCAATAATATTTAAACAAGCTTGAAGAAGATTACAACAGTACTTACACTTATTTATTTCATGCGCAGTTGGATGTCAGTGCCCTGACATTATTAAGAGCATATATGCAGCGTAATTCATAATCACCAGCTATAGTTTTATAGAATTACTGATATGAACCAAATTTCATTATTGTTTAAGTGACTGCAAAAATTGAGCTCTGGATTTTATTCCCCGTAGGTAGGATTTGAACCAAAATCTGGAGAAATTTTTCCAAATTGAAACGTTTCTGATCAGCAGCAAGAAACATCTCCTCTGGGACACATATTTGGCTGAAAAAAAGGCGTCCTCAGCACAGCTAACAGCATCAGCATGGGCATCTAAGCTCTGTATCATGCTAAATATTTTCTTCTTTGAAGTGATAAAAATCCAACTGTCAAGCATTGCTTCATCTGACCCAGTGCCTAGGGAAAGCTAATCAAAAGTAAGCCTTATAGGTTCCCCCTGCTTAAATCCACCCACCCAAATAAGCACAAGTTAGAATTTTTATGAGGTAAAAGAGACTCTGCTGTCACAGTGCAGTGTTAATTGGCACAAAGATTTGAGAATACCTTTGTTTTACTGAACTGCTTTGATTTCAAGATTTCTGGGATGAATTTTCTCGCTTCTTTATAATCCTGTCTTAACTATCACTGAGTTTGAAGTGAGAAAGGAGCTTAGACAGATCTATGTCTGTGTTCATTCATGCCAGACTGTTGCATTTTCATCAAACACGGTTTGAAAAAAAATCCAATTGAGGACAAGAGTAGCAGGAGGAGCACAGGGAATGCTAATCCCCTGCTCAGCTCTTGTGGGAGCAACAGGTGATAATTAGTCACTGGCCACCATGTCAATGGCCTCTTATTTTCTTCTCTGACTGGAAAAAAAATGCCATAAAGATAATTCTTGCCCCTTTCCCCTCCATCTCTGGGTTTGTACAGTTGATGCAATGATTCAGGCAGTGTGCACCTTCCAGGACACTCACTTCCCAACTGCTGTGGGAAGTAGGCACATTCAAAATTCAGCAGAGAAATAAACCTCAGACGGTAAAAGAAGATGCAGCTTGGGTTTGTTTCCATCCCCCAGTTTTACTCCACATCAGTTCAAAGACCTGGATGTCCTCCATTTTCACCAGGTGAAAACATTATCATCAAGACAGTAGAATGGAAGCCACCATGGGGCTCCATCTCTACTGAAAAACAAAACCCAAGATGCAGAAACACACCAAACCCCAAATTAATATTGCACTACAATATGGACAGGAAGAACTGTTGCTGAAAACCAACATGATTTGCAGATTACCTGGAAACTGTCAGAGAAGAACAAAGTAGAATACTTCACATGTAGCACTCAGTTTCAAGAGTTATCTTGTTTTTCTCTTCTACATTTTCAGTCTCATATAGACATTTTACTGTATAAAATTCCCTCTGCAATTAAAAACAAGCTAATGATACTTCACCTGATCCTCACACCTATGACTAATCAACGCAAGACTGAAACCATCTCAAGGACTAAGAATAGGATTTCTAATTTCCATAAAATTACTTCCAGTGGGATTTCTGTATTTTTTTTTAAACTTGAAGTATTTGATGAAAGGAGTTTAGGGGTCCACACTTCATACCATTCACTTCAGTCTAGCTTTCAGTTAGTTCTTCTTTTTATTTATGTGCTGAAAGGGATAGATTTTCTCCCTCCGTATTTTATAGAACTGCCTTTACTGACAAAAATATAAGATCCCCATTCTGCTGGCCTTGTTTATCAAATTAGAGCCAAGTGTAATAAAATGGCTTTTTGACAAAGATTTTAACAAGGTACCCAAATACAGTCATTTTCATAATCTTTTACTCCACTAATACATTTTTCCCAATATTTTCTCAAAAACTTATTTAAACCATAAAGCCTTGCAAAGATCACCCACATTTTACAACACACAGTACACAGACTTGAATATTATTTTACATTTTTCTTTGTAAGTACTCATGCAGCTTGCAGTGTCTAGTAAATATTATGCCTTGTCACAGATAACCAGCCGTTCAACTAATTGGAGATTTCTATTAAGATTTCTCCCAAATTCCCCCTTCCAGTAGCATTTTTTCATCCTTAAGCATCTCCCTGAAAATGAAGTCCATTTTCTCTGTATTATCAATTTCTGTAGGAGATACTGGTATCATTTTGAATTGAACAAGCAAAAAAAAGCTTTAAGTCTTCAGAATTTATTTATACTGCAAGGTCTTGAAAGTGCCTTCTTAAGCCATTGAAGACAAAACTCTCAATCTATTTTAATGCTGTGGAATATATATTCCTCTTTTCCATCAGTTGGCTTTGCTTTAAGATACATATTCAGCCAAAAAAACCCCAACAGGGTTTTTTTTTTTTCCAAGGATAACCGAATATGAGGAGAGAAACCAACTATCAAAGGAAGAACTTCATTTAAATTAATTGATAACGCATATCCTAGATATACTAAAAAGTAGTTATTTAGTTCTTAATCAGAGCATTAAACACCTCATTTCACATTCACACAGGTTTGTTCATAAGTCACCTGTACCACAAGAGATAATGTGAGCACACAACTAACCCAGTGTGCTTCCACTGGCTCTCTATCTGGTGACTTCCATCCACTGCAGCAATGCTACGTTATATCTGTGTCAATTCTATCAACACTAATTAATCTAACAGCAACCTTCTCCTGAATCCATCCTTCACTATTTTAAAGGTAACTACTATCTCATGAATCAAAATCCTTCTCTGATTGTCCTGGAGGTCTGCATGTAATAAAATTCCTCTTACAGAAGTTGCCTGTGGGAGGTGCTTTTTCCGTTATCTGTCCTTTTTGTACAAGAAGATGGACCCAGTTTCTGACAGTTCAATCTCTGTGCCATTTAAGTCTACAGCCTTAACAGTTTCATACGAACCATGTGGAGTTCCAGCTTAAGGGTTTGGGGTTTTGCCCACCTCCACATAGAGGAATGAGTGAAATACTTCTAGAGCACATCCTGACATGGTCCCGCAGCCCAGCCTACCATAAAACAATCTTTATCAGCATACAGTGGCAGATTGCACAGGTTTAAATCACACCAGGAAGCAGTCAGGACAGGTGGCTGCAAAAATACGGGCTTCCAGAGAGGCAAAACCTGACTTTTTCACACTGGCTTATTTTAAGAAGTAAGCTTCTCTTGTCAGCCCCCAGGCATGCAGTTTGCTTGAGAAACACCTCTCAGAGGCACTGGCTGGCAGGACATGGTCAGATTGTTTCCAGCACTTTGGGTTTAAAACCATACAGGAATGGCATTTATATTTTCATTGACTAAAAATAATTTCCCTTTCATTTAGGGAGACAAAGCATATGCATCAAGATAATGCGATCTAGTAAAAAAGTCAGCAACAGATCCCTTTGTGAAAGCAAGTCCTGTGGAGACCAGGGCACAATTATTCAAAAAGTGTTTGTGGGAGAGACTGAACAGTGTAACTAGCTGGAGATCTCTGTCCTGCTATGGATGTTCAAGGAAGACAGATGTGTGAAGGCAAGAAAATTGAGGACTGACGAGAAGAGGTAATGAAGACCAAAGTCTATCACCTCCAGCTTCAGCTGCACTGACCTGGGCTGAAAAGGAGCAGAAAGCGGAACTGCCACAGTTGGGAAACGGATGTGATTCCCACAAACACTGTTTTTCTTCTTCCAGGTTTGGCAAAAGATTCTTCTTTTACCCAGTGGAAGAGCCTGAATGGGTGCTCCCCGCTCCACACCACCCCTGCTCTCCCAGTATGGGTAAGTTCTGCCAGCAGCACATTATCATAGGATTTATTCAGGCAAATACTCCACCAGCAAGAGGTCACAGAAGTCACAATCCCACAGAAATAATACAAGGCTGCGTCCATACATGGCCATTGGCATGAGAGGGTGTATTTGCTTTCCCCAGACAAGCTGGAGGATGTTGATAAGGGTACAAGGCTTTTCCAGGGACAATAGAAGATTTGTATTTTTATTTTTTAAAGGCCTGAACTATACAAAACCTAAAGAGTGATTTAACAAACAGCAGGTTTCTAAGCAGTGCCCCAAAAATGCTTTTAGATAAAGGTATTAAACTTCAGTGATTTGCAAAATATGGATAGATTATTTAACCTGCACTTCTACAGTGGAGCTACAAAGTATTTTTGAGCTTAAAATTGAAAACATATATAATGTCTTAGGTTACAATGTAAGATGTAACCAAAAAGTATGTATTCTATTACCATCTATGAAAGACAGGTGTGGCAGTGTTCCTTATCCTCTCCATGACTCATCCCTGATGCTCCCCCCAGGGGCTATCTCTGCTAGAGAGCCATCAAGGTCTAACTGCATGACTCATAAAATTACATCATCCTATTGTGAGATGCTCCGCCCAGGGGGAGGAACCAAGCATTCCTACCTGGATATAATCTGAGTTCTGGAACACCAGAGGAGCATCTACCACTGGATTCCCAGAGGATAAGAGCTTGACAAGCACCACTGGAGAAGGACCAGATCTTTCTACAGGATCACCACTTTGCCAGCACCACATCCATCACTCCAACAAGGACTGCAGCCACCATTTAATTGGACTGCTACCACCACCCTAACCAACAGGGTGTCAGGTTGTATTCTGACTCTGTCAGTGTTTCTGCACTATTGCATTTATTTTCATTTTCCTCTTAAATTGTAGTTCTGACTTGGAATCTCTCACTGGTTTGCCTTCAAACTAGTACACATATAAAACCAACAAACACACCCAAAGATATTGAAAAATCTTATTAAAAAAGCTTAAGAGAGTTGTGAATGCAAAAGCATCCTGCCTTGCCTGCAGAACCACCCCAACTCTTCCAATTGCACAGACCCAACACCCACAGGCAGGTAGCATCCTCCTGCACTGCAAGAATAACCTGCTCCAGAGAGCTGGAGCCTTCCCAGTCAGAAAATAACACACCTGCAGCCCTGTGTGGCTCAGACAGGTATGCTACCACACACAGAGTGGACTGTATCTTGAAAGTGATGAAGCACATCTACAAACCCTGGTTTGGACCCTAGTCTCTGCTTCCTGAGTCTCTTAGATGGCTCAGGACAGGTAACAGCTTTCTTTCCTCCCTTACAATGGTAGAGGGAGCAATAACCTCTGGCCTTACAAAGGTGCTACAAATAAGGACATCTTGGAGACTCCCTCAATGAAGACAAAGTTAAACGTAACAAGTCACTGTCAGCTCAGTGCGATTTTTATGGCCCAGACCCTACTTCAAAATTCAATGATAAAAACAAGGGGTTTTTTCTAGTGAAAACGCAGACCAGAAACAGAAGTAATGGATGCACTAAAGATCTTTAAAACAGCATTATTGCTGTGTTCTGGGTTAATCAGACCCATATGGTTTGGTACAAAATTAATCATCTAGGACTGTAATAGTAAAATCTCACTTGGAGGCCGCATCTCTGCTTGGCATGATGCACACTATGTCAGACTGCAGAAAAACCACGGGGAAGAAACAGAAATAGTCATCTTCCCTACCCAAATGCCTCAAGCGTTCTCTCCATCACACCAAACAAGGATGCTCAACATCTCCCATCAAAATTTTAGTGGATTTATTGCAGGTACAAACAGCCTCCGTGCTCTTTCAATCATGTGGCAACTAAGAGTTTCATTACAATAATATATATACCATTGATGATAATGTATCAATTTTTACCACAATTAGCTTTATTTGCTCTAAATTCTTGTTCCCAAAAAGACACATTAGATACATGACTGGGTCTAAAATAAATGGTTAACTCTAAATGACTGGATAATTTTCTCACTGACAGTGAAACAGATGCAAACTACATAAAGTTAAACAGTAATGACTCTTCTATAAAATTTCTAGTAGATGAATATAGATGCTGTTAATTGCTATTAATTCTAGCTTAGTTTTAATTTGTGATATAGGCAGTTGCAGTACTTTTCACCAAAAGTGCATCAAACTCAAGATATGCTCTGCTTCCTGTTAATGTCATCTCTGGCAGAGCTGAGGGCACACACAGGCTGAAGGCATCTGTTACACACTGAACAGGGCACTGAGTGCTCCTCCCTTCAGGAGCCAGGGCACAGGGGTAGGCTGCCAAGGGAGAAAAAACAGGTTTCGATCACACTGTGCCTCTTATCCCCTTTCAGCTCCACTGAGGATGCTGGAACACCTTTATTTTGCCTGTTGGGAATGTCAGAAGAACAAGGCTCATGTCAGACTCTCATACTGGTAACAAAAAATTTGGAGAGTATTCATGCCTTTTTCCTTTCTTCTCATCATGAGCAGGACTAGACATAGGCTAGTCCCAGCTCTACACAGTAATTTAAAATCAATATAATCACAGTGAACTTTGCCACCTCTGCTTCAGCTGAGTAGGTTTTTCATTCGGGTCCCTTGCCATTTTTCTCCCTGAAAATGAGTTCTTCAGTTTCTAGTCTGCTTTGAAATGAAACAAAGCCATCCTTCGCTTCAACATAGCACGTGAGCAGTCTCTCAAGACATGCAAGACAAAGAGCAAATTTCCATCATCTGCACATCGCTACATTCAAACACAGTGACTTCCATTAAATATTTAGGACTCAAGTATTTATATCTGGTCAATTACACTGAACATTACTTATTCTCCAGGGAATTCTTGCTCTCCCTCAGCACAGAAGAGAGGACCAAAGTGCATTTCCTGAACTTAATAATAACACAGTAACACCTATAAAGAAAATCCTTCCCACTAGATGGAAAGACCTTGGAAGCAAATATACATGTTTAGTATAAAAGAAAACAGAAAGATCTTTTTGGGAGCCAGTATTAACAAATGCTTATCTCAGCCCAAAGAAGCCTAAAGTGTCAGCTCCTAGAGAGAGTAAAATTGGGGAGGGGGGGGGAGGGCAAGTGTTGTAGGAGACCTTTTCCACAGCTGTACCTTCACTCTGGAATACAGGCAACTGGCAAGTCTGCCAGGCTGCAGAGTAATGCCCCAGGAATGGAACAGTCACTACTACCAGAAGTTCCCACGAGCAGACCAGTGCTGTAGGTCCTAGTGGGAGGATTTACAGCTTGCATTTTGTACCAAAGAAATCACCAGCTAGACTTTGCTAATCGTGTTATCGTGCTCGGTAATTCATACAGCTCTCCCACAGCAAAATCTTTTTATTACAGAATTTCAAAAACCAATAGGATTTTAAACTTTAATATGAACTTACACTTTAAAACATTAAATTATCCAGCGAAGCGGACGTAAATGTGAAAAAAGGCCATTTCCTCCATCATTTCATTAAATTTGAAAGTACTTATTTATTTTAATAAGTCCAGATGTCCATATGCCAGGAAATTAACATCAAAGAATGTTAAATATGCCCAGTATCACTTAAAAGCCTATGGAGCATTATGCATTTTCAGAAATAGCATAACTCAGCAAAACTACTTTCCCAGCAGTCACTTTTTATTACAGTTTCCAATAGTACTTTGGGGAAAAAAAGCTGAGAATGTTTACTATACTCTGCACTCCTGTTCATACTGGAATCATAAGATGTGATGCTGAATGATGTGCTCAGGTGCCACGCCACAACACCTTCCCTCATTTAAGGTCTTCTGCTAATGCCAAACAGATGGTTGCCTACAACGCTCTCTTCCAAGGGCTCCTGTGCAGACCTCCTCCATTGGCACATATGATCACAGAAGTACAACTCCACAGGCACGTTCTGAAAAGCTACTTGTGAGCACTTGCCGTTTTGAATAGGGGCCCATCATGGATTAGCCTAATATCCTAAGGAAATAGGCTTACGCGTTTGAGCCTTCTACTGCATCTGAGCTACCAACTCCCCTTCCCTCCCACCACAACTTTCAAACTTGCTGGGTAACTCTGACCCAATCTGAGAGAAGGGGGTGACCTTACAGATACAGCACAGCCACTGGTTTAGTGATGCACAAGCATCAACACAGGGAACAATGGCACAGAGCACAACTGGAGGCCAAGAAATAAGCTCAGAGCTTTTTAGGCACTGGAGAGTTTTCACAGGAATATGAAGCACTTAACTGTTCATAGAGCTGCACGGCTCTGGTGTTTTAACAGCAGAGAAAAGGAAGCTCTTAGTACCTTCTCCAGCTCATAGCCTTCACCTCACTACACTCTGCTTCAGCCATCAATGTGTTTAACACCAAGCCACCTCTCAGATGACTTGCACAAATTTAAGGTAGTGGTAACTTTTCTGTGTTTGCACTGAGAGCAATTATGTCCTGCAGGCATCTGGGGAGCCCTTGTGTAATACAAGCAGTAACTGAACTACATACACTGAGCCCTTCTTCACAAAAGTCACATCCAATTCTCTGCAAACACCTTCACAGAGCAAATCCCCTTCCTCAGAGATCAGCATATGCTAATAGTGTATCATGAAGGTAAGTGTCTCAATTTCACATCTCCAGCAACAGAAATACAAATTAAAAACATGATCTGAAGTGCCAGAGAAGCTTCCAAGTTGGAATCTATCTTAAAAGTTCACGTCACCTCTGGTTAGGAGCAGACTAGCATCTGGCATGTAAAATGGCTTTTCTTACCCCAAGGGGCCAGAAGGCTCCAGCAGCAGCCTGAGCTCAGCAGCCTGAGACACACCACCACACCTCAGGAGCAAAAGACAGCATGTAAAACTGAACATGAAGTGATCTAAACTCTCCATGACTTTACTGCTGTGCTACCTCAGGGTAAATCTTATTTCTCTACTTGGGAAATACGTTCACACAAACACAAAGTGAATCACGTAACATTCAATTCTTCGTTCCGAGTGCACCCACTTAGGGGTTGTTCATACAGGAGTTTGACACACGGGATGGGTCCCAGTGCTCAAGGATCAGGTGATGTGAAATACAGCACAGGGGCCCTGTGAGGTCCCAAGCCACCACAGTGCAAAAGCAAATGATCAACATTTAAGGGACCTTTGTCGCCTCAGCTCTAGCTGTGAGTGTATTATGGGGAGTTGGGACGGAGACAGGAAACATTTGTTTCACTATTCCACATAAGGAAAGCAACAGGAACTGCAGTCACATACCAATACTCACCGCCTTCAGGCATTCAAATGCAGGGACTTTTCCTCTTTTGTTCATTTCTGAGGAAATTTATACTCCAAGACCGTTGAGAAAACCTCGCAAGAGTCAGAAATCAAGAACCCCATGTGGCACAGCTCCTCTTGAACTTTCCTCCAGCTGCATAACTTAGACGTTGACCTGAACGCTTTAATTTACATCAAGGTAAAAAAAGCAGCATGGGCCAGCTTCAGAGACGTCAGTTCAGCCACGCTGGGGTGATGTGAGACATGGCACCCAGCCACCCTGTGCCCTCCTGGTCTTTACAGCTGTGATCACAGCATGAGCTTACCTCGCAGCAGCTGTGCTGAGATCTGCATCTGTGTACGTGCCTGCAAAGGCTGCAATCCCACAGCAGCATGGAGAAAATGTGCATGGAGTGACACTGCATACAAACAGGAATGCAGGGGAGAGGGTTTACTTCAGCCATGGCCAGAACAGACTGGCTTAGGTTAAACTCAGCAAGTACTGTTTGGAAGAAAACAGGCAGGATGGAGATGGAGGAAGATAGAAGGCCTAATACTCATGGCAGCAAAGAATCCTTTGGTGGAAGAGTTGCTTGCTGGTCAAGTCTTAGATATTTTTAAAGGTGTTACTTGTTTCAAAAGTATCTCACCCTACTGAGGGTTCAACCACAAGGGCTCCATGGGTCAGCAAAACACACCAGCCCTTACTACAGCAGCTGAAGTTCCAACCTTTACATCTCTACAACAGGGACAAAGGGTTCCTAATTCTTCACAAATGAAACTGCTCATCTCACTAATTAGCCTGAAAACATTATCAACCCACAGTCCCACTCATCTCACAACTGGGCAGTGCAAAGAGATGGGAGTGGGTGGGAACACACACTTAGGAAACATTCATTCAGAGTTCAGTTGAATTAAACCCACTTGCTTTCCCAGCTTTACAAAAACAGAAGCTTGATCCTCAGGTTCTCAGTAAGGCTTGACATTATTTTTACACTCCAGAGCAACATACCTCTTCAATAAATCATTCTAGTGCCAATAGCCTCCCCCAGATAGAAAGGCTACAGAGATGACCCTTAAAAGTTTACGGGAGCATTGAAAACATTTCCACAAAATCACTCAAGTGCTGTTTAAAGACGTAATTTACATGCACAGCTCTGCACTCCATTGCAGGATTTCATATTTATTTAATTTGACAAGTTAAAAGTGTGCCTGTCCAACTCTTCGGGCACATGCAGTCTTTAAAAAAACTTTGTAACTTAAAGCCAAATGTTCTGCGTATTGAATAGGAAAAGAACGTGATCTTCCACAAACCCACTGGAAAAACTGAAAGCATCAAACAGACTAAGAGCTTCAACAAAGCACCAGCACAGGGAGAAATCGAGTTTGCTGATGAAGGAAGAATTAAGCTCCAAAGCCTGATCACCTCCAGAAGACCTTCTGTTAGCTCAGGAGCTTCACAACACCTGTGCTACCAACATGGTCTCCCTGAAAGGAGGTAGTCTCCAAGGCCACCAAGGTCTCTTCAATTAGCATCTGATAAGGTGGGATGTGTGGCCTCAGAGACAAAGAACAGCACTGGGACTCGGACTGAATTTCCCACGTTGTTGCGCATGGCATGGGGTATATCCAAGAGTTACTTACATTGTCCTGTCCTCTGGGCCCCACCATGCAAACACATCCACCTCAGAGACACTGTAAGAATTAGACTTCCTTCAGCTGCTAAGCACTCATTCCACAGTACCAAAGGATCTAGATGAGACTCTCTTTGACTCTTCCTTTCTCCAGCAGACATGTGAATGAGTAGACATGAGTAGACATTTGACACAGAATAAACACATGGTGCCTCTATCCCATGGCAGACCTGCCTGCCACCAGCTATCTAGGCTGGGGGAATGCCCAGGCCTGCCCCACTCACTCCTCCCCCTGCAAGGGATCCCAGATTGACAGATCTGCTACTTGTGCAGGCAGGGGCTGCTTTTCAAGGATCATAATAATTAAAAAGTGTAAATCTGCAATGCCACATTCTGCAAGATGGAGACACTTTTTGGGAAAGGGGAGAGATGGGGCAATTCCTGGGGCAGAGATACTGAAAAAAGGATTATCTTCTGAGCAGGGACAGGAAAGATACAAAGAAGCCATTGGATATAACAAAAATAATGGATACAATTCTACATCTACTACATCAACTGCAGTACTGGCCTGGCTCAGCCATTTCATACGAAGACTCCACTTATATCCTGCAACTAGAATTCTGATTCATTCCTTGATTATTTCATGCGTGGACTAGTGCAATAAAGTTTGTGCCAAGCTATTTTTTTTTTATCCACACACTACAAGACTATTCCTACAGGAGCTTCTCTGCTTGCTTTGTTTCTCACTGAATTCTCCTTGCTGTTCGCATACTTTTTTCCCCACTGTTATTCTCCTACATGTGTTCAGTTACATATGAAATCAAGATTGGAACTTCAGTGTATCACTGCAATAATTCAAGAACCTCAAAAACAGCAGACTCCAACCTTTTGAGTATTCTCCAGTCCATCTGCTGAGCTTGTATCACAGTTGCTATCCAAGTATTCCATCTTTCTCTTGCATGCTTAAAAAATAGGCATTTCATGTGTTCTTATGTCTAAAGAACTTCAAATATTTTATCCTGTTGCTTATTTCAATGCCTAGAGATCAACTAAATTGACAACTTTTTGCTGCACTTCAGCACATTCTCAGTCTTTTGAAACATTGCACTGGTTGTAATTCCAGAGGTTTTCCACAAATGTCCCAGTGTTCACATTGAAAGAAAAAGCAACAAAAAGCACTGTACATTTAAAGACGTGACAGGTCTTCCCTCCCCAGCTAAAGCAGCTCTTTGTGCTCCCTCATGTGAGGGGAGATCGCCACAGCTGTGATTGCAGCAGTGCAAAGTAAAAACACTTTTGCTGCACTATTGGAACAACTGTATCTGAACCTCTGAAGATTTCATCTAGCATCTGCTCCTTCTATTTTATACTTCTGTGCTGTGCTAGGCAAAAAATGTCATGAAAGAGTGAAAGTTGAGGGGACTGGTTCCTCGCACATCTTATATTTCAGCCTCTCAAGGCTGTTCATCTGCCAATGGCCTATCTGGTCAGAAACAGTAAAGAAAAAATTCTGAACACTCAGAAATCAGAGATTTGCTTTAATGTACTTAAACATGAAAACCAATCAAATTCTAGTGAGAACCTTGCCAAAAAAAAAAGGAAAAAAGGGAATTTCACCATATCTGCATCCAACTTTTAAAAATCCAATCAAGCATTTCAATATAGACTGGATACCAGGATTGACTAAGACAGTACTTGGAATAAACTGTTAGCGTGGCACACAAGAAAAGACGGTAAGAAGAGAAAGTAAATAGTATTAATGGTATTCAATAACAAAATTGTGTCTGTGTCTAAGTAGAAACTAAATTACTACCTGAAGTTTCCTTAGCAGATTATTCACAAACTTGCCAATAGACAAACAAAGTAAATTACAAGACTCTCAATCAGAGCTGTGTTCCCCAGCAATACAGCTTAGTAAAAATGATACAGACTACTTGGGCTGCTTCTGGCAAGGCTGGCTCCCCTCAGGGAACTGATAATGGTAAATACTCAACCATCAAGTGTGATTGTGAATTCCTTATTCATGTTAGCTTATGGTTAGGAAGATACATCCTGTTCTTTGGGATAGGAATGAGAAAACTCCTTTCTTCATACTCAGAACAGAAACAAAAGATTTTTTTTTTTTGTACTGGTTCCTTCACAGGGGCAGAATACCTACGGAAAGATAAAAAGCATTCTCCTTGACATCCTCTGAGTACATGCACATTTAGATGCAGATTCTGCAGACACAGATGTGTCTTGTGCACATCTGTACAGTGTCTTGCTCATGGACATGAAGACTCATGACCCAGTACCATCAGAATACAAACAATCAAAATATACAGATGGTAATTCCTGTTTATTTGAGAAAACACACAACAGTTGCTTTAGCTGTGCACATTAAAAATCAGGGTTCATGCTCAGACAGTAGCAGCAAACTCTCAAGCTACCGTTTCCCGTGTTCTCCTTATGAAACAGTGTGTAGTATTGATTTCTGGAACAACTGTTCCTCTAATAAGATGCATATGGAAATGAATGCTTTGCAGCTGGTTCCAGCAGGGTTCACTGAAGACTACCATTCATCTCTGATGAATGCACATAAAAATATTCAAAGCTCAGTTTACTGATCAGATCAGATATTAATGGGAATGTTTTTCCTACTTTCAGCTTAGCTCCTCTTTAGAAAGTCAGCTAAAAAGAGTGAGAAAGCAAGAGAGCCAGAATCTGCTCATTTTGACCATCCTGCATTTAAGGGAGATGAGTACTTTTACAGGGGAATGATAACTGAGCACATGGTGCGCCAGAGTTTTGGTCAATATCAAGATTTATTATTCTGAGAGACTGAAAGAGTGAAATACTGACCAACCCAAATAGCCCATTAGTTACTTCTCAGTTCAATAAGTCTTGATGCTTTCCTTACTATGTGCTGATTATTTCCTGTCCAATTCACATTAGCAGCTTATTTAATGAGAACAATCTAAGCAAAGAGAGAAATTCACACATTTACAAAGGATATCACCAAGTTACACTCCATCACAGTTAACACCATTTGCTGTTCTTTGAGGAAATAACCATTACCCATCATTTCTGTTTTAATGCCAGCAATTGCTTTTGAGAAGAACACTCAGTTCTTACATTCACCACCGGCTATATTTTAAATAATAGCATCTTAAAGGACTGCAGTAACTGCCTACGTGTTGTAGGACAAAGCTCATAGTGTCCACTAGCTTGACATCATGGCCAAAGTTCCTGTTATTACTGGACACTTTTACCCACTCACGGTGTCATCTCTACTCTCGTAAAGCCTATTTTCTTCTGCTAACTTCCCCTAATATTCATGGTAGTTGCACAGAGTCTTGGAGAGAAAGGATTCAGTATTTTAGACAGAAAAAACATCAGTAAGGATATGCACAAATAACAGAAGCATCATAAGAAGTGCTAATAATTTTGTTATAAACGGAGTCAGAAACATTTTTGGAAAAGATTAACTCGTTTATTAAAAACAGCAGCTGGAGATGGAGAACTGGGGTAGGCCCATTTCTCACACAACAATCCAGAGAATGTTCAAAGAGAAACAACAGCATCACCAGTGGTACCGACCACTCCCTCGGAAAAACCACCAGCCCAAAAAGCCCCCCCGACCCGCTCAGGGCCCCCCTTTATACCCTTGGAGGGGATCAGGAACGCACCAATCCCTGCACTCGCTTTGGGGACCCCCCATTGGTCCATTTCTCGGCCCCTGATTGGTCCATACCGAGAGTCCTTCCCGACCAATCATTCTCGGGCAGCGTGTCCCCCTGGGTGTTCTCCGTACGCTGGCACGGGCAATTCTTCTGGAAGCTTCTCATGTTGGAGTATAAAGTCCTGCCATTCCATCCTCTAAGCGATGGGTTCCCAATTTCCCCCCTTTCACATGCCCCATCTTGAACATGAGTAACCTTGTATCATAGCAACTGGTTTGCAACATTAAATCGTTTATAACAGTTTCACATAGAATATGAGAGACTAAAGGTACAAAGAGAAAAGAGATGCCTTGAATGCACCATAAGATTAAAGGGAAAAAACAACTGTATGAGGTTTTTACACAGGATTCTCTTTACAAAGCCACAGTTAGATAAACATCTAAAAAGAACACATGTACATCCTTGGCCAACATCTGTGTTTTGTTCTCTCTGAGAAGCCCAAATGGCTTTGATTACTTAAAAGAGTATTTCTTGAATGAGTCAGCTCACAACACTGAAGCAGATCAGCAGAACAGTCATCAAGGGAGGCGGGCACACCTCCTCTGCCAGTTCCAGCACCCCAGCTCAACTGGGAAACTCCAGTGACAAAAGCACCATCGTCTATAACATCCTGCCCCAGAACAGTGCAGACCCATTCCATACCGTTCATCACACAAATGAACACTGGGAATAATTAGACATCATATCTTTTACCTGAAGACTCAAATAGGAGTTTCCTGATTTGGGTAAGCCCCTTTCTACTTCTGGTTTTCCATAATCTCATGCAATGATTGTCACATTAATTTTACACAACAGCTTTTCAGAAGAACAAGTGTGAGTAGATACAGGTCCTCCAGAGCTACCATCATTTAAGGTACAAGCATCTGCATCTCACACTGTAATCTCCTCCTAAGGCCCTGACCCTCGAGGTACTCATTTTTTGGTCTACTACAAGGCAAACTAGGGTCTGCTCAGATCACCAGCAAAGTGTTCTGAGCACTGACAGATGAAACACTTGACACCGAGAGGCATCTTTAAATGTCTGGAATATTATGCTCCAGGAAGAAGCGTACATTACACGAGGGAAGGTCAGTCAGAAAGCCCTGGATCTAGTAGATGTTTCAATTGCATACTTCTGTAGGCTTTTGATTCAAGTTTTGTTTTGGTTTTTTGTTTAAAAACCAGTTTACATGTTTACAAAAATATGTCCACACTGATGAAAAAGCACCTTAACTACTAATATCTGTCACTATGATGGGTTCTAGAAACATATTGAGTTCAGATGCAATTATAGAGATGTGCTAAAAATAATTTCAAACCTGTCCATTCAGTGGTTAGCCTAACAGAAAAGATGACTTAGAAAAGCAAAGACTGCAGTGAAACACATTCAGGATCCACACCTACTTCTTGTGACTGTGCTGTGCCTATTCTACATTTCTTTTGCACTACAAGTAATGTGCCCAGTCCCAGTTTAGGAAGTCTTTGACAAACTGTAAGACACAACCATGGAATAAATACTTTGCCAAAACATTCATGAATACACACGCACAGAGAATTCCCCCTAGAAATGTTTGAGCTTCTTAAAAATCCTAAAAAGAACATCTAGGAGATCGCAGTCTCTGTTCAGTCTTGCCATTCCTACTTAAAGACAAGCTAGTCTTCTGTTTTCAGCATTTGCTCACTTCTGAATTTGGTTTAAAGAGCTGCTAGCATAGACTTAATGAAGTTCCTTCTAAAGGGCTGATTGTGTTTCCTGCTGTCTTTTTGACAGAACCCATTCAAAACGGGCCTTCTTCATTTAATTATCTACTCTTCATTCTGCAAGTTTTATTTCTGAACTACAATAAATGTTATAGTCAGAACTGTGTCTGTAGACAACAGGATTATTTTACAAGGCTTAAAAATCCTTGCTTTTCCAACCCATGAAAGAAGTGTGGTGCAGCTTTGTGTCAGGAATATGCAGTATGAGCACAGGGCACTGGAGTTCACAGGTTCCTGCTGCAGGCACCTTTAGGGATGTGGATGCCTTATACAAATGTTACAGGTCCGAGGGTTATTCAACACCTGATCAGTGACTGAAGTTTCTCCTCTCTAAGCTCTTGTGTCTGAGAGGATCAATATGATCAGGCAGCACAGGGTAATGCTATAGATACTCATGAAACCAGGAAAATTCCTGATCTCCAGAGTTTAAACCAGATCCTGGACCATTCCCCCTCTGCAAGAACTCAGAGCAGCAGAAGGGTTTCCTACAGGCTACCAAGGAATTCATCTAAAAGCACAGTATAGAAAAGATAAATCCCGTGGAAGATGGATATTTGAGGGCTCTCTGCAACACGGCTGTGCCCTTTTTCTACCCCCAAGCAGGAAAATCACAACTGGCTGCCTGCTTTTGGACCTCTCCACCCCCACCTCAGGATTTATTACACAACTCTTAAGCCCAAAAATACAAAAGCTCTGAAGCAGGCAGGCACAGCCATAAACAGAGAGAGGCCTGTGCTGCTCAGTATAAAGCCATGGCTCAGCCTAAAACACATGGTCTTTGCTGGGGCTCAGCAGAGACTGTCCACTGACGGCTGCCAGGAGCTATCCTGGTCTTGTTTACTCCTGTTGGCAAATTCCCTTAGAAGAAACTCCAGACTTACCAGCCCTCAGCCCAGCAGAGCCTCCTTCCTTGCCCATAATTGCTGGGGCTGGGCCAGCAGCTGTTGTACAAATAACTGGAGGGGAGCTCGCCTGACCATCTGAGGATAGGGAAGGGAAGCAGCCTACCAGATAATGTCTGTAAAAGAGCTTGGAAACCACTGACACAGGCTAATTGCTTACTGCAGAGTGAAATTTTCCCTCTCTGTAGACTCATTTGATGTAAACTTCCTAGTCATGTCCAAAACCTTACCCACAGGACAAACATTAGTACATAAACTGCTTAGCCAAGCCCTGCTCAGGGTTCCTGGGAAATATTCTGGGGGATATTCTGGGGGATGAGGAAGCAAGGAGAAAGAAACAGATAACATGATCATCTTCCTCACTGTGCTCAGCTGGAAACAAACATCTGTCTGGTATCTGGGCTCTGCCACCCACCATTTATTCCCACTTTCAACCCTAAACACAGAAGCTCAGCATTTTCATTACCTCTGATCCCCTCAGTGAGCAAATATGGACAAAATGGCATCAGATAAGAGAGGCTTGAACTGGCTGAAAATCAAAAGTGGTCATTTGTCCTACATTACTAAAATGTTTAGGTTTATTTTACTTGCCTGACTCCATTTGCAAATGAGAGAGCTTCTATTTTGAGATCTAATTGAGATAACTTGTGTATATTGATGGAAAAAACCTCTACGCTTACCTATAATCATTCATTGCAAATGAAATAACTGGTCTGGATAAAAGAGGTGTGTTGGCAGTCAAAAAGTAACAGTTGAATATTTATCTGGAATCAGCATTCAGAGCTCTTAGAAAGTAGTATTTTTCCTTCAGCTAAAACTAGCCCTGCACAACAACCCTCTTGGACAAGCAACAGATGCCTGAAACATGTCTCAAACCTTCCAGAAAAGCACATACAAGTTCAATATAATGCTTGAAATCTTCATAAAAACTTTTTAGATATCTTCCACAGAGTCAGCATAGCTATTAAAACCATTTCTAGAACACAGCAACCAGCAAATCAAAGACATCATTCTGAAGTGTATTTTCATTTGTGGTATTTCAAAATTGTGGAGGTACACGAGCTCTTCCATAAGATTTTATGAAAGCAGTGGGACAAACTATAAAATACTCTTCCAGTATCCTATCTTTTCAGCATCACACATCCTGGCTTGATGCACTGACAAGTCTCATTGTTGTCATTATACACTACCACAAAAATACACGCACAGAAACAAATAATTGCAAAACTTCTGGAGTGTTGGTTTTCTGGGATTTTTGTTGTTGGTTTTTTTTTAATCTGGATATATATAGGATGCTTACAGTCTTCCTAGAAGGCCCAAAATGGTAAGCAAGTAGTGAGCTTGGGAATGTACTGATTGGACCAGAAGAGCAAAAAGAAATTTGTGAGTATGCCTGACCAAGGGTATGTCAAGAAACTAAAACAAGACAGAGAGAAGGAGCAGAATAATAAGGAGAATCCAGCAGGTAAATGGCAGAAATGCAAGAAAGGAGGGCATGTGTACAGGTGGAATTTTCAAGAAAGGCAGAAGAAGAAAATACACTGTAAAACTAATTTAAACTGAGCACAGTAGTAATAAAAAGCAAGTAAACAATTTGATTCTGGAGACATTTCAAGTTTTAGTGCTCTGAAGAAGACAAGTCACTCACCTGAGTATGCCCAGTAAGGATCCCCTGAAGCCTTTCTCCTCCGTATCTGCACAGAACTCCCATGTCTGTTCTCATGCAGAGAGCCCACATAACTTTCGGTCAGAGCTGGGAAGAAAAGAAGCAGGAATCGTTAAGACAGTGGTATTGACTCCCCGGAGTTTACACAGTGAAGCTTAAATCTTTGCTGAGCAGAGACTACAAATTGAGTATTGCTTAAAAGAATTTAACAGGCATGTTCCTGAAACCTCTCCCCATCCAAAGGAGAAGTCAGGACTCACTGATGCCATTATTCTGGTCTGGATCCCTGTGCAACTCCAGTAATTTCCATAAGGAAATTCTGATGTACACAAACAAACAATATGAGCCTTGACATATGACCAAACTTTCTCTGTTTAGACCCAGAAAATAAGTTTACTTTGCCAGTGACTACCAAACTATGTCAGGCAAAACACCCAGTTTGCAATACCAACGACTTACAAAGTATGAAAGGGAGAGGACAGGAATGGAGAAATCTTTGCAAAACTCCACAAGCTAGAAAGTATTAAATTCAAGTAAACCAGAAAAAAACCCATATCCCAGGATTTATCTTTTATACCTCTAATAATTTTTATTTTTCTTTCGTAAAGGAAATAATTGCTCCAATGAGGATGTGGGGTATTTGGGCTTTTTATGTGCACATTTTGCTTATTGTTTCTATGTATCTGACTGAATTAAAGTGGAGGTGTGTAAATTCACAAATGTCAGTAGAAAGTCTGCAATAAATTCAACTACATTTCTCAGAGCACTATAATAAATCCACACAAACAAAAAACTCCTTAGATCCACAGACGTGGAACGTGAGGAACGAGTAGGCACCAACTGGATTTATGGAAATTTAAGCCCAACTTCTCCCAAACCACTTATTTGATCAGTAAGGAACTAGCTGAATAATTCAAATTAAAGCTTCAGAAAACCACGCAAAGCACTGCTACCTGTATGCAGTCACCAAGCGCTGCATTCCCTTCTATTCCCAGGCCAATGACAGCTGGGCTGGAAAGGAGCCTGTAACAGGACTTTACTGGACATCATGCACCAGTAACTCAGGATTCGCCTTTCCTTCCCTTTGGAAAAGCGTCTGGGAGGTGCCGCCCTTGCACCACAGTAGCAGAGAGCCTGCTGTGCCCGAGGTTATCCATGAGTGCTACACAGCTCTGTGGACAACCTTCCCTCTGCAACGTGGACTTTTGCAAGTTTTGGAATCCTGAAGTGGTAGGAAAAGTCGTGAAATTTCAGGAAAGGCAGTATAGGTTTGCCCCTGCCAAATCTTCTCTTGTGCGAGCAAAGGTACTAATTGTGCCATTTGAATGAGTTTTCCAGATTCCCTGGCAACTTTCTAAATGTTAATTTACTCCGGGCTGTGAACTAGAAACACTGGAACACATCGTGCTACCAGGATTTGTAGGCAACATGACCTCACATACCTTGTTTTCCTCTCTAAAAATACTAAATTAAACATCTTACTTTAGTCTTTTTTTTTTTCTTTTTATTTACTTTCATATGTCTACGTGCTTGGGAGGCAACAGGCATTCATTTTAAGAGGAAAGAACAGGTGTGGGATGTGGAGACCCAAACATTCTTGGCAAAAAAACCCAAAACTGAGCAAAGATAAGAGACTATGAAAATCACAAGGAAGAGAACAATGAAATAGCCTAGGCAGATGGCTGGAAGGGCTACCAGAAAAAAATGGCCCACTTATTCACTTAAAAATCACATGTGCTAAGAAATACACCTAAAGCCTCTCCTTGTTACAAAATGAAAGATAGCTTTCATTTCTGAAAGCTTTGTCCTGAGCATCCTCTACAGAGAAGGCAAGTAACTGTGGGATTTTTGTGGCTGAAAAAGTCTGAACCCTTCAGGCAGGCAGAAGACTGGACACTGCCTCCTCCAAAGAACAAGGTGCTCCTGCAGGTATCTGCTCAGCAAAGCCTCCTGTGTGCCATTACATCCAGAGAAAGGCACTGAGTCTAAATAATCTATATTTCTTGAAGGTACAGGGGCTCCGAGCCAGTGCAAAACATTTCAGCTTGTAAACACCTTTGTACTTCTAGCTGGGACCATCAAAAAGCCTCATGGTAACCATAGTATGGCCATGAATCACACCACTGATTTTCAGTGTCCTCTGTGAAGAAAATTAAATTATGTAAATCCAAGCCTTTATGAATGCCTAATTTTAATGTGAAATTGAACATTTGCTTCAGTCAGCATCTTATTTATGCAATTATAAACCTGACATTCTTATGAAAATATGCCGTTTCAGTTTTCTGCATAGATACTTAATAGATTTGTGCACTTATCTGTATTTATAAAAGGAGAAGAGACAGGCTGTACACAAATTTATTTCCACCATAAAGGATGTTACAAACCAGGAGGGAGCTCAAGTACTTTGCAAGAGAACTATGGGAAGGGACTTGCTGGTTGCTAAATAGCTTCTGTAGGACTGAAAAAGAAACAAATTGGCACATCCTATTCTAAATAAAATCCTGCATCACTGCTAGATAGTCCAACATTAAAGTCAATAATCCCCTTACAAACATGCAGTAATTCAGCAGTCATCAGCCATTTAGAGAAGACAGACACTTATTAGGTAGCTGCAGAAACTCTAGGAAAAGGATGATAGGTCAGGATCTCTGGCCATGCTGTGAACTGAAGAAGTACTGGGCTGGCTCTTGCAAAAATCTTGACACAACACCGCCTTCCTCCCTCACCTGGCTCCCTTCCTCCGCCTGTTCACAGTACAACCAGGCATTTCTTCATGAGGCCACAAAAACTCTCCAAGAAAACACAACTATTGTGTTTGTGAACAAACAGCTATTGTTGGCAATATCTGATACGGGTAAAGTCATCAGAAAAACAGACTCAATCTCATAGTGCTTTTGTTCTTTGGTGTTAACTGGGGTCAGCGGACTCTCATTTTCAAGAGGTGCAAGGTACAGAGCAGAGCATGCAGTGGCTTTTCAGATAAAAGTCTGGAAGAGCCAAAGCATTCAAATCAAGTTCTTTTAAAAAAGGAAATGCTTCGTACATCAAAACAATCTTACGTTTCAGGTAGAACCACGACTTTTTCAGATTTGGATGTACCTTCTGACCAAAACAACCTGACAACACCAATGAAAGTTTAAATTTTCAAGAAAATATTTGACTTATATTAGCACCCATGACTACAGGATTCCAAAAATCTTTTTGCAGCTGGGAGACAGTTAACAGTTCCAGAACAGGGAGCAGCCAAGTGGCTTCCTGCTCCACTCCTGCAGAGCTGGATGCTGGAGAAAAGCCAGCAATTAGACAGGCTGGTCCAACAGGGAGCAAACAGGGGACGCTCCACTCCTCTGGGAACCCTGCAAAAGTTGGGGAAGTGGAAATCAGGACAATAGGAGGGGCAGGAACACACTCCAGGAAGGCTCAACATGAAGCAGCCAAATTAGAGGGGTGGAATAGAGGCACACAGAGGGAGAGATGAAGAGAAGGCACACCTGAAGCCCTTGCCTTGCAAGGTTTCCTTTGATCCATCATGCCAGTGCTGATGGCAGAGGAGAAACGAACATCATAATATATGGTCTGAGGCTTGTAGTTACATGATTAAAGGAGAAAGGGAGTGATTGCACACTCAGATACACAAGCATGAAATTAAATCCTGTGCAACTCCCCTGACTGCTGGTGCAGTATCGGTGTGTGCCAAGCATAACACCTGCAGCCTGTGGAGCTGTGCTGGGCCCTGCAGACCTGCTTCTGCAAGGAGGAGAGGATCCTTCAAAGCCAACATGGAGAAATCTCTTACACACAATTTCATACAATTTTGAACAGCACTGAACGCTACATGATTTTTGATGATGTTCTAAATGAATCAGCCCGGGCTGCAGATCTGCAGATGGTAAAAGCAATGCAGTGCTGGGTACACTCAGCATCCTGAGCAGCTTTCCATTCATTCTGTCTCAACGTATTAACTTTCCAATGAAAATTATTTGATAAGTGCCCTCAAAGGTACGATAAGGTAATTCCTGCCTGAGTACCTTACTGCTATTCATAGCTCACATGAAAACACAAAATTTTATCCCCACTCTACCTTAAATATAAAGCTATTACACTATTCAGAGAGTAGTATACCCTCAGCATTAGTGTTTAAAAGGTATCAAGCCATCAGCTATGTAAGAAAAATCCTTTAAGATCGATACGTTACATCTGAATGATGAAATCATTAGTTTTAATGGTAGATTAACTAGATTGTGTGCCACACTCACATTCTTTTAAGCTTTCTTTGAAGACAAGGGTTGCACCCAAATCTGTTTTCAGCTGTTGTGACTAAAATGAGACAAATTGAAAGGTACACACATTGCCCACCTCATAATCATTCTGACTTGCCACCGTGGACTATAGTAGCCGCTGAATCACAGTTTTATTCCTAGTCCCTAATGCGTACGGATTTCTTAACTGAGTACTTCAACATGGAGCTACAAGCCAGCTTTTGGAGACAGAGCCTTGACTACTGGAGTCTGGAGTAGTGTCACACCATGAGAATGCTTAAAGCATGGGAGCTAAAGAGAAGATCCTGTTAGTGTGTAACAAAAAAAGCACTAAATCATAAGGAATTCTAGCAATTAGCTCTGTATCAAATAAATGCCTGCAGAAAAGCAACTTTTCAAAATGAAGAAAACCATTATTTTCTTGAAGACTACAGAGCACTGCATTTAAAAAGGGGAGAAAGCACAGAGACATTACTCGAAGGGCTTTTATACCATCTCTTAAATGGAGATAAAGAGATGGTATAAACGATCCAAGACACCCATCTCCAAGCCTAAAGCTTCATGCAAGCCTCACCAGAAAAAAGCAGCATCTTTATCTAGGTGCCTTCACTGTATTTGAATTGGACTGTGCTAAAAAGAAGGTAAGGTGGAGACCTTGCAATGCTATTCCAAACAAAACACTCTCTGCTGAAACAAGTTCAGGCTTCTGGGCAATTTCTTAGAATAAATGTTACCAAATGAGCCAGAAGGAAAGAAGAAATGGGGGGGCGGGGAGGGGGGGGGGATAGATAATAAATTTATAATATTGGACAATTAAAATACTTTGCACAATTAGTATAAATAATACTTAAATTCATCTCCCTAGGCTCTTTCATGGTCAAATTCCTAAACACAATATTTAGGCTATTTGCCTTAAATATTTTACCACCCTTTGACAGCAAATAAACCTAGAAATATTTCAGGCACAGCTAATACATTTTGATAGTGCATTAAACAGACTCTTCAGATGTGGATCTCCATATTTTGCAGATTATTTTATATTTTGCCAAAGAGGGATGGAAGTTACAACAACATATGGTGGTCAGACAGCATCAACAAATTATACTCTGAATGAGACTTCATCTTTTGATAATGCTGCAGAGATTTCTTCTGATTATCAGATAAAAGCCAGAATCTATTCTCCTCTGAACACACAGGCAATTTTCACAGCTTTCCATTAACAATATATGGGAATTAAAAATGACAAGTTTCTTGCAACTTAAGTGAAATAACAGGTACCCAGATGGTACATCTACCAAGAGACATATATCCCTTTCCCAGATGATAGTCACCCAGACAGCCCCTTAATTGTCTGAGAGGAATCCACTGGTCTATTCATAAAACTGACATGGAGACTTTTCACACCATTCATTCTCTGTTGTTCAAGTGTCTGATAGATGATGTGGTAACAGCACAAATCCTAAGAACAAGAACATAAATGCAGAGCACAGCAGGCCTCTACAGGAACCAACCAGCAGAACGCAATGTGAAGATGAAAAGTAGTGCAAGGAACATGCTGTCAAACTGTGGGGATTAAATTAACTAGCAGAATTAAAAGCCCTTATCCCAAACATGAATACAGCAGTCACTAGGTGTGACCCTTGCTAACCTGTTGGGTTGAAGCCACGAGGTAAGTGCAGTGCAATTTTGTAATACTCCAACATATCAACACAATGCAAGTCCCAGAGCAGCAGAGCTGATGTGGACAAGCAATGGAAAAGAGATTTTCAGCACAGTCTTTTCCTTGTATTACAAGGGATGGAGTTTAAGGGCAACAAGAAAGTCTCCTCTATCAAAGCCAGACTGATGCCAAACCAGACCTTGGGCACGCACTGTACTGGGATGCCCAGTGCCATCAGCCACTCTCCCCCAGAACAGATGCCCTCCCAAGGAAAAGCAAACCAGTCTCTTCAGCCACGAGTTCCCATGGCTCCTGCTCTCAGCCTGCCTGGCTATATAAGTGAGATGAGCAAAGCTCATTAGCAAGACAGTAAGGCAACTGCAAGTTTCATTAATGATGCTCCATTAAGGGGACTCAGAAAAAGAAGCTTGGGAGTCCAGGAAGAGACAGATGCTGCTGGATGATTACAAAGGGCTTGATTTTGCATTTTCATGGCTTACACTTTGCTGGCATCAGCTGTGCAAGATGTGACATAGCTGGTAAATTTGGACCACTGATGTCAACTAGCATCACCTGCAGCATTTTGTGCTCAGAATAAGCAGTCAGCCAGATAACATACAGTGCCAACAACTTCCACCTCAAGATAAAACCACACAAAATAAACCAACTGCAACATTGTCCCTTCCAAGAGGATGCTGCCCTGCAGCAAAGCTTCTGCCAGAGAACTTGCAGAATATACTGAGACTAAGGGTTCTCAGACTGTGGTACATGAGCTCCCATCTACCCATGTGTGAGCTACCTGTAACGAAAAAAGAGCCAAACAAACCAACCCGGTATTTTTCCCCTGAAGAAAGTGCAGAAAAAATAGCCCAGACAACTGCACCATTCCTCCAGGAAGGAGGGGCTGCTTTCATGTCACACTGCAACAGCTGAAGAAATGAAGTCTGAGCATCCCAGAAAGACTGAGAAACACTCATCCTCCAACTCTGGGAACTGCAGACACATCACAACCAGCTGTGTGTAAATCCCTTATTCCACCAAACTGTTCTCTGACACTTCCCTGCATGCAGAAATACACTCCATTTACTTTTAAGACAGTTTTCAAACAGACTTGTATTCTAGGCATCTAAGCTGAGATACATTAAAGAAGACTAAAGCGCATTACATTCTAAAAACTGGAGTCCTTTTGGAGACTTCTGATTTTGGTACTCAGACAGAAAAATAACTCGGAGCCCCTGAAAATTTTGTACACTTGAAAACTCTTGGTTTGTGCATCCTTCAAAGTCCCTCAGACTTCTGTTAACCATCATTATCCACATTTCTTAAAAGGAAGAATACTTATCTATGTCCGAGGAGACACAATAAAGAGGCTCTTACACCTGCCAGGTTCAGCAGAAAGGAGGATATGACATTGATTTATTGACATTATCTTATTCTTATACACATCCCAACTCCACAAGGGATTGGAGAGCATGTCACTTCCTTCTCCATCTCACTGGAGAAGAAAGGTGCTTATTAAAGTGGTCATATCACAAAAGGAATGAAAAACAGAAGATACCGTTAAGTAAACATCGGCTACTATTTACATAAAACTGTGAGAAAGAATCTGACTCCAAGGTTAAAAACAGAAGGCTTACAGAAAACAAGGCAACACTTATCCTTGTTCATCATCTCTCTCCACTGCACTTCACAAGGGTCCTGTCAGCTCTGAATTTTATTCATAGCAATGAGTGATGCAAACACAGAAATAAAACTTCAGAGCACAGGTTCATATGCAAAGCTGACCTCCACAGAGAAGCTGATGCTCTCTCAGCCAGTACTGACAGAATCACAGCAGGTACTTAGAAGAAAACAGATAAACTCAATTCTTCAGTATCTTGGGTAGCCTGATCAGTGAGCTGAGGCAATGAAAACCCACATATGGGGGCAAAATCACTGCTCACACAGCCAGCTCCAACATCTCTGCACTGTTACCCCAAGGACAAGCTTGAAGCCGAACTCGGAACAAGCTGGAATCCAGAGACATCTCAGTATATTTGTGCAGAAGAGACTTGAGTCCATCAGCCCAGGCACTCTGAGAAGGAGCTGCTTTGGTCTTTTCATTCATGGCACGGTTTATCTGGGAAATGTATAAACCATACAGTATAATGGAGTTTGTACAATGGATTAACAATGGCAAGAGGGAGCTTTATTTCACTTCTACTCTTTTACAAGTACCAACTTTAAGGGTTTTGCAACAGAAAATGCCGTGGCCAGAACCACCCATCTCACTCTTATTCTCACATAATCAGGTGCTGCAGCACGCATGGTATTAAAAGAGCACCTTCTGAATAGCAAATAAACGTGACCTTAATGGAGTATTTTGTACTTCCAACGTCTTGCTTAATGCATCATACCATTATCATTTCACTAAACCCAGTAGTACTCACAAAAACACACAAACTTATGCAAAATCAGCAGTTCCACCTCTCTGCTTTAGAAATAATTTGCTTGTATCCACTGCCAGCATTTGTGGTAGTACAGCCTTATGACATTTTCAAAATGGATTCCCCTAAATACATGAAGTATCATGGTAAGAAAATTATTAGACTTGTCCAAAGAACCATAGCAAGGACCATGGGACACAGACATGCTGTGCACGACTTCTGTCCACCCACTGCCATCTTTCCAGACATATTCCTGCCTCCCTGTAGGCAGCCTGTAATTTCATTTCTCATCCCATCATCCCATTAAAACCCCCCCTTGCATTCCATGAATAGCGATGGATATCTATCTACAAACCACAGTCTTTGCTACACTTTATGTAGAGTCCCCAGAAGACAAATGTTCTTGTGCAAAAGCTTCCCCTGTGCACTCCCTGCTCCGAGAGCACACAGAGTCCTCACTCCAAGGCATCCCTCCAAACTCACCCTCCTCTAATTCTGAAGGAGCAGCAAACCCAGCATTCATCCAGCAGAAAATGCAGGGCACAGTGCTGATTTCAGTCCCACGGAGAACACCGAGGCTCTTTATGAAGCAAACAGAGCTGCTCCCACTGCATGATAAGAGATCAAACATGTCCCATTATCAAGTCTTCACAGACAGGGGCTTGTCATCGAATAAAAATCCCTTATTCTTTATACAAAATGATTTTTTTAACCTGAGTCCTTTGGCCCATTTAACAATTTATCGACTGTGGGAAATAAAGTGAGGCCACATCAATTTCTTCCTGGTTATTTGGTTCAGGTTCTCAAATTAATGCTGAAGGTGGAAAGCTCAATAAAGAACTATTTAAGAAAAGAAAGGAGAAATGCTCTAGTCCCACTATGAGGTATCTTCCTCTCAGTTAGCAGTCAGGTCTCACCACCTATAACTCCACAATCTCCTGGATGAAAGATGGAAGAGCATAAATGTGCATACTCCCCCAGACTGAGCAGAAATTATTTCAGATTTGTACTATTCTGTGCAGAAACAGATCAGTAGTGCCCAGGTAGCCCGATTTAGTGCATCCAGCATGTGACAGCAATTTCAGATGGACCCACAAAAACTGTTTTGGGATCAAACTTAAAAGCTGAGTGGAACCAAGCAAGCAAGCATTCATCTTCATTTGTGTAAAAATGTATTTAATTTGGCTTATGATCTATGAAACAAGGCTTTTTCATCTTTTTTTTAATGCTGACAGTTTGCATTATATACAGATTTTGTAGCAAAGGGTTTCATCCACATTTGTTTCCCAAAATATAAATCTAAAGTGGAAAATGACATACATAGAGATTTTTTTGTGCTGACTGAACAAGCTCTTAGTCTGGGATACATGCCCCAAAACCATGACCCACCGCTCTGAGAACTCTCTCCTTTCTTTCCAAGTAAGTTGCTCTGTTTAAAGGGAGAAGACACTATAAATACTGAATCAAACTTCCATCCTGGCTTTTCAGTTCCCCATTAGTTTTTTCACCCAGGTAAGACTTTTTTCTGGAAATTTCCCAGCAGGAAGGTCTGGTGCTGTTTAAAATCCCAAACTAATACTTGGTTCATTAGTCATTTGCCTGCAGACAATTTAATAAAGATCTTGACATACAACCTCATACTACTAAGAGCAAGAGCATTAAGGCCTTTGGCAGCAAGAACAACAACCAAAAAATCCCACAAACAAACAAACAAATAACAAAAGGGTAGTAACAGAGCTCAGATGAAGTAAATAGACAAAACTAACCAGCAGTGGTGCTCACTTTGTAATGATGCAGTGGTGGTATGCAGCACAGGCTGAAAGGGCACGGGGTCACTGTTCTTTCCTATCAAACCAACTGAATCATCTGGGGGACAAAGCTAACCCCACACTCCATAAATGTAGATGCTAAACCAAGATGAGGAGAAGAGAGCAAGAACGCCTCAAAAATATTCAGCTGCCTGGCAAGCTCAGCGAAATGGGCTGATGTAAGTGAGACATTCCACTGAAGATAAATGTAAGGCTATGCAGTGGTGGAGAAATAATAATCAGTGCAGGAGACTGAAGTCAGAGAGTGCTGTTTAGAAAGCAGTAATGCAGAAAGACTTGAGTATTAGGGTGGATAATGAATTAGATGAAAGTTCATGCTGCAATATCACTGCAGAAAAAGACAATTGCTATCCTGGGGCTCATGCGCAGAGATACTGGAAGCACTAACTCAGTTTCAGACAGTTTTTGGCAAGGCTGTCACTGCAGTGCATGTGCTGTTCAAGGCCTATTACTCAAAAAAAAGGAAAATTCATTTTTAGCAAAAAATCTAAGACCTGGGGCAGGGGAGGGAGGGACTACAGGAGATGACACATGGCATGAATCAAAGCACCTTTAAGACCAACCTTGTGCCCTCCTGTTCTGTCCTGGCTGGGGCAGCCTCAACCCAGGCTGCTCAGCCCTGCCTGCTGTGCGTTGGTGTGCTCATCCTCACCCTCTCCAGTTTCCAATACCTCACTCCACCTTCTACCTCCTTATTTCATACATCAATTTTCATAACAAGCCTCATAAAGAGCTAGATTTTAGAGCACTCAGAAATGTTGATCTTCAGGCAAGAAGTGCTCTCACAGCACAAACGTGAAAGAGGAGGAGATGAAGAGCTCTATAAAGAACAAAGGGATGCTTTCACCTTGTGCCAGGACCAGGGCAAGCTCGAATGAGCACCAGGATTTAAGCAAGGGGCAAGTTTGAGAGGAGGAGCTCAGAGCACACAAGTGCTGGAAACAACACACACTTTGCTTGAGTGTCACTGCAGATCAGCTCTGTCTGAGAGCAGAGAGCAGAGCACATGGCATCAGCCGGAAGAGAGACACAACATTCCCGATCAACCTCAGCAGGTCCCACACTGCCAGGCCAATAGGAGAGAACTCAGTTCTGGCATGGGTGGAACACAGCCAAGAGCTGCACACTCCATGTCCAAGCTTCAGCTTCCCCCAGAGCGCCTCTTCCCAGGAAGGCTCAGTCACAGAACCTTGCTCCGTTCCCACTGCAGTCTCAACCACTCTGCAACACTCCCATTTCCAGTGCTACTAATCCTACAGTTGTTACAAGCACTTAAATTACTGAAAACCACAACAAAAGCACTGTGTCTTGAAAAGCTGGACAAATCTGGTGTACAGCCCACAGCCTGACAAATATAATTGTTTTCGTAAGGATCATAAGAATCCTCTTGAAGACTTCAGCCCGCCTGCAGGAAACAAGGTTGTTGACTGCTGCAGGTTTCTCACTTCCCAAGCAGATTGCCTGGCTATTTAATTACAATACAGCTTTGTACTTAGTCCCCACTTGACTCAGAAAGCCCCAGAATGGTCCTCAATACCCACAGAAAGTTTAATTACTCAAGAAAATAACTCCCCCAGGCATGTGTTCCACAGTTGTTATTTCTGTATTTTATGCTTCTTCTTTTATACTTCCACTGTGAACTCTAAGAATATTCCATCTCCCATACAGCCAGTGTCAGTGTTGAAAAACAGATTCACCCTTTTCTGCAATACTTAAAAAGATTTCTTCATTGCAATATTCTGTGTTCTAACAAAAAGGAGATATTCATATCAAAACAGATATCCTCTCTTACTCTAAGCAATTTAAAAATACATTAAAATAAGGAAGTTACATTTTAAATAAAAAATGTATTAAATATTGACCGCATATCAGTGTTTGCTCTGTGAAAACATTCCTCCTCCTACCCATGACAGGGATCAGCAAAGCTGCATCTTACTACAAAGAACTTCTATCAATACTGCACAGACTATCAAAAATGAGTTTTCCTCAAAAAAAGCTGCTCACCATTAAATATGCTTTTATTGCTATTCTTTTTTACATACTCCATACACACCACAGTCTTTGCTAGAGAAATCAGAAGTAAGTCTATTCATAAGAAAACCTCTTGTTGTCTTTCTTTTTTTAACCTCCAATTCATATTTTGTAAACAAGAAGCTCAAAGCAATCAGTTCCAGGCAGGCTTTTCAGCTTTGGATTTAAATCCTTTCATGACTTCTGCAAAACATGCATCAAAATTTCAGGGAGGGGGAGGAAGAGGACTCCTGACATTGTAATTTTCTCTGATGAACAAACTGATGTATTACAAAGAAGCATCCATATACCCAAGTTACTTGCCAACTGACAAGCAAATCCGATTTGAACACAGGACTTGAAATAGCTATTAAAAAATAGTAACAATGATTAGAAAGTATCATGTACTATATGTGATTAGATTTAAAGCTGCAGGAATATAAAGACTCATGTAGAGCACATTTGGCAACTGATATGATCCATCTTAACACAGCATATACAGAGATCTTTGCTCACATGGACTGTATCCCTCTGTTTATTGCACTGCTCTGATAGGAAATAAAAGATACAAACATGAGAGAATAAGTTAGTTTAAGTAGATCTGCTGAAATACCAAGAAACTGCAAGAAGCTTAGCTTCCAATTGAGATGGCTCAAGTCATTAACCTATTAAGATGGATACTAGGACTTGCCAGGATTTTGGAAGTCCAAAACGATCACCGAATATCAAAAAAAAAAAAAAACCCAGCAAACAATCCTCATTTTAACCCCCAAAAAATACAGTATACACAGAAAAGAGGCACAGAGGCTGAGGCTTCCAAACTGAACAGCAGCAAGGGGCCAGAGCTAGCCTCAGGGACAAGACTGAACCACAGGGAAGGTGAAGGAGGTTGGTGCAATAGAGAAAACCAGTCTCAGACTCAAAGAGACAGGCTTGAAAAGAAATCATCCCAGCAGTTTTCTGAGCAGACGCAAGACCAGCAAAGATCCTGCTCAGGGACAGAACCCTGGGAGCTGTGTGGTGGGTTAATGGAGCAGCAGGACCATTCCTGAGGGATGCTACACAGAAAGAACACAAAATACTCAGAGATACAGTCTGGTCTGGCTTACAGACCACATTCAGGTGGCAGGTCTGACAGGTAAGCAGGCACTGCTCTCAGCACTGCTCACAAAAATAAAATGTTTTGGGACAGGAACACATCAGCCTCCCCTGGCTCCAGGCAGCTGGAGCAGAAGGGCAGTGACAGAGATTCAGGACTGCAGAGCAGTTCTGCCAAGGCACACTGGGGACAGGGCAAGGAAGAGAGCATCCAAACACAAAGCAAACCAAGCAGCAACAGAAACATCACATGGACTGGTGCACATGGGGCCAGGGACCAGTCATGACTTGCAAGAGCCATTATTTCTTATCAGGAACCCACTCTCTAAGTCTAAACACTACAAGAACAAAAAAAGCTACAGAGCAGGAGGCTGCTTTTGCAATTTTTAGCCACTCCGCTGCAGCAGAGTGGTGTTAATACAAAGGAACTAGGCCCTGATTCAGGTGGAAACACTCCACTGGAGAATTTTATTTTAAATGCAAATTTGTTAGAGCCCATTATGCAACATGTAATCAATAACTACTCACTATTTGCAGTATAGGTAAAGAAAGGAAAAAGGAAAAAGGTGCTTCTCAGGTCACAGTAATGAATACATGAAGTTGGGAGGGAAGAAATTCTTGAAAGAGCTGCAAGTTCTTAATTGCCACTGAGGTCTGAGGCAGCTGAGATATTCAGCAGACTATGCATTTCTGCCTCTTAGAATTAGGTAAGTGAGAAGGTGTTACACACACATTATGTCATTCACAGGCAAGGGCCCTGGGTTGATGTAAGTTTATTTGTACTATACAAAAGCCAAGTGATACTCAAATTGAGGTTTAAGACAATTTTCTTTGTAGTCCACTTACAGACAATGCAGAATACAGGGGGAAGAGGAGGCAGATTTTTTTTTTTTTAACTTTACATTTGAATAAACATTAACGCTTTAAGAAAAAAAAAATTAAAATATATAGTGGTGCCAGAATATGCTAATAAGAAGCTGGCATTACTGGAAATTTGACTTCCTGAAAACATATCTACTTTAATTTGCTTTTTAAAAGAATGACTATGCCCGAGTAAAAATCTGCAATTTCCAGCCAGCTACATTAATATTTCAACTTGGTAAATTATTCTTTTAAAAAAGTTTCTAATAAAGTAGCACTTGCTGCATGCCTTTAATAAGATTACATTTCTATTTATGATGTTATAGTACATTGTACTAAAAACAAAAGGAAGATTACCGTGGGAGGATGAGAGATGTCTTTCTTCATTTAAAATTTAATTTAAAATGGAGGAAAAGGATTTTTCTTTTAAATTAATATTTTCCTTGCAGTATTATGAATCCCAGCTTGTGCTATTGAATGAGAAGCAGGAAAGGAAACTTTATCATTTTTACACAATCTCAAAGAAAAGTCAAAACTAAACTTCCTTAAGCCTCATATATACCTGTAAAGCCAAAACTTGCATCTTTGCATAGTCTAAGGGTAAAGCTCCTAAGTCATTGTGCACATTCCTTCTGCTGAAGGGGAGGGTAACAAGTAGGTGCTATTGCTCTTTGTTACTACAGCCACCCCTAGGGCAGGCGAAGGGCAGAGCAAATGAGCAGAAATCATCCTCAAATGAGTTGTGTGAAGCAAAATATCTGCAGTGCCTGTCCATCCTTCTCGCCCTTCCACTTGGAAGGTAGGAATGTCTTGCTTGCAGTGCCAACGGAGATAAACTTCCCATACCCGTTAGGTATTAACATTTTCTGATTCTGGGGAATGACAGCAACAGAAACACACTGGAGCCTACAGTGGAAAGTCCCATTCCCTTGCTCCCACCACGTCATAGGGTTCTCACAGCTGGGTAAAACCACTCTTACACAGTCCTGCACCATGTTAGATACCATAGGATTTTGCAAAGAGAGTCAGCACTGGAAAAACAGAGGTGCAGAGAAGACAAATCATTACCTGGTATCATCTGATGGCCATCAGTCAAACCAGAATTAAAATGCAGGATCAGACCTTGAGTGCCAGTGGAATATTCCATCCAGGGAGTTGCACCAGTTTGTCCTTCAAAGTTAAACCCAAGGTGATAAAAGAAGTTCACAGACTGCACTAGTCAGAAGATGCACCCAGGCATTCAGTCACAGAAGAGACTCATAGGTGATGTACACGGGGTTTGGGTGGCAGAGGGATAACCTTATCCTGGAGAAGCATTTCTATGTGTATTTGCCATATTGCAAAAGATTATGTCCTTTTTTCACTTCTATTAGGCTCCACTATAGTTTGCAGGAGTCTTCTAGCCCAGACTCAAAATAAAACAAACCTTTTAAGCATTCAAAGACAAAAGTACACATTAAAATAATCACCTACAGCCTTTGCACTAAGGGGCAAAATCACTGTCTGAGTTGAAACCAAACCAGACTTCAAAACCCTTTCTGAACAGTTAAGGATTCCCAGAATAAAATGAGCAAGTGTGCTTAGGAATTATTTATTCACAACAATATATTCTTGATAAAAATCAATGCTCACCATACACACCATTCCATGGAAATGACCTTTAAATAGCCAGTCTTGGACAGCAGGCCACAGCCACACTTCAGATGGGGCAGGGAGGGTGGGAGAAGTACAAGACAAAAAAGAATGTTCTTCAGATCGGTCTTTACTGGTCCTTGACAGTCAAAAAATTTATAACAGATGTGCCTCATTCTTAGTGTGGAGAAATGAATGCTAGTAACTGTTACTGTCAGGACGAATCAATTGGAGCCATATGTCTGCAGCAGTTGACAGCATCATGAAAATCTCAAACAACACGCCAACATTAGGATGTTGCAGAAAATAGGAGCTTTCCCGTCAGGTAAAGGGCCTTTGGGAGACGCCACTCTCTTTGAGATAGGTTTGAGGAAATTAGCTTATGTATTTTGATTCTTTCAAATGCTTGATTCTATGCGAGACTTTGCCCTCTCTTACCTATTCCCCAGACATCAGCTTATAACTACCAGGAGGCAAAATGCTACAAATTAATCATAGGACACATCTCATTAGGATTCTTATTTTATCAAGATTAAACTGGAAACTGTCACAATAGAAAACAGGGAAGTTTCCTAACCTTCTCCACCACCCTGTGCTCCCCAGGGTGTGTCAGGCATTATTCCCAGTGATAAAAACCAAGGGGAATACACAACTCACAGCAAAAATTTAACTGATAACAAAAAGGAATAAAATGCTAGCAGCCAATTCTAACAAACTGAAGTTATGCTTTGAGAGCATTTCCTCCTACAATGCATCTCCTGGATTTTTCCAGGAATACAAACTAGTTAGTGGTTATCAAATAGCTGTACTGTAAAATAGAGTGGTTATCAAGCAGCTGCACTGTAAAACAGGACTAGACACAGTGGAACAGATCCATAGCCCTTTTTTCAGCCACTATACTAGATCAAAGCACCTTAACATGCATTACAAGAAAAGGAAGTAACTAACATTGTCAAGTCAGCGGGGTCTGATGTAGGTTAAAATGTAATGCAAGATCAGTGCCATAACTATCCACACCAAGCAATTTTTTAGTTTATTGACTATACTGCAGTTCTTGAATTTATGTCCTTGGGCTTAGATTACAAAATATTATTGCGATGTGGCAGATATTATAATGCAGATATTGGTAGCTGTGCAGGAATTCTTGATATTGCTCTGAACAGCCAAATTTCTCCAAAAAAAGAGCTTTTCTTCTACCAGTACTAATATTGAGGAGTCTGACAGAATGCAAGCATATGTATTTCTTAGTAAAACACACACAGAGAACAAAAAGATCGAGGTTTTCAAGGAAGAACTTACTTTCCAAAGAACTGTTGCTAGCTCACAGACAATTTATCACTCCTGATCTATTGTACAGTGAGGAGGCTCAAAGAGCTTCACGTTCTCACTTTCCTTAAGCCCCTACCTCATCCCTTTTCCACACCACAACTCTGCAAGGCTTTCTCCATTTAGGTCACCATTTCCAACTCAGCCCTGGTCTCCCCCTCTGCAGCCCAGAGGCAGAAAGACAGTGAAGCTTGGAGGACTTGATCTAGTTTTTCCCTCCTGGAGAAGGACTACCTTGTTTTCCTCAGGAATAACAGTGAAGGTAAGGCTGAGCAGGAGTGTTTGCTCCACCTCAAAACCTGAACACATAACGATGACCCAAAAGCACCAAAGTGAAAGTGCCATAACATTCAGAGGATCATCTTGAAAACAGCTATAAAGATTTCAAGAACAAAAATCAGCATGTTGTTCTTGACTGTTCCCTGCAAGTAGAAAGCCTGTGTTCACCTGTCCCCATAAAGGCTGGCTACAGCTGTAGGATGAGGCTTTATTTGAACGCCTAATGTTTTCTTAGCCTTCCAGATCTCCACCAGGGCAACTGCAACAAAATCTACTGCAGTTTTTCACCCTATTAGGAAGTGACGGGGTCACAGTACTGACTGACACAAGCTGTAAAACAGTCCTGAAACTTGTGGCACCTACAACATATATCTGCTTCAAATGTCAGCCTGATAACATGGGAGTAACAGGGCAGAATTCTCTGGTCTGTGCTTTGCAGGAGGTCAAACCATAATTTAAATAATCCCTCTAGCCTTAACTTTCAGTTATTTTGTACTTAGGCAGGCATGTGGGAATAGATCATGTCTCAATCTTGTCAGAAAAAAAAGAGGGAGGAATAACCAGAACATATTCAAGACATTTTGTGAAGAAGTCACACAGATAAACATTTGGCACAGGGAAAAGACCATACTCATATTAAAAAACTCGTCCATACATTTACTACAACTAAATTTTCCTTTCCTTGGATGCGGAAGTTTCCATTACTTGTGCTAGGGCTTGGGCTATTTACAAAGTCTTTTTTCCTCTATGTTCTTTTGTTGACATATGGTTTCAACGTTTTACTGCTGTATTAATCCTATTTTGTCTTTCAGATAATAAGGATATTGTTGTTACTAAGTACTATGCTAATTGTTTTTGTCTAGTATTAAAAATGTGTTGCACTGCCTTATTCTAATTAACTTGAGATTATTATTGAAATAATGGTTTTATTATTTTCCACTGGCATTTTACTGCCTTGGAGTCTTAGTTGTACTGAAGCTATTATGACTTTGTAGCAATTGACTAACTACAATTATTCCATTATCCAGCTTCTAACATTTAATTGGGTGAGTGCAGAAAATACTTTCCTATTACAAGATCTCTGCTTTCTGATTTATTAGAATTAACCTTCAATATACAGAATCTAGACTCAGTTCATTTTTCTCTCTTCTCAAGGAATATCTTATGAGGATCACCATAAGCTTCATTTGGTTTAATCAGGAGGGGGAAAATTTAAAATATATTATGAGATTTATATTAATGCCCTCCAGCACACATTATGTAAGATTTCAATAGCCAACACACTAGCCTCCTCCCCAGATGAGCAAACACTGCAGGGCAGGGCTGTTAAATGTCATTAGCATGAACTATTTTTTATATTGATTTTTGTTGCTGTGTTTCTCCTCTGTCCATTCGATGCATTGCAGAGTTCAGATTTAAATTTTAATTGAAATACTTGGAAGCCTTAATACCTAACCCAGGCTGCATTTTTCTCAGCGTTCCAGCTACAGAAATCCATCAGGTTTCCCAGTGCTGTGGAGGCACCAGCAGCAAAGCTTGCCTTAGCAGCAACTGAGAAGCACTTGCTGCTGGTTTTACTGATTGTCAGCACAGATATTCTGAGAGGCTTCAAATCAGACCATTCCACTTGGTGTGCTCCTCCTCACAGTGGCAGACCTGTTACTCTACCAGCTGCCTTTTAACTCAGGACTAAGTGATTGGCATGCCAGGAGACAGCTCAGTCTCAAGTGCCAGCTGGGCCTGGGCAGGCACCACCTCTTGGCTGAGGCACTGATGCAACGAGCACCGTGCACAGAAGGTGCCTAAAGAACTGCATAAATTGGCAAAGGAGATCAGAATATCAAAAACAGTGGCCAGTCTGAGGACATTTCTCATGCTCTGATGTGTGAATAGCTAATTTAGAATCTGGGCACAATGTGTACTTTTGTGGAGTCTGGTGGCAATGCAGGGGGGGAAGGGAGAGATTTTAAAAACCTAATCAGTAAGCAAATAAATAAACCAACCAGAATGACTGGAGGCTAAAGAGTGCTGCACTTTGAACTCCTACACTCTCATTTCCAGCTTTTATTGGCATTAAGTTAGGTTATTAACATTTTATATATATTATGTGTATATAATGTTACTGAGATTAATGGCCACAGGCAATGCTGCTATCAAGGCAATCAGAGCTCTGTAATAAGTTACATGCTTGCTCTTCCAAAAAGCTGCTCAGTGGTAGGGATGCATGGATTTTTAAACAGCTCAAAGTTTAATATGTTAGAATTGAAAGTGTGACTACACTGCAGAATTAACTTTAAAAGAACGGATAGCTTAACCCAGATTAGTATGCTGCTCCTGACAATTAAAGTTTTGAAGCCCAAGTAGTTCAGACTTCAGCATATGCTCTAAGTCAATATGTATTGAACTCCAAGCCCCTGCTGCAGCTGATTAAGGACAAAGAAAGGACATGATACAATGCTATAGGAATCTTTTTTGTGTTCCTGAAGAAGGAACATTACTCATTTTTATTAAGTCTTAAACTTTCTGTTATCTGGCTACCTAACACCAGGTATGTTTACTGCCGTTATTGCTGGTTTTAAGCTTGAAACACATAGCCTCAACTGTCATTCTGCGCATCTACTCTCATTAGAGGCTGCTCTTATTTAGTACATATTCAATTATACAAGTAGAAGCCCAGCCAAAACCCCACTGCCTTCCTTTTCCTTCTCCTCCCCACTCCCCATCCTGCTGGTGTAAGTACATTCCTATGAAATATTTTTTAAATTTATTTTTAGGATAATTTGCATTTACCTAAGGGATGCCCTGCAGCTTAATATGTTGATATGGAAGCAGGTAACTATTAAAAGCCCCCAGCAGCACTTGGAATTTACATTACAGAAATGAGACATAAGCTCCTATCTCCTGGTTAGCTTCAAAATGCCACTACAAAGGAAGGGAACACCTCTAGTCATGGTGATACAGCATAAAAGGAATCTCATGTCCCATTGTAACAGGTGTCAACACGATGTATTAGCTTTTTCTCAAAATTCTTACAGATTTCTCTTCTTTGACCACTGTACACGTTTATGGAGAAATTTTAATTCAAAACCCTAGGTAAGGAGACTCACCATGCTACCAGAAATACTTACTTTACACATTCTTTTATGACTGCCTTAACAGCAGGAACATTCTCCTGATTCCCACAGTACTTGGTGACAGAAATGCTGAGCGGACTGTGAAACCTCAAAGAGAGCTGTTAATCAAAGCTTCCTAAATAACAGACCACAAATATATAGCTCATTTTATCCAAAAGTGCCTGCACACCCCACCTGTGCTCCTCCTCATAACCCATCCAGGCACACTGCTTCATGCTGAAGGAACAGGCTGATCCCATTTTCTTACAATCCTTGACAGTAATGCAACTTCACACAACCATTTCCAAAACTATCTCATCACTGTCCAACTCGCCTACAGCTCTGCCAACTAGCTTTTTCGTACTTCTCCTCCACTGCTATGTCCCATTATATTAGCAGGGAAGCAGAGAAAAAAGCTAGCTTTCAAGTTAAAATTTTTGCTTGGAAGATAAAATAGGATACTTCCCCCCACTTCAACACCCTAGCCCCATTTCTGATTCACAAGCTGCATTCCCTAAAATGAATCACACGGGATAACAAAGGTTCCCACGCTGACTCAGATAACTTGGAAGAGGTAGTCTTCCCCCTCAATGTTTTTAAAGGCCGAGTTTTAAAATAGCAGTTCTGTTTAACTTATGATTTTCTTAGAGGTTCAAGAAGAGTTTAATTAGTGAATTGACTGACTGTACCAAGTAATAAAGCTAAATCCCACCATCAGCACATCATGTTCTGAGAAGTTTTTCTCTGGAAAGCATTGTGAAAAAATCAGATTAAGCTTCTGAAAAATATTTCTTATATTTTAAGAAATTACCTCAAATATTTTGAGAAACTATCTCAAAACCCTATCCATTTTAACAGTGATTTAAGGAGATCCACACAGGACTCTGAAATCTGCACTCAGTAATTTTATCATCAGAGTTAACTCCCAGATAATGCATGGGTACTTTTTCTCCCTTCTCTCAAGGAATGAAACCCCACTGCCTCTCACCATTCACTGTGCATCTGACATCCCAGTAATGGAGAGAAGGTCACCAGCATCTGAAACCACAGCAAACAGCTACATAATTTTTTCTGCTTTGTCCATCATAACCCCTAAACTCCTTATGATGAAAGAACGAGAACTGAGCAGAAGCAACCAATGACAGTGCAAATGTCTCTCCCCTGTGATCATAATGACATAGTATCTAAATCCGTTCATCACAGCATAGGTGCATTAAAAATATGCACAGATGTGTCTTTCACACCACCACAAGAAAGATACTCCCCCTGTATTTGCTACATTATGAGATGATACCAATTTGCATTTATATTTTGATTACATCTGACTGAATTCTATAATGTTCAGCAATTTGTGATGGATAAAACCTGACGCCAATCAAAAGAAGCATGAACTTTGCCACTGACTTCAACAAGGACATGATTTATCCTAAGTGCTCTGATAAGCCAAGCTCTAAAGAAACAGAGGATCAGACCACAGTTTTTTCTAAACTGTACAATTTTGAAACAGAATAACCCCAACTGAATCTACAGATTCAGACCAGATTTCCCCAAACCATTGTTATACCTCAGTTAAAGTTTACTGCATTACAGTTGAATGGTATTTCAGTGCTGTGCCTTCTTATGTAAAATGTCACAGACCGCAAGTGCAGCTGGGGTTCCTTCCATACCTCCAGCCCTTCTACCCTTCCACCTACCTGATTTCCCAGGCTCCTCTTCAAAAATCTTGAAGGATTTTGCATTCAATGCCAGCTGAGGAAACAGCAGAAGGCAACAACAGAGCTTTTCATGAACTAAATCTTGCCTCCCCGAGGCCACCAATTTATCACAGCCAGGGCAACACTGCTACCGTGGTACCTGCTTGCAACATTCCAGGTTAACTGTAACTCACTTTCAGAATGTGTTCAAAGTGTACTGCCCTGATACAGTATCAGGCACTTACCACCATGTAGGTCCAGCATAGTTTTCATTAGCTGCACAGACCCTCTGGGAACATGAGCCCAAGGTCAGACAGAATAAGAGCATATTTGGACCATTTCTGCTTAACCAAGAATAAAAAAGATTAAGATGGCTATGCAGCATGTCATGTATCTTACACTTCAGTACAAGATCAGTAGGTTGACAGACTTTTTCAGGAGCAAGATCTTCAGAGATATATGGGAACTCACCTGGTATCGGTTTACCAGTTCAAGACATGAGATGTGCTATGTGCTTCCACAAGTAACAACCTTTCAAATTCCCTCTGCTATCCCCTAAATAAAAATATTTATATGTATTTTGTACCCATATACATGCATACACACATATATGAGACATTCCCTCATCTTCCTTCACTATATTTTTCAGCACTGCCTTTGGCAAAGGACAAAGACTTGAATGGTTTTAACTTCTGCTTTCTTTTTCTTTCCTGCTTTTCTAACCTCCAAAGAGTTTTTCCCTTTTAAGACAAACATACCCTCCAGAAGAGCACCACCCTAATTGCCCCAGCCAGTTAGATCCATTCAAGCTTAATGCCTTGCAACTGCTGGTGATGCCATGACAATTTTTGCTTTTTATATATACCCCTCTTATATACCCTTTCATATACCCTTTTATACAACTTTTATGTATCCTTAGTGCTTTTAGCCCACAAACTTGTAATTCTCTAAATCTGATAACTAACTTTGGGTCTAAGTTCTGTTAAACCAAGAAACTAAACATCTAGGAAACCTCACAGTTGGGGGTCAGAAAGCCCCAGACACCAAGGTCCTCTCCAGAACACATTCTGTAAACCAAGACAGACCTATCCAGGGGGAAGGTTCCTCAGGACAAGGGGAGCCTCTCATTGGGGAATCTTTGATAGATATGCTAACGTGAAGGGTCTATAACTGTATACGCGAATCACCGTGTGTGTGCATTTTTGGGGGGTGCATTTTTGGTGTGCATCCTGGGGTGCATTTTCAGTGTGCATTCTCGGGTGCATTTCGGTGCATTCTACCTGGATGTGGTGCACCTGAGGATCCTTAAATAAATACCAAGGTAAAACCCTTTTTTCCCCTCTAACTGTGTTTGGCTTTTAATTTTAAACCCAGGAAAAGACAACACTGGTCTTAGGACTGAATCCACTTGTCAGGGGGAGTACCGAAACGGCTCCTCTCTGATAGCCCAACACACCACTTCTAAAATCCAATATATATGCCAGTTTCTAAAACCTGAATCAATAATTGTCATCAAGAATTCACTGCCGCGTTGGACTGAGCAGATCACCTTAATGTCCAAGTCTTGTGTCCCCATGAGACTCCTGCTAATTCAGGAGTCAGCAAGGTTCAGCCTTGGGTCTAATTCCTCCTGTGCTGACTGCCCTGTACTGCACCCACCACCTTTCTGCCCTCCCTCCTAGGTATCCCTGATGCCACTTCCACTGCTCCTCATCCTCAACCTAAATAATTCTGCAATGTTTCCTGTCCCCTTTTTCAGCTCACACATAAACATTAAACACATTTTTGTAAGGAGCACAGGAAACCCCATCCCAGATCTAAATCTAATGTTTCATTGCTTGGCCAGGTTTCAGTCCTGACTTCTGAGGTAAAAAAAAACCATGAAGATTCACATAACCTGGAGTATTTAAGAAGGTGGGAGTTAGTTTATGGGGAAGAGTTTAAAAGGCAATTAGAGAGGCAGAAACTGGACATCTGCTGGCACAGCAGTGCCTAAATAAAGGAGAAACAACTTTTCAACATAGTTTGGCAATATCACGGGGAAATTATTTTCATTAATAAAAACAAAGTCAGAGATTCTGAGCAGCTTTTAGCAATGTTCATGCTGAAGTCACAGAAAGTAGGAAGCACTCTCCTCCAACTCACAGTGCTGATCCCATTCCTGTGAGATTTTACTGGAACACTAGGCAGAAAGGCTACCCTGTACCAGACCAAAAGCTCTTCCCAAGAAGCTGCACTGCATTCATTTATGTTACAACAGCTCCTGGAATAGCTATTGCAATTACTGTTACCTCCAATGTGGATTCTTGTTCTGGAATAAAACCATTTAAATGGGATACTGGTAGAATAGCAGCAACATAAATAATTCACTACAACTGTATTGTTTCATTTCCATAAGTGGCCTTTAAAATAATAAAAACCTTCTTGTCCTCTAGAAGACAAGAAGCTGGTGTCATTTTTTAATACATTATGTACACAGAATATTTCTGTTTGGACACTCAGACATGCAGAGAATGCCTACTTTAAGAAAGCTTCACCAGCTCTGACTCAATACACAAAACTGCTGTATTCCACTAAGTATGGAATATAAATATGCTTTTCTGTTTACAAGAATACCATGTCAAACACACTCCTCCTGCAGGTAACAAATACATGGAAACCAAACTACCTAACTGGGTTGGGACATTTGTAAAAAGCCTATCTGGAGAACAAGCTTGTTTATGAGAATAAAACCCTCACAGAATATCTCAACTAAGCTGGCAAGAAAACTAGGGCAGCGGAAAAAAAACACTGGGATTTTTTTTCCTAAACAAATGGCTTCATATTTCAAGCAAGTACAGGAGATGCCAGGGGGGCTGGTGACAATCATCACTGATGTGAATGATGGGATATGTCAAGGAGAGAGAAATGTCATGTGGGAAATGTAATTAGCGACTATAGAAGGGGGCTGACACCTTCCCACCACTCACATGCCAAAAAGCCCAAAAGAAAAGTACAGCTCCTATTCACTCATTTGCTGTTTGATATTCTTGCACCAGATATGATTACAAACACATCAACTTTTCTTCAGGCGCCACCGCATTCCAGTTACCTCCAGCTCAGGTATTACCTGAAGACATTTAATGGGAAAGGATCAACTCATCAACTGCTCCAAAGTCATTTGGGTTACTCCACAATAAATCACTTTCCTCATCAGGGTAGCTAAAAAGGCAAAATGTGTCCATAACCATGAAATTTAATGGATTCTTCCTGTGCAGTAGCCTTCTAGACTTAGCTGATGTTACCCACTCATTAACATTGTCAGATCATATAAGCATCTTTAACAGCAACAACAGAGCGATAGCTATATTTGCTGTACGAAAACCCCTGGCCAAATTTTCTGATGTAGATTCAGCAGGTTTGCAGAGAGAAATTTACCTGGCATCCTTTGCATCTGCTCAAACCTGCCTGAAGTTCACAGGGCACAGCTGAATGTGACACACTCTTGTTTCCATTCCAGGGTGCAGGGGCAGCAGAGGAAGAAGAGAAAATATACAGATGCTGACCTTTCAGAGATAAGATGGAGGTGTGGGGAGAACCTTTCCCCAAGGTGCTTAGGAGGTATCCTGGAGTAAAGGTTTGCACAAAAAGCAGGCATGCTGCCTCGATCTTAAGCAGGAGTTGAGGTGAGACCCACTAGCAGTGCACTGCAACTCTGCATCTAATAGTTCGTCCAAGCTCTGTAATCCCTTGCCCTAAGCCAGCTTCCAGGCAGACCCACTGAAACCTAACAGATTTAATAAAGTCATCATCTCCAGCACCACAAGAGGATAGTTGTCATCATCCTCTCTCTGCCTCCCTTTCCCAATATACTGAAAAAAATGAGGTTTTGAATAACCTGCTGAAAGGTGGGCAGGTAAAGAAGCCCTCAAATCACCACAGGATTGGTGCACTAAAACACCTCGTGACTCCCTCAGAGTGTCAGCTTTGTTAACCCATGGTGTCCCCCACTGCTGTACAGGTTTCTGTGCAGAAGATGCAATACATCTTTCCCACATCCCACTTCCCCTGGCAGGACTAAACTCCACCCAAAAAGATATCCTTAATATTATCTTAGAGACATGCAGACAAGGGTCCCTGTTTACTAGGCACTGTAATATATGCAGCAGGGGACATGACCCACGTTCCACAAGTTTACAGTCTAAATAGTTCTAAAGCAAGAGGCTTATTCAGAGTTGCCCAAAAGCCATGAACAAGCTCAGGTTCTTAAACTTCCATTAAAGCAATTGAGCCATATTTTCACCCTTGAGACAACTTCTGCACAAGAACACAAGACTTCTCTCATCCAGCCTTGGTCAGATTCACCTGTCAGACACTTCCTGGATATCCCTACAAAACAAAATCCCAGTGAACTGGGTATTGCAGCATTGGTGATGCTCTGCCACAGCGCAGCTCCAACCCCTGAATGCTGTGGGGCTCTCAGAGCAGAAGTGCTCCTGCCATGATGCACAATGAGAACGATGAGGAAGGGGAAGTCATGCATAGCCACTTTCAAATGCATGCATTGCCACTTTCAAATGTCATGTAAGTAGGCTCCAGAAGCACAAGGAAGAGATAATTCAGACAAAGATTGTTGTTAAAAGGTGCCTATAGTTTTCATCTCTGAAGAAAAACCTGTGTGGAAAGAATCTAAAATATTCTTCAGATGCTTCAGTGCTCAGGTAGCTGGGTTAAAGGTGCCACATCAACAGCAACATCAACACAATGCTATGCAATCCCTTTTTCCCTTTTTAAATTAGGGACCTTTGACTATTGTTGCCATAATCTTTCTTCTCCATCCCTTACTACATCTCTACAAATGTTAGTTGATTTCTTCAAGTTTACTTGTTTGGGCTCATACTAATTTTTAAATAATGCAGGAAAAAAATGACTGTAAACAATGTCCTTGTAAATACATTTGCCAAGAAACTGATTACATGCATCCATGCAACATGTATCCAGCCATAAAAACTAGTTCTTGAACATGACCTAAGAAACTCAAAACAATACAGCCACTCTCGTTTTGGTTTTTTTTATTGTATAAACCAAATTTCTCTGTTTAAGTTCTACTATACTGTCTTTTGGGCAACTTGTTATTCAGTGGACATAAATGTGAGAAATTGCCTTTCGAAATGCTGTATGTTCTGACAAGACCACAAGCAAATATACAGTCCCCAAAGATTCAGGGGCCTTTGCAGCCCTATTAGTTGCTAGAGGAAAGCAACCATATGGCAAGACAATAGCATGCTCTATGAGTGCACAGTGGGAAATATGTAGCTTACTGGGAACTTTTTATAAATGACAAGGGGAAAAAAGACAGAAGCTGCTAAATCTATAGATTATTCATTAGAAATTCAGTTATAGACTAGTGCATTTCTAATTATGGAGGTTCATTAAAGAACAGGTCTTTTTCTAGATAAACTAGAAAACTTTCATCCTTATCATTACAAGAATAATTGAAATCTTGTTTCTATTAAAGTTTAGATGGCTTTAAATACCTTCCTTCAAAACTATAACAGCATGTAATTTAATGCTTACATAAGTGACAGAATACAAATTACATGCTTGCTACTTGACAGATGCTACATCTGCATGGTACACACAGCCTCTGGGGCACACCTGAAGTCCACAGATTACAAAGCAGTTGGATTTGAGCCATTTGCTCTGGGTGTGGGAGCCTCTGGGCCGTAGCAAGGCATGCTTTCCTGGCACAAGTAAAAGTTCAGACATTCTCCAAGCTCTCCCATTCCATTCATTCCTCTCCCTGCTCATAAAACCCACTTGGGCTGGTGCAGCTGTCTGTGGGTTCAAGTGGGGAACCACACTTAAGCCAAAAAAAGTCTTCAGCAAAATAACAGTTTTCTTTAATGGTTATGTTTAGTTTAGCTCATTTCATTGACTAGGGTCACTCCGAGGGCCTGTAAACATCATGGGGTGCCTGAAGTGGCGCCAACACAAGGGAAGAGGAGGCAGCAGCAGAAGGAATATGCACTGCCCCCATATGACAAATGCTGCAAACCATGCTCTGAGCAGGTATGTGATTGACTCCTGTCTGCATTTCCTCTTGGTATATCCTGCATGGAGAAGAGCTTCCTCCAGCTTTGCAGCACCAATCCCAGCCATGACAAGTTCTCAAGACAAAAGGTGACCCTCACAGAAACCGCAGATGTAAATACAGCCCCCAGCACAGACTCACCATGACATCCCTGGATATGTGCAACAGCAGGAGCAAACAGACATGGAGGCTGTATTTTTCAACACAACAGTTTGTATTGGGACTGTACAGAAGTATGGACAGAGATAAATAGAGCACATTCCCCCTCATCTCAGTTTGTCCCACAATTGCAGCATCCTCCTTGAGCTCCCCAGGCTAAGTGAGCACTTGTCTGCGGTTCACAACACAGCCAGAGCTGCTAATGATGCCTGTCCTTCACAGAAAGGCCAGCATCCAGCATGGCTGAAACAGCCACTGTAATCCATAGGAAACAAGGTATCAAAGCTCTCCATAAACCTAACAGACATCTAACCTGCCTCTTGCTAAAGGCTGTCAAGCAGACCCCATGGCCTCTCAAACTATCTTCCCAAATCCTCCCAACCTTACTGTTTAGCTTTTTCACTTGATTAAACTTAAGTTTCTTGCTCCAGGAATAGAGAGAACAGATTTCTCTCTTAAAGCCTATTATTGCACCTCCTGGCGACCTTCGTCAGGGTAACCAGCCTCAAGTCAAGTTCACTCAGTTATTCCCCCTTCTCCCTTGAAGCTCAGTGCCCCAAACCAGACACAGAGAATTCCCATGGGTCTCAGGAAAAGCATGAAGTAGAAAGATGACACCAGGTAACCTGCAGGCAGCACAGCCAATGTGACATGACGGCTGTTTTTCACAAAAAGGAGTTTTGATTTCTGTGGAAAGTGCTCTCACAGCAATGGCATTGCTGACGCATGTTCAGCTTGTGACACACCACAGCTCCAGATCTTTTTATGCAAGCCTTCTGCACAAACCCAAGCAATTGTTCTACATTTGCCTTCAATGAATCACATCCATTTTTTTTAAAGATTATTTGTGATGTATTTACAGCCCAGCCCAGCTTCACGTCATCTGCAAGCTTAATAAGGACACTCCCTTCTGTATCATCCAAGTCATTACGAAAACAGAAATAGTGAACTGAACTGGTGCCAGGACAGACCTTTTCCAAGCCGTGTTCAGTACATTATCCCATATATTTCTGGAAAAAAAACCACTGATAAGTAACCGCTCATCACTCTCATGACCATTATCTAGCCAGGTTTGCATCCAACACCGAAGCAAGACACCGATCCACAGCAAGACACTGATGTCAAGATCTGTAAAATTTGCCTCTCCTTTATCTCCAATGGATATTAACCAACTGTAGAGCAAATTTGATGTACTGTCAAAATACTAGCAAGACATGGTAACTGAAATACAGGTATCAGCTGGTTATGAAGTTACACTGAAAATGCACATGAATGACAAATGGCCGAAGTAAAGCTGCTCACACAAGTCTCCCAGAAGCAGCCTGGGCCACACAAGCTCTGCAGTTGTTCCTGATGCCTCTGTGCATCAAGGTGCCACCTGATCAACCCTTTTATCTCTGTCCTTCACGCAGGCAATGGCAAAGGGCAGAATCAGCAGGCTTACCATGACTGCTCTGGAGCACATGTTAGGGATCCCTTTTCAAGGAAAGAGATAAATTAATTATACAAGTCTAAACACAAGGTCCAACCATCCAATCCCCCTACCTGCAGCATCACCACTGACTCCATGGGGGAGGAGAGCTTGGGGTGAACATCTGTCACACACTTGCCATTCTGCTAGTAGTTACTTTCAATACATAGTTTGCCAATATAAAAATAAAGCAAGAAAAAAGCCCCCACCAAAACCACAACATTTAAAGAGGAGAAGTAGCATGGTCAAGCTGTTTTTAGGCTTTTATGGCTTTGTACCATATATTCTTTTCCATTGTCATAGGGAAAATGAAGCTCTCAGGGTGTTTCATGAAGAACAGCAGTACGGTCCCAGCAAGCCTTTCCATATTTCAGCATAATAGTGCAACACGCAGATTCATGTCTTATGTTTAAGTCTAGATACACAAATACTCATTACAGGAAGCCTAAATGTCTAAATCAGAGCTGAATTACTGGGAACTGAGATTGCTTGCCACATCCCAATAGACAGTATATCTTACAGTCCTAGGAACTATTCACCTGGTTGATATTCACACCTTCATTTCACATTCAAAAATGAATATTTATAAACAATTTCAGGAATGCAAGCAAAATAGGAAGCCATAGAGACTGCAAGGGTGTCCTAGGTTATAGTGTAAGATGGGCCCCAAAAAATATTCTATTGCCATTTTCATGAGCTGCTGAGACCAGACAGGGTGGTGCTCCCTGCCTCCTCCCTCTGGGCTATCTCCTGTTAATGGGCCCATCAATGCCTTGCCCCATGACTCACAGGTAACTGGCTCCTGATTATCTCCTGTTAATGGCCCATCAAGGCCTTGCCCTATGACTCACCATCCCATTGTGAGATGCTCCGCCCAGGGGGAGGGACCCAAGCATTCCCACCAGGATAAAGTCTGGGGTTTTGGAGCAGCAAGGNAAGGGCTAGGCAATACGTGACATTTTAAGAGTGGTAGTGAGCTCTGGCTTCCTGACAGTGCCCGTGCCTCATAACTGCTTAACTCAAAGGCAAATATTTCCCACTGCATTACCCAAGCACCATCTCTCAAATCATCTTTTGGCCTAAGTCACACCTTCAGTACAACTGAAAAGAGGGGAAGGGCAAGATTAGCCAAGTGTTTCACCAGAGGAACAAAGATGGCAAGAAATTGCCAGCAATTGTTTTGGGCCATGTCCGCATCACTTCATGATTCCTTCCCACTTGGGAATTTCTTTCCTGCTCTGCCCAACAAAACTTGTGGATGGGCACGTGGCCTTAGATGATGCCCCTTCAGAGCCCCTCCTTGGAGAACAGGCAGGTGGTTTTGCTCTGGAGCCCACAAACCTGTTTGCCCATACTTCCTACTGCATTATCTTAGCCCTGTTAAACCTCTGAGACTATTCAGTGTATTAACCTAATTTTAGGAACCCCTTTTGAGCTGTTACTTGCAGGAAAATCACTGTGCTCTCCTGGCATCAGCAAGGCTCTTTATCGTTCTCCCTCCTTTGTTCTCTTTTGTTTCACTGAGTTAAGCTTACCTTTTCCTACAGTAGTAAAACTCCCATTACAATGCTTGGCAGACAATTTAAGCTACTGTGACAATCATCTTTGTAAAGGGAATCTGCTTTCATAAACCCTTTCTACATGACTAAATATTCATTTCTGAGCTAGAAGTAGGCAAAGATTCCACCCTCCCCACTATCAAGCTCCTGATTTTAAAGCTACTTAAAAATAAAGAGGAGCAGCAGCTGTTTGCAGAGGATTGCTCTTTTTAAGATATCCACAATACCCTCCTCCAGAACAATTGTCCCTCAAATACTTCTTTGTTATTTCTCCCTCATCCTTTTCTTTTCAGAAAAGGGGTAAAGCAACACAAGATACAAATCTTCAGGGTCTTCTCCACAAACACCTCCCAGAGTGCACCATAGCCCAAACTGTTCACAAACAGCTTAAAAGAGTTGCAGAGGGATTTTCTTCCTTGTTGTGTGTTTTATATAGAAATACTACATTGGTTTTTTAATCTTCCCTTTGGGTTTAGAACCTTATTGGCTGACATTTATTTAAGTTTTTCTCCAAGGACCAAGGATTCTGTCTCCACTAACAGGCAAACAACTTGCACTCAAATACAAAAAACCCAGACAGGCTTCTCATATAATCCTGTGTCTCCAGGAGCCAAGGGTTTCAGGGAAGCAGTACCACAGGTTTCCGATTAAATACCACAAAAATTGGAATAACCAGTACAAAGGAGTCAAACCACAGTAGGTCATTAAGCCCTGAAACAGCCTCCTTCTTACACTTCCCTCTGTCCTGTTCATCTCCTATGAACTGCTCTGCTCTAACATGTGGGAAAAGCACGGTATGGAATCATAAACACCACACCAGGGGCTTCCCAGGAGGTCATGCAACAATTCTGGAACCAAGGGTGGCCCAAACTTGTCCCCATGACTAGAAAGAAGCAGCAGCAGCAGCAGCAGCAGTACCGTGTGGTAAATAAAACTGAACACAGACCCAGAAGAAAATTAGTTGGACATAGGGGGTGCAAGGAGAATAGAAGTGTGTCAGATCCCTACTGGTAGCTAATACTAAAAAAGATGGAAAGCTTTGCTCAAGCACACCAGGCCTTCCCTCAGACTGGCAGAGAGCAGCACTGATCAGATGTATGACAGGAGAGAAGCAAAACCAAATCTGGCTTTTACTAAGCCAGAGACCTAAGGCAGGAAACAAGGATGTACCAGTGATGAGACAGGAGGGGAAGGTTCTTTAAATTTGAGAGTCCCTCATAGCATGTGTTAGGTTGCATAAGAATTAGGAAAGAAACCACCAACACACAACAAACAGCCAAACATCCTAACCTTACACTGAAATTTAAAAAAACCCCAAAACAAACAAACTCTACCACTAAAAATTAACACAACACTTCATTATATGGCTGCCAAGAATTTTGCATTATGGGGAAAAACCCCTTAACTATCTACCATGAAATATTAAATTGGCAAGGAAGAACACAGAAGGATCATCTGTTGTTCTCCTAGCAGTATTTTTCTAATTCTCTGCCACTTGTTTTCATTTCATCAGGGTTTTATTTTTCCTTTTACTTATTTCATTAGTGAATAAAGCACGTTCTTAAGAAAATTAATCACAGCTCACAGGCCCTGACCATGACCAGAAATCCACCAGGCTCAGTCTTGCACAGCCACAGAGACACTCTGGTGCCCTCTCAAGGAGCTGCTACTCAAGAAGCAAAGGTAATAGGTGAAGATGCCAGAGGGAGAAGGCACAGAAGACATCATGTAGTTATATAAGTGCTCAGTTTAGGTCATCAAAGCAGTGGAGAGGGTAAAGACTTGAGGGACTTGCTGAAAATGTTTGGCAATATTGGCTGCGGGTTAAGACTGATGACTTAGAAAGGGCAGTCATGGGTCACTGAAAAAAAAAACACCACAAGCTCAACAAACTTTGATACAAACCTGTCAGAGGCAATTGCCTCTGCAAAACCCTGTAATTACAGTGTACGTTAAATTCCACAGACTAAATTCACAGAGCTGTTCTAGTACATTTTAGTAGACATCACTGGACACTGCACACTGATTACTCCAAACTTCAGCATGTTTTAAGTTTCTACATGTTTATTCAGCTATTCTTTCTCCCTGGAGTGAATATTATCCTGTCTTAAAGGTTTGATGTAAAATCAAACAGCATGTTGCTTGGCAAGGCTTTGCTCTTCCTTTTAAGACTGTTATTTCTTAAAAAGACATTTCAAAACACAAATATACCAGGGCATCTAAATAGAACTGACCTTACTTGGACATAAATTCTACACACATCTGTCATCTCTCCCTCAGATCTTTTTAAATTGCACCTACTGGGTAATAAACTATGCTCTCCCACAAAGGCAATGCTGCTTCATCCCCCGGGTTGGGAAGAGGATCAGCCAGGAGCTGCTCAAAGACCGTCTGCTGAGTGCATCCTATGTAATCGCTCCAGCAAACGCTTGGCTTGCTCAAACATAAATTTATGTTTAATGTTAAATTTATGTTTAAATTCCCTTCAAAAACTCCCCTCAGTACCATGCTTTCCTGGGCTAATTTAACCAGCACAGAGCACTTGCAATCAGTGGCATAAACCTCCTAAAGCTGCTGGCTCAGGGAGAAATTAGAAACTGGAAAGCAGCCTTGCCCTGAGCTGGCTGTGCCACAGACTGTGCAAAGCCTTCCGTCTGAAGTGCCATGTCTAGCCTGGTGCACAAGCTGAATCTTTACCTCAAAGGTGCCCCAGCTGCTCAGCAAGCAGCTTTCCCCCTCCTTAGAGCACACAGACCTCCAAAGCACTGAGACAAAGCACAAATCCAGGTGCTTTCTGCCGTTGGAAAAAAGTCTCTCAAAATAGTAAGGCAAGAATTTAAAACGGCAAAGCAGCAAACCTGGGAGCTTCAGAACTCACTGCTGCTGTAGAAAACTGTTTCTGATGCACCAGACTATCAACTGGTGATACAAAGCTAGGACTAAACCGAGCTTCAGTGTGAAATACCCCGTTCTTGCTCTGTATCACTAGACCATTCATAGCCCAGTTCCCACACTGACATGGATTTGAGGCAACAACAGCTTCGAGGCTTTTACCAGAGATGGGCAAGTTAAGCTTTCTTATTTGCAGAGCCATTTTATCAATTAATTTGTGAGATTATATCATATATTGCTGCATATTAATATATCCTAAAACAGTTTCTATAATACTGTCTTCTGTGGTAAAAGAGTGCTAAAGGCATTCTAAAGCAGTCTCAGTGAACTGTTCTTAAAAATTACTAGTAAAACTGTGCAAAACAAGTTTTCCTAAAAGCACTGACCTAAAAATTCTTCAGACTTTTGTTAATCCAAAAAAAAAAAAAGATTTTTCTTTTTAGTTCAAACAAGGCAGCTCTACCACCTGATTCTATGTTGCTCCACCTTTAGACATGCTCACAAGTTCTTGACTTTTGTCAGGTTATTAAAAGTTCTCCTTTTAATTAACTCGTTAAGGTCAAGCAATTGTACTAGAGATCCAGAAAAAGAGCTGAAAACAGGAATCCAGTGCTTCCCATTTCCATAGGGAAGCCCTCCTGATTATCCTCTGAAGAACTACCATGGTTTATCAACACATAATTGACTACTTACTGGGGAGTCTTGCTTCTTAGTGCGTTTGAATGTTCTGGGTTACCCTTTTGGAGGATAGTCAGAAGAGAAAACAAAGGACAAAATCCCCACTCCTTGACCACGGCAGCTGCTCCAGCTCCATACAAGTGTGTCGTGGTTTGACACTGGTTTAAATGCCAAACACACAAGTCTAATTATGTGTGTAAATGGAATATGGATTCATTAAAGAAAATGTAAAGAAATTTTGGGGCAAAAACAAGGTTCACACTTAAACAGTTGCAATATAACAGAAAAGTTTATTATTAACAGAATGGGGAAAAAAAGATTGATAAGAAATTAAAGCAAACACTTTTCCTTTCCCAATGTTTTTTTCCTTTACCATAAACCTTTCACAAAGTGAAAACAAAACAAGAACATGGTATTTTGGTCAGAGTTGTACTTTTCAAGAGTCTATTTATGCTTTAGGAAAAGAGGTTTCCTCTATTGTGCCATAGAGTTTTCACAAACCAACAGTCCCACTCGAAGAAAAATCTGCGGAAGTGAAGAAAGGTATCTTTTCCGTGAATTTTCTGCAGTTTTCTCATACCACAAAAATCACAGGCCATAGGAGAAAATGGGGTTTTAATTTTTTAAGGATGAGTTATCTCAGTCTGAAAGCACGAATTCTTTACTTTAAGTCTCTATCAACTTCTCATAACTTCTATATGGCCTGGCGTGGGCCTTTCTTTAAAATCAGAGGCTGCACAAGAATTTCGCATCCCCCCAAGTTTTTTTCCAAATGGATTAAAGCCCTTTCTATAGCTTTACAGGAAGCATCTTTTAAGCTTCACGCTAAAAAGCGCAGCAGCCCTCTTTTCCCGTTGTTATAGCCGCCTTCTCACGTGATCTCGTCCCTTCCCCTCTGTCTCTGACCTTGGAATCGCCATGCTCAGCTTTGTCCCATGTGACTCCACTCTTCTCTTTCCTCGCTGAAAGAAAAGGTGTTTTCGTTGGCTGCAGTGCGGTGTTTTTCGGCCTCGGCAAGGGTTGTGCTGGATGCAGAGGCGTCTCGCCGGCCCCGCCGGCCCCGGCAGTCCCAGACCCCATTTCGGCCCCGTGGCCCCAGCCCCAGGCTGCCTGCGGAGCAGGGACAGCTCGCCCCGGGAGGGGAGGGCAGGGCCGGCCCCGCGCCGCCGCGCTGAGGGGTCCAGGAGAAGGGCCTGGCCCGGACCCCGGCCTGGGCCTCGGGGCCCCCCACCCTCGACCACCCCTCGGCCCTTGAGCCCAAAGACAAAGAGAAAACTCCCACCCTGCCTGGGTTTTATATATGAAAAACCGTGAAAGCAATTGGCTCAGAAACCTGTCAATCACGCAGGTTCAACCTATTACAGTGTGTTATTGGAATTCTGGTTTTGACTGAAGGTGAGGTTTAACTTGGGACTGGGGACTAATTAGCTTTAAAAGAAAATGCTTCGTTAAGCTGGAAAAGACAGTGTTTCAAGACTTGCCAGCTCTGATGTCTCTTTCAGCTTTAACAAATCTACTAAATTAGATACTTGTTTTGGGAAGAGTTTTTGTTGTGTCCTTTTTTTCCCACTCCCATCTTGGCAGAATAATTCAGAATTGCTATTAGGTTCAGCCAGGATAAATAACTGGTCTTCAGGAGAAAAAGTTTTCGTCGGTTCTTTTTTATGTAACAGGGGATAAACACAACATATCAGCACCTTCCTTCAGCAAGTGATGAGTCTGAGCCACTGATTTCAATTCCATGATAAGCAACAAGAGTAATATTCCTGCTGGTATGTTTTATTGTTTCCTGCAGCATTGCTAGCAAGGTGATTGCCAGACTTGTGTGCTCATGTAGATTTGTGCTTAATTGCTGAAAAAAGTCTATATTGCTTACCATTAACAGCAAGATTTAGTAGACAGTAAAATAATGGGTTTCAATCCTGAAAGTCCAAGACTAGAGTGAAAAATATCAGAAGGCTCTACCCTATCATTCAATGAAGAATAATTGTGATCGGCAACACAGACAAGCAATCTTCTTATATAACCAAGATGTGTTCCAAGACACGGAGCCCTTGGCAGTGTGCTCTGCCATGCACTCTCTCATCAGGTTTCTCAGAATTCTATGAAGGAACAAAGTAAAACAAAGTCACACACACACGAGAACTTTGCTCTGTTACTTTTTCCTCAGAAGCCTTTTTGTTCACTCTAAGTTAACAGTTCAGTAATAGCCAGAGGTTGCTTGACAAGAGACTGACATTTAAACACACCTACATACTGGAACACAGAGCAGGAACATTAATTATTACTTTCACATCAGCTGTGAATATGAAACAACAGAAAAAAGATTAGCTGCTCTTTTTTCATTTAGTTGCTTTTATTTCCTCTTTCCACTTCTACTTCTGAGAGAAGGGGGTTATGGCAAAGAAATCAATGGCTGAAATGGCATATGACTCTGTACAGGTTGCTCTAGCCTTTCAGAGATGCCAAGTCATGAAATAAGCAATATAATTTAAATTATTATATATGGTCCATTCTCATTTTCGTGTTCTTAAAAATGAGTACTTGGAGTGTACTGGAGCATTTCAATCTTACAGGGTTTTGTGTTAGCACTTCCCTGCTCTTCCAGGCTTGTGTAGAGTTAAGGACAGCCTCAGAGTTATAGGTGACTTTTGTAGCATAAGCTGAGATCCAAAATGGTCTTCTTCAGTGCAAAAAAACCCCACTACTCCTCCTCCTCCCCCCAAGAATTGAAAAGCCCCCCAAAATACAGCTTTAAGGAACAAAAATTGTGCATGAACTTAAATTTAAGTAAGCAATTACAACATTCACCTGCAGATGAGCAGGTTGAAATCTCCTTTCTGGCAGATCTGGATCTTCTACTCACCAAAGGTCCTTACACAACAGAGCTACAGGATATTCTAAGGGCAGCCCCACATCAAAGCTACTCATTCCACCTCACAGCTACTTACAAAAGCATGTGCTGGTGCTCTTGTTCCCCCACTATCCGTAAACTATACTAGGCATCAGCATATGGAGAGATTCTTGTTTGCTCACTTGTTCTCAAATAATATATACCAAATATTTGCATAAAATATTTAAATATTCATTGGATCAGAAAAAGGCTCAATTGTCTAGTGCTTGGAGAATTTGCCATGGGCAGAAAAATGGGAAGAGGAAAGAACTCAATTTCCAGATTCTGCTAAAATAAGCATTTAAACTAAGCAGAATAGAAGAGCTTCAGTGGAAAGTAACTAACAAAAGACCTAACCTGGAAGGGCAGAAAACATACTTGATAGGCTTGAAATATTTCATGTCCCTGGAACACTACTGCAGCAGCCTGTGGATATGCTGACTATTGCCACCTTCGTCCAGACAAGCTGACGGCTTCATCCCAGTAAGTAAATTAAAATACAAACAACAGACAGTTGTCAAAATACAAAACACATCTTGTCCCTTTGACATAAAGAGACCTGGAAATTATGCATAACACAGATGGAAATTGTGTCAAATCATCACAACCAGTGAAACCCTGCAGATGCTAAAACACTGTTCCATGTAGTCTCCCCACAGTCAGAGAAGAGAGCACACTTCTTAACAGGATGCTGCAATGACAACACAGAGGAAATAAGAGCTGAGTGAAAGGGTGAGTTTTAGTGCCCAAACAGATTTGCAGTGCCCTCTTCAGTAAGTGAAGAGACAGTCTTCAAATTTCCCAATTTTGACAGGTATAAAAAGAGAGCAAGGACAAAGAGAACAAGAAAGATGACTAAACAAATGGTGAAGTTATTTAGGAAAAGAGAGCTAAATTATTTGACTAATCATATGGGCCAAGTGGGAAACTTCCGTGGAGGAGAGGAAATATACATCACTCTTCAAAATAAGGACAAAGTTGCGTTTGATTTTCACTTCCATCTCTGCATGAACTCCTAGGAGCAATGAGGCTGCTGCATGATGGAGCAGAACTGATCCAGTCGACAGTACTTGTGGGTTCTACAACTGCATTAATGTACAGGCTCTTTATCATGTTTCCATCAGCAGAGCCATGTTCAGGAGACACTTCCCATCCCCTGCTGCTGGAATGTACATCTCCTGACTCAAATCAGTGGGAGCAGTGCTCTTCCTGCTCCAGTTACTCACAATCTCCCAAACGTACAAAGGAAAAGTCCTGTTGGAAGAGGTCACTGGCACTGTAGACATGAGGGTGGATTTTCCCTTGCTATGAGACAGCAAGTCCTCGATCCAGGTACATATTTAGAGGAAAAACAGAGATGTATAAAATCCAGCAGGAGGCAAGTTTAGTGCCTACTTCAGTCTCCAAATCTTTATTATTATATCAGGAGAATGCATCCATTAATGTTGCATTGAACAGTCACTGGAGTCCCAAGGAAGACTTTGAAAAAAAATTCTATTTAAAGACAAGCCTGTTAATGTGTCATCTACAATATGCCTCTCTTACTCCTGGGAAATTTGCATGAAAACAGGATTGTTATTGTTCTGACATTCTTGGGCTCCTACTGTTTATTCTCACTGGAAGAGGCATGTTACCTACCCTGCCATCCCTGCACATGCAGGCTCCCATTAAAAAAATAAAATTAAAAAAAATTAAAGGGAGTTTTAAATGCAACTTCACTGCAGTTTCAGCTCACGTTCTTGAAATCCCTGTTTTAGTAGCAGGGAAGCTCCCATGCCAAAGGAAACAGATGCTATAAAAGCCAATAAGAAACAAATAAACATAAATAACATTTTGTCACCATTAGTGAAGGTTTGTGATTATGTGAGTATTCAATAGGAGGAAATACAATTCCTACAAGAAAAAAGTATCAACGCAAAATAGATACAACAAAATTGAATGGAAAAGGCAGATCAGAGCACTGGAACAGGCTGCCCAGAGAAGTTGAGTAGTTTTCTCTGGATATGAAAAATCCTGGATGAGATCCTCTGCAACCTGCTCTAGATGGACCTGCTTTAGCAGAGGATTTGGGCTAGATCATCTCCAGAGGTCCACTTCAACCCCAAATCATTCTGTGATCGAGTCAGCTCAAACAAAAAGAGACTGTAATTTTAAGCTAATATTTCCCAAGTACATGATTTTTTTACACTGTGTGCTGCCACACCTAACTGAAGTCCTCAAAAGAGGTAAAAGTAGAAAAAACCCAAGAGGATTTTAGGGGAGTTAGGCTATAGGGACAGTGACAATTTACTCGATGGTTCAACATTAGTGGGAAGCTTCCATGCTTTTTTTCATTGCATTCCTCATTTTCACTGTTACATATGAATTTCTCTGCATTTTCAAAGACATACATTCACAACAAAAAGGTTCACAGAAGGGTTTATTGTCTAGGCTCCATTTGAAACAGACTGATCTGCAGCATCAGTGCAGCTGCCGCATACGAAGCATCGCATTCTAAAGATCTTTATGACATTTCTCTTTAGACGTGAATCAGCAGACTAACAGATGTCTCATTCACACCATGTTTGAGTTTCAGCTTTACTAATGAAATTAATTTAGGGCCAAATTGTATCTTGAGTTGCACACAGAACTCTTGGTGACTTGCGTATCAGCCAAATACATGCAGGGGAGAAGGGAAATTTGGCCTTAATTTTGTCTTTGTAACAGATTGCTAATCTAAGGAGACAGATTGTGATATCCCTTACTTCTGTTACACACTACCTTACATCACAAATAATCCCACTGAAGATAGCAAGATTTCTGGAGTTTCATATACTCCTAGGAGGGTCAAGATCTCACAACCTGCCTGTTCCTAGTGCAGATTGACTCTAAATCTTAGGAGGTGCCAGGATGCAGCTTTCTGAGCTTTTTCTCTTTGTACAACCACGTGTGCTGTCCTGGCAGGACCTGCTGTGTTGTTGCTGACTTTTGTCACGCAGTGCTCAGCACAGGCAGCAGTTGTCACAAAATGAGATGAGGAAGCAGCAGGGAAGTCTGCTCTTCCCCACAGGCTGTTCAGAGTCTTCTGCAAGCAGATCCAAGCTTGCCTGGACCAGAGCCTGTGCAGCCAAACTGGATATCCTCACTTCAGCCAATAATCCATTGTGTTAACTCATGGCCACAGCTACCTGTTAGAGCTCAGAGCACAGCCACAGCTGCTGGAAGCAGAGCCTGAGTTCACATTTTTCTGCAAACACACCCCCACCTCCTGACTGAGGCAATTTTGAAAAACAGTGCTATTCCACAAGAAGCAAACCAGTGTACTGAGGGTCTTTCTAATCTCCCAGTTTTCTCAAAGGAATGTCTGAACTATGCCCTGAACAGATCTTCCAGTGAGTAATATTTTTATTTTAGAAGTTAAAATCAATGTGCTATAGCACTGATATAACATCCAGTCTAACATTCCCTCATTCCCTTCACCTCAAATACCTTCTGTAACTTGGAGAAGCAACTTCTGTGCAAGTGACACGATGTTAAAAAACCAAGCTACTGTTGGCAGAATATTCAAGAGTTTTCACTTGCACAACTTCAATCCTCAATCACATTCTGCTTCACACTGCTCCAGGAACACACCCACATTTTTAAGTCCCATACTGTCTCTAGCAGTGACTGGTGTTTATTTGGAAACAAGATAAGTTTTTTAATTTTTATTTATGAAACTTTTTTGACTTCACATTCAACTCTAAGGACCCAGACATACAACAAGCTTCCCATGTTCCAACAAAGTGAAAACAAGATTCCTTAAAAAGCAGGATGTAACAAGAGCTGAGAACAACTTCCTACTTGGAAAATAACCACCTGGAGGGCAGTTGGCTGTAACCACTGATAGGGCTAAAGATAGTCAGTAGTTAAAGCACAAGGTCAGTGAACTCCACGCATTCAACATCTGAAGTCTGTAACTTTCTCAGGAATATCAGTGGATTTTTTCACTTAAGCCTGTCAAGCAAACATTATTTCTATACTTCCACTGTAGGTTTACTCTTCCCATGTTTGCTTCCCATTTAGTTATGGCCAGTGTTTACTCAGTGAAGAGATATGAATCCCCTGTTCTGATAAACTAGATAAAAACCTGTACCAAAAATCTGATACTGATATTAGCAACATTCAGAGTGTGGTTCTTCCTTCACTTATTCAGCAGCTTAGGCTGGTTCACTAGCATTTCTCTGGCTACTTTCAGTTATTCTTCCCATCTGCAGAGATCACTGAGCCATATTACTGCTCCCTTTTCCATAAGATTCTGAGGCTGAATTCAGCTATGACTTTAAAATAAATAGCAAAGAAACAATGGCTCCTTGAATTTGTCACTGGGGTATCTGTTTTACCAGCAGACCCATTTCTGCTATGATTACATAGTTAAAGATGCAGAACGTATTGTTCAGCTTCCACCCTCCAGTTACTTGTGATAGGCTACTTCTGTAAGCATATGGTTTTCAGCATTGTAGAAAAGTCTTCTTGATGGTTCATTGCAAGATGCGAGTCTCTGCTTTAGTAGCCTGTAAGCTTAACCACTGCAGTGTGAAATTCAAGAAAACCAAACCAGAGGAAGGAAAATACACAAGAAATCCCAGGAACAAAAAGTTTTAAAAGGCTGGGACAAAAACTGCTACAGACTTTCACATGTCCAGTTTTCCTGGTGTTTTTGTTGCACCCCTTCTACTGCAAACTGCTTTTCATGTGTTGTAACCTTCACTTGGCTTTCATATCCTATTTCCCATTACATTTTGAATTGTTACATTTATATTTAAAATCAGTCTCAAATATGTCCAACACATATTAATGACCTCCAAATAGTTTAGGAAGCATTCAGAGCATAAGGTGAGCCTCTACCAGATACTCCAAAGCTACATGACAGACAGTCAAAACTTTGGATGGTCTTAGCAGGTACTATCTCAATGTCTTCTTTTCCTTGGTCTGTGTTAGTTCCTAAGTGGGTCAAGAGTTGTCTTTGGTTTTTGTACTTTTAAATACCCTGAAATAGCTTTCATTTCATTTTGAATAAAAGGAGATGAGAGTATTGCTGTTTTCTCAGCAGCACCTGGGCAGGTTCAAAAACACAACATCCCATTCCAAGCTGGTAGCTGGTACCATGTATCTGTAACTTGCTTGGACCTCTCAACACCTCAGACGTTATGCGCACATTACAGAAATGAGAAGAACAGATCTTCATGAAAAATAATACATGGAGTTGCACGCATACGACATGCCTAGATAAAACAGAACCCTTTGAGTTTTCACACTGAAGCCTGAGCTCTGTCCAGATTACGACAAATGCCTTTTTCAGAACTTCAGCAGTAGCAAAGAACCTATTTCAGATCTTAGCCATTTTTAAGCAAATGAATAAATTAGGGAAAATAGTAACAAGTGATCTATCTCAAACACAACTCCTCACATAAGCTGCACCAAACCTCCATCCAAACCCATTCTACCACGAATGAGTAGCATCCCGAATACACTGTGTGGGGTTTAGCACACTCAGGACTAAAAGCTCCTACTTGGGTGGAAGGGAGCTGCAATCAGAGAGCAAAGAGCTCTGAGTCCTAAGCACAGCCCTGTCCAGGGCAACAAGTAGCTCAGTACAACACAACTGTTTAAGATGTGCAGCATCAAAGTTTTGCCACGTTATATAACTATCAATGAACAACTTCTCTCACCTATTTTTAAACTGACTCTGCCCAAAAATCACTGCTCATTACTGCTGATTTCTACCACAGAAGTTTGATCGTTATCATCAGCAAGAGAGCAGAGTTGACCAGAAGACAGCTTTCTCTCAAAATACAGCCTCGGTACTGCTGCTGCAGAGGAGGAGACAAGTGGCTGTGATGTCAGAGAGCTGGGAAATCCCCCATGGAAGAAGCCAGGTTATGTGCTACAGGATCTGCTCAAGGATCACAAGCATAACTTCATGGCCATAGCAAGAGCTAACAGGTTGGCTTGTATTTAATAAATATTTGAGACACAGCCTTGGTTCTTGACATTGTTTCATATGCATAAAACCCAAGAGTTTATAAAAAGACAACGGGATTTCTAGCCGCACTGCTTCCCCAAGCCAACAGCAGGGAACATGTCCCCATCTTCGAATGTATCCATAATGCATGAAAAGCTGTAAAAGTCAGAATAGATGTTGCTGCGTTATAAGCTCTGAGTTATAACACACCAGATTTGTCTGTGGAGTTCCATACGTATCCTGTAAACTGTTTTAAAATGTGCACAATAAAAGTAAAGTTTTTATTTACAGTTTAATTTTGTCAACAAACCATGATTTATTATACCTACCTGTCAAGCACTACACTACTCCCTTTCAAATATTACAAGAACTAAAATACAAGCTTCTAATTAACTTTTTCATATGAATAAGAGTTGTTCTAAAACTTCTCTCTTCAAAGCAATGAGATTTAAATTAATAAATATTCCTTCAGAAGTAGGCCAGTTTAAATTTAATATGCACCAAATAAATATTCCCTCAATTAGATGTGAGCAAGTAAAAAGCTTTATGTTATGGCTTATAGCAATTTCAGATAAAGAGCTTGTGTGATGGAATGAATCCAGCTACAAAATGATTGCATTAGCGCAATGTATTTTTAGCACAGGATAGCACTCATCTCAAAAATAATTCTGAGAATTTTTGTGATTTCAGATCACACTGTTTTCATTGGGGCCACCACGCCTAATAGATTTCACAAATTACTCCTAAAAAATTAATAAGGAAAATTAAGGATCCTTGTAATGAGTCATGTAACTACTTATTTGGCAGAACTACACTCTTTTTCTCTTTGTGCAGGAACAAGCACTCAAGTTGTACCAAAGAGAAAAAAATAACAAAATTGCCCACTCCTGTGATAAAACTTCTACATTATCACTACTTTAACAAAATGACTTCCAAACAAAACTTCTGCTCATTAGTTTGACTGAAATCTATGTCTGTCTTCACAACTAGTGAACTGCTGTTACTAGTGTGGAACAGCCTCACCACTACCTTTTTTAAATTAAAAAGTTCAAAGAATATTTGTGAAACAATCTGAAAAAAAGTGTGTAATCCACAACTGAATCTCAGACTTTTCACATATCACTCACCATAAAACTCCCTTCTGTGATGACATCTGAGAGCTAAACACTGAATACAGATACCATTTGGACTGTGTTTGCTCCTAGCAAACATTACCAGCTATTTTTTCTCTTGAGTGCTGTGGCTCTGTAAATAAGAAAGCACTTGTTCAAGGGGTTACGTACCCCCTATTTTACATATACCCCAAAGTCATCAAAACTGCAATCACTCAAGGCAGCTGCAGGTATTGATACAAAGCATGGCTAGACTTGGCAGGCTATGCTAGATTAAGCAATGGTTCCACTATGCCTTCTAGACAAATCAATAGGCATTGCCAAGAATCAGATCTTTGATGGAAAAAGTGTCTACATCAGGAGAAAAGCAGTGGCAGAATCCTCAAAAGGTCACTCATGGTCTTTTCTAGAACAGGGAATTATTCAAGAGAACAGTGACTACTTTCAAGCCATAAATGTCAATATTCAGCTTGGTGACTTCAGCAATGATATACTCATTTTTACACAGAGGAGATCAGGCATCCTCAGCCAATACACCCTCTGACAGACAGTTGCTGCAGGGAGCAACTGGGCAGCTATTCCCAGCCAATACTTTAAGTGCTGTGGGAGACACAAAACATCTGGACAGACTTGACTGATCAAAAAGACAGGAGAAAACACACTGTACCTCTTTGTTTTCCTTTATTGTTCTCCAAAATCTGTTATGCTGGCTCAGATCACCTTATCCCTGCAAGAGCTGGTACCAGTTCTGCTCACTGGGAATATGGCATTGAGACAATGCAACTTTCAATGGGATATCCACAAACATGCACTGCTAACTTCCAGGGCAGCCCTTCATTTTTATCTTGATTCTGCTTTCAAAACAATCACATGAGGACTTGAAGACAATTTGTGCTCTGACATACTGACATATGATATCAAATGAGTCCTAATACTCTGTGTTTCGCCTAAAACAGTTTAGAGAGAATCAGTGTTATGTAAACTGAA